>CM044003.1:6657339-7093438 GCA_024085815.1 Flaveria linearis
ACAAGAATAACCTCTGTTAGGTTGGTGCTTGCAATAGCGGCATTGAGAAATTTAAAGTTGCAGGATCGGATTTCGGGTGGTTTTTCTCTCAACTCACTGTGAATCAACACTCGCAAGCAGTCTATGAAGAGTTGATCACAATATACAAGTAACAAGCAGTAAGAAAACTTAACAGCAATAAATTTTCAAGGTACTTTTATATATTGCTTCTCAACTCAAAGGATTACAAGACACTTGGACTCAAATCACTTACATAAAGAGTTACAGGGAGAAGATATATATAATACTACCTACAGCCGATATACTTTGATACCAGCTGGACACCTCTAACCTTACATCTATACTACAAGACTCTAGTGAGGTCTTTCAGACATTTTGTCTGAAAGTTGGTAGTCAGGACATGTCCCTGACTTACCTTTTGTCACCAACTAAAGTTGGTAACATGTACTATCATAAAAAGGTGAACAGTAGAATAAAGTATGGTCAACAACATGGCTCTTTAGGAAGATGCCATGCTGTATCAGAGGTCTGCAGCGGACTGTCAGGGACCATACTTTTATCTGCTGGACATAGCAATGTCTTCCGAAGGATAAAGTGCTTCGGAAGAATAACTTCTTCCGAAGGCACTTATACTTCGAAGACTGCTTCTTCCGAGGCTTGGAGTCTTCTTTGTCTTCGGAAGCAGACTTTGTCTTCAGCTCTTTCATCAGACTTTGTCTTCGGAGCTCTTTCAGACTTTGTCTTCGGAAGCTCTTCATCAGACTTTGTCTTCGGAAGCTCTTCAGACTTTGTCTTCGAAGCTCTTTCATCAGACTTTGTCTTCGAAGCTCTTTCAGACTTTGTCTTCGGAAGCTCTTTCATCAGACTTTGTCTTCGAAGCTCTTTCATCTTTGTCTTCGGAAGCTCTTTCAGACTTTGTCTTCGGAATGTCTTCAGCTGTTGTTCTTAGACCTCGGAAGATCTCTGCTCAGCTTCGGAAGCCTTTGAATGTAGTACCAAAAGTGACTATGAAGTGAATTTGGTTGCACCAGCCTTATCATGATCCAACAAACTCCCCCTAGGCTGATGCTACCAAACTTCACTTCCTCTTCTTCTCAAAGCTCTCAGCACCAAGGAAAGCAGGTGTTTATCAGTGTCTTCATTCTTTCCTGCTGTGATGCTGAGAATCTTGTACAAATCTTGGTGGACAGAACCTCTACTCTGTCACCTTGGATTATGTGTACCCTCTGTTGTGGCCCTCTGAAAAGAGTTAGTTGATGGGAAGTATAGTCATATTCCCATCGAACTATTGGTTCCAATTCAGGACCTTCCACCATCTGTAGAAAGGCTGTGCCTTTGGTGGTTGATCTTTCCTTGTCTTCCACTCTTTTCAGCTTCAACTCTTCTTCAATCTTGGCTCTTCTACTTCGTTCAGCCAAGTGGAGACCGCTGATGTGGTTTCTGATGTGTGCAGCAGTCTCAGAGTTGGAGGGATTGGAGAATGGCTTCTCTGCAAGCTCAGCAAGATCAAATCTGCTGAGATGCAGTAGAGAAGTGGCATTGAGCCTGTTGGTTTCACCATTCTCCCTTTCCACAACAAAGTTGTGAGAAGGTTCATCGAACCTCCACTGGATTATTGCATTTCTAGGTCCAGGAGATTGACCAGAAATCCTGTCCTCTTTCCTGGTATCCAGCAGAGTCACCAGTCTTCTTCTTAGTCTCTTCTCCTCAGCATTGAGGGTATCGGAGTTGAGACCAAGAAGTCTTGCAGCCTGGCCCAAGGTTTCTCTAGGCAATTCAAGAAATTGGCCTAGGGTGAGGAGCTTGAAGAGTTATCAACATAGGTGATGTTGATAAGCTCTCCCTCACAGGAGATACTGCTCAAGGTAGTGCAGTTGATGAGCCTTGTCTTGAACTCCTTTATCTCCTCAAAGGAGATGTTTAGGAGGCTGAGGGGATGATCTTGGTTGTTGTTGGGTAGGCTTAGGTTTAGTGGTTTTGGGTTGAGTCTTGGGTTTTAGGATGGGTAGTTTGGGTGGTTGAGGTGATGTGGTAGGTTTGGGTAGAGTTGTGGGTTGAGGGGTGAAGGTTTCATCAGTGGGTTCAGGTTTGATGGGAAAAGGGGTTGGTTCTGGTGTGGGTTGTGGCTGTGGTTGAGTGGCTGGGGTGAAAACCATTCCTTCATCCTCCTGTACATCTCCTTCCTTTTCCCCAAACGGATGTCAGCTTTTATTTCACTGACTATCCGCTGGAGTGTCCTTTCGGACATAGGTCCCACCTGCCTACCAGAGAAGCCATGAGCCCGGAGGTAGTCCTTCATCCAGGCTTTGTCAGTTGACTTCTTGGCAGCAGTGACCTCCTTCTCTTCCTCCCTCTTCCTCTTCACCTTCAACTTCTCCCTAGCAGCCTTCTTCCTTTCCTTCTCCATTTGATCCTGCTCTTTGTTGTGGAGCAGCAGGATCATATCATCATCATGTGGAGACAGTTCAGGAAGACTGAAGCCTCTTGAGAGGAGGAACTTGATCCTAGCCTCTCTCAGCCTCAGGGCTGCCTCCCTCTGCTCTTGTTCTTCCCTCTCCAAGGCCAACCTGGCTTCCCTTTCTTGTTGTAGCCTGGTTGACCTCTCCAAAGTCACCAACTCCTCTATGGTAGCAGGAGTATTTCCTCATTGGCAGCTCCTAGATTGATGAGCTGGTCAATGAGTGCTGTTCTTCTCCTCTGGTTGATTTCTTCCTGATGGCTGCAGCTGCTTTAGAACTAGCAGCTAACAGCTTCTCAGTAGGAAACCGACCTTTCTTTTTGGCCTTCTCAATTTTCTCTCCTCCTCCTGAAGCTCTTCCGCAGTCAACTTTCTTTTGCCTTGTCTTTGATTGTGCTTGACTGTGGTGGTGTTCTTGGATGAGGGTTGTGATTGAGAGAGAAGTTCAGCTGGTGCTTGGGTTGGAGGTATATCAGAAATGTCCTCCCTGCTCACCTCAGATGCATTTCAGCAATGACATCTGTGATGGTCAGTTCCTCGGACATCTGAAATAGGCCTTCCGCAGCTTCTATTTCGGCCTCGGAAGACTTGTCTTGTTCTTCCGAGGCTTCCATGT
Organism: Flaveria linearis; assembly: GCA_024085815.1. Lineage (NCBI taxonomy): Eukaryota > Viridiplantae > Streptophyta > Magnoliopsida > Asterales > Asteraceae > Flaveria > Flaveria linearis. The sequence continues at coordinate 6,660,414 of CM044003.1, forward strand.
AAGCTTCGGAAGCCTCAGCTAGAGCTTCGGAAGATGAGACTGCTGCAGATTCTGTCCCATCTGTTTCAGTTGCTGGGCCATCAGTCCCCATTTCCCCTTCGAAGCTAATCTCAGGTTCCATGAAGACCTTAGGTTGACCAACTTCCTCACAGTGGTAGAAGGTGCAGTCAGTCTTTGAAGCTCCTCAGCCCCAAAGTATGCAAGTGTGGTGTCGGGGCTGGGCTGTTCTAGGGATGATCTCAATACAAACTGTGTGAAAGTCTGTAGAGATCTTGAAGCATCCTTGAGTCAATCTCCAGAAAGGATTGAGATGACTCAGGTAGTGTAATGATTTGTTGGGTGGAAATGAGTTGGGTCTGTGGTTCCATAGGTGTTTGTCTCTGAACTTTCTCCCCCTTTTTGGTAGCATCATCTTGAGAGCTAGATGAGCTAGAGGAAGAAGTCATTGAGACCTGGATTGGTACATGCCTAACAGACCTCTCCGTCTGTTTCTCAGCTAGTTTAGCCTTGAGAGAGTTAATCTCAAGTTGCTGAGTGGCAGTCCTTGATTCTAAGATCTTCACCTGTGATTCCAGGTTGGAGACCTTAGAAAGCAAGTACTGAAGTGTTAGTTGCATACTTCCCTCATCTTCATAGGAAGAATCACGGGGAGATGAGATAACATACCTAGTATGCTCACTCTCACCACCAGATGTGGTTTCTTGGCACCCTGGTTTCCTTTGCTCAGAGTCATCTCTTTCAGAGATGTCAATGGGCAAAGTTGCCGTAGACTCAGTCCTAATGATGTTACCACTGTCCTGAGAGCTCAATGAGAGACTCTGAGTAGTGGCAGCTGAGTCTACATGAGTCCCCTCCACATCAGTGGGACTCACCTCAGTAGCAGGCTTCTGATGGGGGCTAGAGACAAGGGATCCCTCTTGGCTCTGTTGATCTCTCAGTGGGTGTTGTAGATCAACTTCATGGCCATGGAGAGATGTAATCTCTTCATCAGTTCGGAGTAAAAGGTCAGTGAAAGAGAGGGTGGTTAGTCCTACTGACCCGGGACCTTGATCAATGTCTACAGGCATTGAGCCTATGGTGGGGCTGTCCCTAGAAGGCTGCACAGGGGAGTGTGAGACTCACCCTGTGGGCTTAAGGCTTGGGTTCGGGCTCAGGGGTTTGAGACTGAGGAGGCTCAAAACCCACATTGAGGTCAAATGTGAAGGATGGTGTGACCTCGGACTGAGTGGGAGCCCATGATTCCACTCTAGTCCTTTCGGTGTGAACAGGAGGAGCTTGTTCAATCAGAGTAGATTGAACAAGGGTTCGTTTGGGGCGTCTCTGATATGTGGCTTTGATGGGTAAAGAAGGTTTTGGTATTGTGGTGGATGTTGCTGGTGTGGGTTCATCACCTGTGGGGAGAACAGGGATGTCACCAGGAGCTATGCGCTCAGTCATCTCTGGAGGTAATGGAGTGTACCGTCCAGTGAAGTTGGTGGACATCTTCTTCAGTGTTTTGAAGATGGTAGGCCTCATGTGTGGAACAGGAAGAGCAGCTGCACAGACAAGCTTGCTTGGTTCCATCTCACAGTTGATTATGTGTTGAAGGAATCGGGATACATGAAGAATGTATCCCTGCTGAGATTGGCGATTAGGTTGTTCAACACGAATCGTGAGTAGTTGAATCTGAGGCCTCTCACCAACCCATGAACTAGGCATCCTAGTTCATATGGGATTTGATCCCAACCCCCTGATTTGTTGGAGAGGCAGTGCAAAACAATGTGCAGCAGGAACTTCCAATGGTAAGAGAAGTTGAACTTGTATACTGTAGACCTGCTGACATCGCCTCCATATCCCATGAGGATATAGGTGCCTTCCAAGTCTTCCTTGGGGAACTCAGTAGGAGCCCCATCATCGTGAAGCTCGAGATGCTCCCTGATGATCTGTTCATTGATGACCAACTCTTGGCCACAAACTCTGGTTCTCAGGACTCGACCCCATTCAGCACTGTAGTTTCTCCGTTGCTCCAAAATTCTGACATATGGTTGGAGTATACGGTTGGGTTAACTGTGAGTGCAGTGAGGTAGGTGGATTCGGTGAGAAAGGTGATGATTTGGGTGAAGTCGGCATCCCTTGACGAGTCAAGTAATGCGACTTGATTGTGCTGAGGGTTTAGCGCCATTGGAGAAAAGGTAAGCTTGAAATTTTGAGTGAGATTGAGGGTTTTACAGTGAAGGGAACAGTTAGGGCTGTAAAGTGGTAAAAGAAGATGAAATTGATAAGTCAAGATTATTAAAAAGGGTGAATGGTGGTAATAGGGTACTGTTTTGGGGTTACTGTGGGTGGTATGGTGGTTTACGGCAGAGAAATGATGATGGCGGCAAGGATAATTTTAAATAATCTGACATTATCAACAAAATCTTTACTTTTTACAGAGTGGGGCCCAAAAGATATCCGTTACATATAAAACCTTTACTTCCGAGGGTAAAACATTTCCGAAGGTAACTTTTCTTCCGAGGCAATTTCTCTTCCGAAGCATGATATTGCTTCCGAAGGTAAAATTGTCCTTTGAAGGCACTTTATCTTCCGAAGCAAGGCATTGCTTCCGAAGGTAAAGCTGTCTTTCCGAATGGAGAGTTGTATAAGTTTCGGAAGTAGATCTGATATAAATCAATCGCTTCTTCCGAGACCAAAACTCTTCCGAGAAGAAATTTCCATTGAGGAATTTAGCTTCGGAAGATATTCAAGAATATCTTCCGAGAGTTAGTTCCTCTTCGGAAGGAATTTACACTTGGAATATTTAAAGATCTTTTGTAACAGGGCTTAAATTGTATTGACACAAGACATTACTCATTTAAAAAGGTCTTCAAAAGAGGTAGTTATTCAATGTTTATCATCCCAATTGCTGATATGAGATACTTAAATCTTTGTTCATCAAATGCCTTTGTGAACAAATCAGCATATTGTTCATTTGAGTCAACTTTGATTAACTTTATCAGCTGTTTTTCATGAATATCTCTAATGAAATGATACCTGATATCAATGTGTTTTGTCTTGGAGTGCTTCACCGGATTCTCAGTAATGGAGATAGCACTGTTGTTGTCAATATGGATAGGAGTAGTCATGAAGTTGAACCCATAGTCTAACATCTGATTTTGAATCCATAGCAGTTGAGCACAGCAGCTAGCAGCAGCAATGTATTCAGCTTCAGCAGTTGATGTAGAGACACAGGATTGTTTCTTGCATTGCCATGAGATAATCCTTCCACCAAGAAATTGACATCCTCCTGATGTTGATTTCTTGTCAATGTTGCAGCCACCATAGTCACTGTCAGAGTATCCATAGAGATTGAAATCACTATTTCTTGGATACCAGAGACCTAGTTTAGGTGCTCCTTTGAGGTATCTGAGGATTCTCTTTGCAGCAGCTAGGTGAGACACCTTTGGAGCAGCCTGATATCTTGCACAAATGCATGTGGCAACATGATATCTGGTCTACTTACTTGCAGTGAGATACATCAGAGAACCAATAATTGCTCTATACTGATGTTGATCAGTATCCTCCCCCTCAAGGTCAGGGCAAAGATTATGGTTTCTGGGTATGGGTGTCTTGGCTGGTTTACAGTCTTCATTTCAAATCTTTCTAAGATGTCTGAGACATACTTAGATTGACTTATGAAGAACCCTTCCTTCATCTGTTTCACCTGGATTCCTAGGAAAAAGTCCATTTTTCCCATGGAACTCATCTCAAACTTCTGCTTCATAATGCTTTCAAAGTCTTTGCACATTTGGTCGTTTGAAGAACCAAATATGATGTCATCAACATAGACTTGTACAAGCAAAATGTCTTCTCCACTCTTTCTGATGAAAAGAGTCTTGTCAATGGTACCTCTAGTGTATCCATTCTTCAGGAGAAACTGAGACAAGGTCTCATACCACAGCCTAGGTGCTTGGTGCAGCCTATAGAGCTTTATCCAGCTTGCACACATAGTTGGGGTGCTGTGGGTCTTCAATCCTGGAGGTTGACACACATAGATTTCCCTATCTATATCCCCATATAGAAAAGCACACTTGACATCAAGTTGGTAGACTGTGAAGTTCTTGGATGCAGCATAAGCAAGGAAGATCCTAACTGCCTCAAGTCTTGCAACAGGTGCAAAGACATCAGTATAATCAATTCCTTCCTCCTGGGTGTACCCTTGAACTACTAGTCTTGCCTTGTTCTTGATAATCAAGCCTCTATCATCTTTCTTGTTCCTGAATACCCATTTAGTGCCTATGGGTACTTGACCAGATGGTAGTGGGCATAGATTCCAGACCTTTTGTCTTTTGAATTGAAGCAGCTCCTCCTGCATCGATTCAACCCAACTACTATCCTTTAAGGCATCTTCTACCTTCTTTGGTTCCATCTGAGACAGGAAGCATGAGTACAAGCAGACATTCCCATGATGAGTTTGTCCTCTTGTTCTCACACCCTCAGAGACATTCCTATGATGTTCTCAGTTGGATGAGTGTTGTGAATCCTAAGACGAGGAATCACTTCCATTGCAGAGATAAGTCTAGGTTAGACATATTCTGATCAGGAATTGGATCACTCTGTCCAACTGCTGTTTCAGAGTCATTCAATGAGGACTGATTGAATGATTGAGAAACATCATCAATGGTTGGTTGTGAAGTAGTATTAACAGTTGCCTGTTCCTTCAGAATACCACTTCCCTCAACCTGGTGTTGTAGTGGATCACCTGAGGAACTTTGAGGTTGATCAAGTGATTCACTTGTTGAAGCTTCACTATTTCTGGAGATAGTTACACTGTCAGATCTGTGAATAGTTGAAGCTTGTTGCCCTTCAGCTCTTGGAGAATTTGGAATAGGTCTGGGAAGCTCATATAGTTGACCTGCATCAGCATCAGCATCACTTTGAGCACCTGTTCCAGCTGAAACATTCTCACAAGATGGTTTAGAATAGTTTGGAAACAATTCTAAATCAAAATATACTCAGGTCCATTCCCCCTAACACAAGGAGTGTGCTCATTAACAACTATGTTGGATGACTCCTCAAATTGTTGATTCTTAATATTGTATACTCTATAAGCTTTAGAGCTAGAAGAGTATCCAATAAAGATAGCATCATCCGACTTCTCAGCAAACTTTGCCAAGTTGTCCTTTGTGTTAAGTATGGTACACCTGCAGCCAAAGGACCTTAGAAAGCCAATGAACGGTGGCCTCTGTTCCATAACTCATAAGGGTTTTTTCCATGGGGCTTAACTACAAGAACCCTGTTCTGCACATAGCATGCAGTGCTGACTGCCTCTGCCCAGAATGTTAGAGGCAGCTTTGAATCAGCTAACATGGTCCGAGCAGCCTCAATAAGTGTCCTGTTCCTCCTCTCAGCAACACCGTTTTGTTGAGGAGTTCTGGGAGCACTATATTGTCTGGCAATCCCTTTGAGTCACAGAATGAGTCAAGAACGAAGTTCTTAACTCAGTCCCTTGATCACTTCTAATAATCTTAACCTTGTGATCAATTTGATTTTCTATTTAAGAATAAAAGATTTTAAAGTTTCAGCAGTTTCATCTTTACTTCTTAAAAGAATACCCATGTAAATCTTGTAAAATCATCAACGATCACAAGGCAGTATGATTTCCTTCCAATGCTCATTATACTTGTGGGACCAAAAGATCCATGTGCAATAAGTGTAATGGAGTAGTGATAGAGTTAACACATTTGGATTTATGAGATGATCTGTGTTGTTTCCCTTTCAGGCATGCAACACAGTTATCTTTGCAGAAAATTCCTTTTTAGGCAAACCATGTACCAAGTTATTTTTAGACAATTTATTCATTGTTTTAAAATTCACATGACACATGCGTTTATGCCATAGTGTTGACTCATCACTATCAGCTTTGGAAAGAAAGCATGATACTTCACCCATAGGAGAAGCATTGTTCATATCCAGCTTGTACATATCCCCTTTCCTGGGAGATCTGAGAAGCACCAATTCCGGAGGAATTGTCATCCCTGGTTTGAGGATAATGCACTCATGTTCTGTGAAAAGCATCTGATGCTTCTGATCACAGAATTGAGAAACACTTAACAGATTGTGTTCAAGCTGTTTGACAAAGTGAACTTTGTCAATGTTTATTCTGCCATTGGATATACTTCCTCTGCCAGAAATATATCCTCCGGCCTCACCTCCAAATTGGACAGGCCCTCCATCAAAGTTCTGGAATTGTTGAAGGAGAGATCTGTTCCCTGTCATGTGCCTGGAGCATCCACTATCTACAATCCAGATATTGTTGTTCTTGTCAAATGGATGTCCCTGCACATAAGATGAGATGGTTAGTTTTGTTTGGAAGCCCAAGCCTTGCAGGTCTCGGGCTCTTCCAAAGATAGTGACATAATTGAACCAAAAGATATGCAATGGGGTTCAATAGAGGTCATTGTTGAAGAAGAGGTTTGGGCTGCAGCATCTTCCTTGATCTTCCAATCCATCCTTTGGTTGATCTTTGAGGATGAGCTTGTTGAAGCTTTTAGCATGGTCTTCTTCCGAAGCTTCTCTCTTTTCGGAAGAAGCCTTCACCACCTTTTCTTCCGAAGTAGTCTTCTTCTGAGATGGTTTCAAGGGAGCCTTCTTGTTCTTCCGAACCTTAGAAGGTTTGGCTTCCGAAGCCATTTTCCCTTCGAAGAAGCAGTTTCTTCCGAAAGCAACTTGGCTTCCGAGACCAACTTCCCTTTTCATCATTTGGACCTTTTGAAGTGGTCCAACTGAGAAACCTTCTCTGACTACTTCTTTTCTAACATTATTTGCATAATGTGTGCTTGCTGGATTGTAGTAACAATCTTTAGCCATGTGGTTGTGCAACCACACATTATGCATGCAATGTTAGTCTTCTGGGAACTTGCAGGTTGCTGTTTCTTGGGTTTCTTCTCTTCATCAGCAACTTTCCCTTTCAACTTCTGATCCTTCAGTAGGACAGGAGTGCTGGTACTACACTCCTTTCCTGAATCAGGAGTACCTACCACTTGAAATCCGGCAGAAATGAAGACACCCTTTTGCTTAGGGTCAAACTTAAGCTTGGACTCTGCAACTTCTTAGCAGTCCTTCTAGCAGCTTTAGCTCTGCTTCTTCTTGCCTTGGTGGTCAGGATTTGGTCATCACAGGTGGAGATGGGTGTATCCTCCTGTTTCTCCCCTGTGGAGGCCACTATTTTGCTTCATCCTCTAGTTCCAATGGAGAAGGGTCAGCAGTTGGAACCTCTTGCTCTTCAGTACCACATCTAGGTAGTCTTATAGACTCATAAGAGTGTGGTGGAGCTATTTCACTGGTTCCCAACCCTTCTTTGTTTGATAAAACATTTTGGAATGAGAGGTTGATGCAAGAATAGTTTGGAAGCTTTGCTCAGCAATAGCTTGCTTCCTGGCCTGAGCCTCAGCTGTGACTAACTGGGCTTGAACTTCAGAAAGTTTGGAGATCAGATCTTTGATTTGAGTCTTGTAGTTAGTCTTTTTTTGTTTAAAAGAGACACAGTTTTCTCTAACTCATCAATTTTCTTTGATAGTCAGATTCAGCTCTTTTAAAGTCAGATTTTAGCACATTTAAAGACTCAACCTCAGATCTGATTTCCGAAATGTAATCCTTATACAATTTAACTTTAGCAATACAGGCAGCAGTACAAAGATGTTCATATACCTGATCATCATCTGTTCCGGCCATGAGTGCTTGAGCGGAGTCACATCCTGTACCATGAAGCTCCAGTCAACTTCCTGAGCAACAGCAGCTGTTTCAGTTGACTTTTCTTCATGCTTGGGAGCAGTGGGATGTGTGGAGGCCTGGGGGTTCCCGGTTGTTCTTGGGAGCCTTGCATTCCCTAGCAAAGTGACCAAGTTGGTTGCAGTTGTAGCACCTTGCTTTGCTCTTATCAAACCCAAACTTGCTGTTGACTGGTTTTTGAGGGAATTGCCTTCCAGTTCTCTTGAAGAACTTCTTCGCTCTGTAAGTTAAAAGAGCCATCTGCTGGACAATGTCCATGTACTCCACATCATCTGGATTGAAGCACTCAAGATCATCAAAGCAGTATTGAAAATCACCAGAGTGTCCACTTCCAGAGACAAAGGCACAACTATCCTGAAAGGAGTTGTGTTGAACCTTTTGAGACTTTGGAGTCTCAGGTAGTGATGAAGGGTCCAGTATGTGAGTTGTCAGGGTAGCATAGCAACTGATGTTGTGGTTCCATGCTTTCCCTTTCAACCACATGAAGGGCTGAACTCTGTTGGTTATTGAGTGGTCAGAGGAGTTCTGCATGTTCATCTCCATCTGAATGCACTTAGGATACCATACAACTCTGTGAGAGAAAGAGTCTTAAGGTCCGAAGTTCTCTTGATGACAACACAGTAGTGAGTCCATAGTTTAGGAAGAGAGACATGAACTTCCTAACTATGTCTCTGTTCTCAAGAGCTACTCCAATATCTCCAGAGTATCTACTAGCTCAACATACCTGAAGTATTGTTGAGTCAAGGTCTCACCAGCCTTGAAAGTAAAGTTCTCAAACTGCTGCTTCAAGAGATCTTTCTTGTTCTCTTGAGTTTCCTTGGATCCCTCATACATCAGCTTCAAAGCTTCCCATAAATCTTTAGCTGTCTTGCACTTCTTGAAGCGTCTGTAGACGGAGTTGGGAGAGCAGTTTGGAGACAAGTCATAGCCCTTTGATCTAGCTCTATTCTCTTCCTATCTTCCTCTGAGTAATCATCAACATCTTTTGGAATGATGCGATTACCAGTGGCAGATGTAGTGCTTGGTATGAAAGGACCATTGACAATGGAGTCCCACATCCTTGAGTCTTGACACTTGATGAAGCCTTCCATCCTGATACACCATGTGTCAAAGTCTTCAGGGGTGATCATAGGGGACTTGGTCAAGGTACCAGTTTCCATATCAGCCTTGGAGAGAGCAGCCATTTGAGTGAGTGGATTGTGGTGAGGAGTGAAAAACAGGTTGATTAGGATGGTAAGATCTCACAATCAAGAGCCTGGTGCTCTGATACCAATTGCAGGATCGGATTTCGGGTGGTTTTTCTCTCAACTCACTTTGAATCAACACTCGCAAGCAGTCTATGAAGAGTTGATCACAATATAACAAGTAACAAGCAGTAAGAAAACTTAACAGCAGATAATTTTCAAGGTACTTTTATATATTGCTTCTCAACTCAAAGGATTACAAGACACTTGGACTCAAATCACTTACATAAAGAGTTACAGGGAGAAGATATATATAATACTACCTACAGCCGGATATACTTTGATACCAGCTGGACACCTCTAACCTTACATCTATACTACAAGACTCTAGGTGAGGTCTTTCAGACATTTTGTCTGAAAGTTGGTAGTCAGGACATGTCCCTGACTTACCTTTTGTCACCAACTAAAGTTGGTAACATGTACTAACATAAAAAGGTGAACAGTAGAATAAAGTATGGTCAACAACATGGCTCTTTAGGAAGATGCCATGCTGTATCAGAGGTCTGCAGCGGACTGTCAGGGACCATACTTTTATCTGCTGGACATAGCAATGTCTTCCGAAGGATAAAGTGCTTCGGAAGAATAACTTCTTCCGAAGGCACTTATACTTCGGAAGACTGCTTCTTCCGAGGCTTGGAGTCTTCTTTGTCTTCGGAAGCAGACTTTGTCTTCAAGCTCTTTCATCAGACTTTGTCTTCGGAAGCTCTTTCAGACTTATCTTCGGAAGCTCTTTCATCAGACTTTGTCTTCGAAGCTCTTTCAGACTTTGTCTTCGGAAGCTCTTTCATCAGACTTTGTCTTCGGAAGCTCTTTCAGACTTATCTTCGGAAGCTCTTTCATCAGACTTTGTCTTCGAAGCTCTTTCAGACTTTGTCTTCGGAAGCTCTTTCATTAGACTTTGTCTTCGGAAGATTCTTCAGCTGTTGTCTTAGACTCTCAACTCAAGAATCTCTTGCCGCTTCGGAAGCCTTTGAATGTAGTACAAAAAGATGACTATGAAGTGAATTTGTTTGCACCAGCCTTATCAGGATCCAACAGAATTACATCAAATGGATTAAAACCGCGTTTCTAATGGAGATTTAAAGAAGAGATTATATGGAGCAACCTTGGGTTTCTCTATTCCTGTCCAGGAAGGTAAAGTTTTGCAAACTTGTGAAATCTCTATATGGATTGAAGCAAGCTCCAAAAATGGCCCAAAGTTGACAATGTCATACTTGAAAATGGCTTTCAAAATTACTGATGCGACAAGTTGTTATGTGAATACACCCAGAGTGGTTATGTGATCTTATGTCTTTATTAGATACATACTTATTGTTGGAAGTATGATAAGATGATAAATTTACAAAAGACATGTTGAAAGCGAGATTTGACATGAAAACATGGTTTTGGCTGATATATCTTGGGTATGAAATCATTAGAACTCAAACTGGTCTTGTTTTAAGTCAATCCATTATTGGACAAGATCCTTAGAAGTTTAGTAAAATGACACGATGTCTCCCAAACTCCTATTGATACTTCTCACCATCTATCAAAGAACGGAGTGTAAGGGGTTAATCAGTTGGAGTACTCAAGGGTCATTAGCAGTCTAATGTATCTGATGACATGTACCAACCTGATTTAGCTTATGCTGTAAGCAATTATTAGGTACACTAGCAATCCAAGTTTTTGAACATTGAAAAGCATGACACGGTTGTTAAGATACGTGAGATACACACGTATTATGGATTGCACTATGGCTATGATCCAGCTGTTGTTGAAGGATACAGTGATGCAAATTGGATATCCGATATTAAAGATTCAAAATCCATGAGTGGATATGTTTTTACCCTTGGTGGGCTGCTATATCTTGGAAGTCATCTAAACAAACTGTTATAGCTAGATCCACTATGGAATCTGAATTCATAGCATTAACAAAGCTGGAGAAGAAGCTGAGTGGCTGCGTCATTTCTTGGAATATGTTCCAAGATGGCCAAAGCCTTTGACATCCATTTTGTATACATTGTGATTGCCAGTCGGCATTGGAAGAGCTCAAAGTGCAATGTATAATGGCAAATCAGACATAACGTCGCATGCATAATACGATACGACAACTACTCTCACAGGAGTTATCACAATTGACTATGTGAAGTCAAATCCGCTTACGAAAGGTTTAAGCAGAGAATTAGTATATAAATCGTCCAAGGAATGGGACTAAAGCCCATGGAATAATTGTATGAAGGAAAACCTATCCTAGTTGACTGGAGATCCCATGAACTAGGATCAATAGGACAACTAATTATACAAATTGTGGTCACTGTGGGGAGGATCCCCTAAACTATTAAAGGGAGTTAAATACTTCCTAGTCCATTCCTATATTAGATAGTGACAAAGTAGGATAAGCTCATAGCTTTTAATGATTTCGTGAAATCACCTATGCAAAGAGAGAGAGTGGGGTCGCTTCGAATAGAATGTTGGGTGCGCAATTCTTAGAGCTCTCGCAGAACCAGTTAGTGTTCCATGACCATAACGGACACAACTATGAGAAGTTACCAAACTAGGGAAAGTATTGTGTGAAGTGTAATAATGTCTACGTAAAGGGTAATTGGTTCAAAGACACCGAATCTACCAATATTAGGAGACCAAGTACACTTTACAAAGGAAAGTTCAAAGGTCACACCTACTATTCCTGCAATACTTGACTGTTGAAAATGTTATTTGAAATATATATATATTGAGTTTCATTCATGTGGGGATTGTTAGAAATTATATATATATATTATATATATAAAAGTTATAAGTGAATGAAGAACTCAATGGTTATATAAATTTAGAGTTGTAAGAATTATCCCACATTGGGGTGGGATGGAACATGAGATGCATTGTCTTACTTAAGTGAAGTAATAAACCATGAGTTGGATTGTCCCACATTGGTGGAATGGTAAACTATGAGGTGCCTTATAAGCAAATATTTTCTACACTTGGTATCCTCCTAGTACATCTATCTTGGCTCGGATGGCCCTCGCCGTCCGAGCCCGAGCCCGAGCCCGAGCCCGTGCCCGTGCCCGTGCCCGTGCCCGAGCCCGAGCCCGAGCCCGTGGGCGAATGGGCGTTTGTGGCGTATGATGGCGCACTTTGCACTTCACTTCGGAAGAGACAGGGTCAATGGCTGATCATACTTCGGAAGAGACAGGGTCAAATGGCTGATCACACTTCGGAAGAGACAGGGTCAAATAGCTAGTTGGGTGCTGGCTGACTCATGCATGGGCTGCATGAATATACAACTCTAGGGTGGTGGCCAGAGTTATGCTATAAATAGCGCACATTTGCAGCCTCATGAGATACCAAGAAAAACTCACAGCAGCACATTTGCTTCAAAGCTTGCTCCTGCTTCGGTTTTGATCTTTGCATCTTGTTGATAAATTCTATGCTTATATCTCTTCGTTAAGATTGTATACAGGTATCATTTTCAGGTTGTGGTTAACTTCGGCAGTGCAATCTGCTACGGCTATTGTACCCTGGGAGACAGACGGGTTTCCTGTGTGTGTGACCCGAAATCTGTTTTAAGGGAAGCGTATAAAATACGTGCCTTAGCCAAATTCTTATCAGTTTATTTGTTTCACTTATGTACCTCGAATCACATGTAATAAATATTACTGTTCTTATATGTATAAGGAAAACAATTTAACAACACTTTTTAACGGTTATATATATATATAGATAATAATAATTATTTTGTAACAACATTTTTTTTCATATAACCACCTTATCATCTTATAAACTCGCATCACTCTAGGGGCAATCATCCATAGGATACAAAACAATATGCAATAATATAATTCATATGGATGGTATAAAACTCGATGATTCGTACTCAATTATTGATTGAATCATAATATGATAAAAAAAATATTATAAATAAAAAGTCTAACAGAAAACAAAGAATGTAAAACATTAAAACTATTATCTTGCTTTTATATATAGTTGCAACTTAATATATAGTTTCCATCATATAATAATATAGGAAATTGTTGTCACTCATCATTGTGATCGCCTAATACATCATGGTGCACTTTAATAAATTAATATGAGCTATATCTCATTTTAAGACGATACACATATCCCTTTTTGTGATAGTATTGTTTGTAAAATTATGAAATAATTAACTATAAATGCGGTAATCATTCTTAAACAGGTGTGAATTTATGGATAATATGACATACACATGTCGTTATTTTGATAGTCCAGTATCGGATCATCGGATTGGCGTGACAAGAGCTAAATAAACTAGTTGTTATAATCAGGTTACAACATGATGCAAATATTAGATTGATGTCATTGTCTATCATTACTTATGTTTCAAGGGTTCACATGTAAACGTGATTGATGTAACCTATTGAAAACCATAAAGGATCACCACGTGTCATCGTTGGTTGATCAATTTGGTTTGTGGAACATAAAAATAGTCTTCATTTTACATTTTTCAACACAAATCCTCTATCCATTGAAAGGACAGTCAATTGCTTAGGTCCATTGAAGCCAAGTCAAAGATCACAACATGGATCTGGTGATGGTAACTGTAAACCTACCATAGTTACGTAGACGATTTATCAATCAAACTAGTTGTATTCCCCCGCGCGCGTTGCGCGCATGATGACTCTTTTTAATGTGTAATTGCATTATAGGCGTTTAAGATAGACTAACATCGTTTACACATATCAACAAACGAAATAAATAACTCACTGTTGTGTTGGAAGAATCTCCATCAGATTGAAGAACAGCACCATATGAATCATTTCCTCCGGTCAATAGAACAGCTAAAAACTGTAGGTGTAGAATAATGTAGCAATCTCCACTGTAAAATTTACCAATGTCCTCCTTTGGTACTGGTGTTTTAGCACTGCCATTAATCCACCACACCTAAAACACACCCGAAAAGAATAAATAAAACCTGCTTACCAAAAAGGGGCAGCATAAATTGTCCATGATCAAACCTCGGTTTTTTCCATTTTCTTCAAGCAAAGGTGGGATTTCCTCAGTAGCAGTAAAACTTTTTGCGAGCCCTTTGAGGCCAACACCTTGTTGCTTCAATAGAGCTAACAACATAAAAACAAGCAAGATAACTCACACACTTTCTTGAAAATATTTCAGTAGCATTTAATATAAAATGCAAAACAATTACCTGCTACTTTTCCTGCCCTCCTCGGGAGCAGAAGGTGCTGAACCAGATGGCTATGACTCAAAGTTTGACTTAAACAAATGTGTTTCATAACCTTGGATGAGCCGAGTCACACGAGTTGACTTGGGCCGATTTTGGCTGGCAATGAACTCCTATAGATGTTCACAGGTGAGAATAAATAACTGATTAAAGGTGGCGGTCTCAACGCGTTTACTTATAAACAGGTTGATTTGGTTTGTGGTTTATGGCAAAAGGCTCAAATCATAGCTAAAAGGTGAACGGATTGAAAGTCGCCCAAAGTCTATTTTCAATGCATAAAACTTACTAAATCGTTTTGTTCCAAGATTATATTACTTTTTTTTCCTTGGCTTAACATCTCCCAGATTTAGATTATTGTAGTAAAAATAATGTTTTTAAATCATAACTTACAAATTAACCATTACAAAATGAGGGGAAAAATTGTGCAGATTGACCCAACCTAGCCAGTTTTGGCCGGTTACCAAAACAGCTTGACCAGCCCATGGCCTACCTCAGCAGCCTGCATGGCAGCTTTTCTATCTTCCACTTGTGTCACTACTCGGCCGACCCAAACAAACACCTCTGAACCACAATCCAACAGATAGCATTTGTTGTTTTCCAGTAAAGATTTTGAAAGCTCACCATCTACATCCTTAACCTGACCTTCAGCAATGCTGCAAAAAGTGTTTCTTACTTTCTCATATCTAATACCTCGTGTTATTGCATAAGCTTTAAGCAACTGCAAGCGATAGACATATAAGCAACAATCATAAAATATGTGTACTGATGACACATAGTATCAAACCTTTAAAATAAACCAACAACGTGTTATGAACATAACTTTAAATCGAGCCAAATAACCTTTCTTAGCCTAAAGTTCCCAAGATAGTGAGTTCACTATGGTTGCACGGGGGTCGCAGGTCAATACCTACTATCCTATAGCCCTTCAACACCAAAGAAGTCCTGATAGGTATATCCACAACAAATAAGAAACCCTTTGGATGACAAAATGAGCACCGTATTTACCCTATATGATTTGTTCAAACATAGCATCCCATAGAGAAACAACAGTTAAGCTTAACAATACAAACAGGCTGTAAAAGAGCAACTGAAATCAACAGTTTCTTGTAGTATTGTCAAGCTCAAAGTTTGCAAAACAATGAGTCAGCCATGGTTGCAGGGGGTTGCAGACGATTACCTGCCATCCTCCAACCCTACGACACCTAGGCAACGTTCTCATCTAACTTTTATTCAGACCCATGAACTCATCATAGCCATATCAAAATCACTAACCTCGGATCAATAAACCAACCAGACAACTATCAAAGATATCAGATGAGAAGAAACTAACCAGAGGTAGGTTGCTTTGACGGGAATCAACCCACCTTCCCACCATTGATCTAAGAAGAAACATATGAGATACAAAACAAAGAAACAGTTGAAATCGACTAATAAACACATAAATAAAAAGTTTAAATCAACAAATCAGTGTTCATGAAAGCTCAAAAATCATGAAATCAAAACACTAACCTCATGAAGAATGCCTTTCTGCGAAGACTCAACTGTGGCTGCAGAGGGATACACGTGAACACACAACATTCTCTAACCCTGCCACACCTAGGCCAAATCCATCAGCCAGCAAAACCCTAACAGAAAGAGTGGAACAGTGGTCTCACACCAATTCCAATCAAATCGAACAAATTAACAACAATGAAGCATAATTAGACAGTAGTAGCAACATACACAATTGAACGAAGGCACCCTAACTCAAACAAGTAAGAGCTCATCAAATGCGTGAGACCACAACACCAATTTCGACAATAGACCGGACAAAAATCACATGCAGATCCAAAGAAGAATTACCACATTCCACAAAAAATAACAGAGGAGACACAGAGCCATCAACGCCATAACAACCCAACAACAAAGACAGAGCAAAAGAGGGAACACCACGAACCTGCAAATCGGAGAGGAAAGCAAGCAGAGATTCGAGCGGTGGCTGCAACCCACACCGCCACCGCGAAAACGCCACCGCCACACAGCCACCGCCATACCAACACCAACACGTCCACCACCACACCGCTGCCACGCACCACACCAGCGTCGCCGCACCACCCTCGACCATGCCATCACACAATCGGAGCGCGAGTTCGATTGATAGGGTCGATTTGGAAGAGGGATGCGAGTTCGGAGACTTTGAGGTCGGTGCGGAGGGATGCCATCACACAATCGGAGCGTAGAAGGGCGGTGCGGAGTCGGTGGTGGAGGTCGATGTGGATTTGGGCGGTGCGGAGTCGGTGGTGGAGGTCGACGGTGGATTTGGGGTTCACTATTCATACTGTTCATTTCATTTGGTTTTTAAATATATAGGGAAATTACCTATTTTGTCTTTGACTCTTTTTTTCGTAGGGTTTTGAACAGTGTAATATCAGTCGGGATCCAATATACGCGCTTGTACTTTACATTTTGTGTATGAGACTGTTTCTCACGAATTTAACTCATAAACTCAAGTCATAAATCTACAATTTTACTAGTTATTCCAATGTTCTTGCGGATTTATCAACCAAAGCCGAACAAAATTTCAGATTTACTAAAACATGTAAATTGATCAAACTCTTTAAATCAAAGTACATTAGTCCATTCAGTCATGTCTAGACATATACAATTCGACTCATAGTTTACAATTCGAAAAACTATTATCTTAAAAAGTGTTATACACATTAACAACTTTATAAAAAAGGAAACTAAGAAGAAAACCGATTCAAACCAAACAGTTTCGTAACAATTTTTTTCATTTATCTTCAAACAATAAATAAAACTTGTTTTTATTTAGCAACAAAATCAAACTTACAATTGCCCCCAATGATTTACAAGGCATGTTACACGTTATGTACAAAATTCATTCACTCCTATTTTGACAACTCTCTTGTTTTTTTCTTTTACAATTTGTTCCCTCGATAAATAATCACACTAGGCAATGACCTCTTAATCTATTAACACGCTGAAGCGTTAGGGTATACTGCATGACCTTACGTAAAAAGAAATGATGTCAAAAAATGCGTATCTGAATGATTAAGTACATACACCAGACACGTGCCTCGCCGGCGAGTCACTACCTCGCTACCGGAACCTCCCGCCGGTCAAGCAACTCCGATCTAATTTTATTATTCCACAACTCATCGTAGAACTCTGTACCTCCGCCGCTACTTTGAACCTCCACCACCACTAGGTTTTCCGTCAACCGGAAAACCTCTATTTCGATTACATCCTTACCGTTCCGCCCGACCAAATCCACGCCCCACTCCTTCCGTCTTTGAGCCCTAACGTTTACATCCTTCACCATCTCCTCAACTTTCCTCATCACATTCTCCGGCGACTCCGCCACCACCACCCTCTCCCCGTGCTCCGGCGAACTACAACCACCGGATAACAATGTTGAGAGGTTCAAACCGGAGGAAAATGATATTATATCGAATGCATTCAACGACGTTGATTTGTGTTCTTCGGGCTTCATCACGGTTTGTAGATCGGTTTCTGGATTGGATTCGTTGTATCCTTTACGGAACCACGGATCGGATTTGATCTCTTCGACGGTGATCCTCGTCTCCGGTTTGGTGTCCAGAAGACGCGATAACAACCGCCGGAGCTCCGGCGACATCCACTTAGGGCACCGGTATTCACCTTTGTAGATCTTCTTATACATCATCATCAGATTCGAATCGTTAAACGGTAGAAATCCAGCGTTCATCACGAACAATATGATGCCACATGACCAGATGTCCGTTTTCGCTCCGTCGTATCCTCTCTTTGTCAGAATCTCCGGTGCGACATACGACGGAGTACCGCATAACGTATGCAACAATCCATCGGTACGGATCTGACCTGTAACAGCACTCAATCCGAAATCGGAGACCTTCAGATCTCCATTTTCATCGATGAGGAGATTCTCAGGCTTCAGATCTCGGTGATAAACGCCACGAGAATGACAATATCCGATCGCGGAGATCAACTGCCGAAAGTACTTCCGACTCTGCGATTCCGACAACCGACCTTTCGCGACCTTCGCAAACAACTCACCTCCTTTCACAAACTCCATAACGAAATAGATCTTCGTCTTCGTCGCCATCACTTCATACAATTTCACGATGTACGGATGCCGGAGCCGACGCATAATATCAATCTCACGTTTCACATTCGACACAAGATGCGCGTTATGAGCGATTTTAAGCTTGTTAATCACCTTAATAGCGACGCTTTGGCCGGAGTTGATGTCTCTAGCGTAATAAACCTTCGCGAAAGCACCGCAACCGAGGAGTCTTCCGATCTCATACTTACCGAACAGCGAGTTCGCCGGCGATTGGGCCATAGCGGAAGCGAAATCTCCGATCTCCGGCGTCGTGTGAACGGTACCAGAGATCGAATCGGAGTTGGTGGCGATTGTTCAATAGGATTACGGGAAGATTGAAGGTTAAAGATGATCGGAGAAGGTTTGGGGTTTTGTTTTTGTGATGATTCGAATGTCTGATTGATTATTGACTTATTGTTGGGGGATGAATTTGATGATTTAGGTTTGAAATTTTTTTGCCCTTCAAAAAAGAAAAAGTATATAACAGCTGGGCGTTTGCTGTTCACTGCTTTTTTTGTTTTTATAAAAAATTGGGTTTGAAATTACGTGTTGAAGTTTGTTGGAAATGAATATGCTTATATCCACGCGGAATATAATGTGTAGAAATTTCTGTGATGGCTCGTATAAAATATGTAGTTAAGAAAATTATGTTTTTAGACTTTTAGTGACAAAAGCGCATCTACTTATAAATAGGTGGGCCTATATATATATATATATATATATAATATATTATATATATATATATATATATATATATATATATATATATATATATGTCATATATATATATATATATATATATATATGTCATATATATATATATATATATATATATATATATGACATAGTTCTTTTGAAAACCTTTAAAAACTCTAAGAACCCATTAACCCTTAAGGACCAATCAGATGAAGACACATCAGCATAAAGAAAAAGAAGCTCTCGGGGGTAATTTCGACATTTCCATTCACATTGTAGTACATGATGTTGACAAACATATCAACTTTTTCACCTAACACATCATATACATCCCTTTAAACCTACCCACTTTCAACCAATTCTCAATACAAGATTTCACTTTTTCACGGTCCTTTTTCTTGCCAAGATTTTCATCTCCCTTACTTTCTCCCAACCTTCTAAGAATTTGAATCATTCATGGGTGTGGGTGATGTTCACAATCCTCTCCCTTTACAAGTTGTGGATGTGCCAGATGAAGGTCCCTGTGTGGATGTTGCTGAAGAACCCTCTCGTGAGGATGATGTTGTTGATTTGAACTCTCGTTTTCGCTATATTGGTTATGATCGACGTGGTTAGTTTTCTCATCCTTCTCGTTGTCCCCTCATCCTTCAACCTTCTCGTTCATATTTTGCTATTTTTAGTCAGCAGTTTGTTTTATAGTTTAATAATTTTTTTTAACTTAAGACAACCCGTTGTTTTCCTTGTATCCTGTTCGTATTCATTTTTTGCGTAAATTCCCATATTTTTCTATTTTAGTGAGTCGTTCGTAAATTCCCATATTTTTCTAAACTGTAGCAGTGGTTTTTTTTATTTCTCCCTGAATTTCTGTAATAAATTTTTTTGTTGGAGTAATTTAAATTAATTTTAATTTTTTTTTTTCTTACTAATCTTTTTACACACGTACTAAGATATTACGAGATGGGTACAAAATGTTACCTTGTAGTAAGAAGATGGGAATGTTGTACATTTAACAGTTTCCTGTTTAACAAACTTTTATTTTTTGTTGTCCTTAGTTTTTGTTCTTAATCATTTTTTCTTATAAATTTCATTAACATTTCCCTTCTTTTTATTTGTGACTAACCTTTTTACACAGGTTTATGCATTCGCAGATGATGTTTACAATCTGTTACAGCATAGTAACCTACTAAATGAAGTTTAAACTATGTTAGACTTTAGCAAGAATGTTTAATTTTCTATACTTAGGACCCGATTTTTTTTGTTAACCTTTTTAAAGTGGTACTAAACTTTTTACACAGGTAGGAAGATACTACGTAAAGGTTACAATATTTTACATTGTAGTAACAGTTTCATATTTTAACCAAGTTTTATTTCCTTAGTTTCCTTAGTTCCCTTTCTTATTCAGTTTTTTTGGTCATTTTCTTTTACTTTCACTTTTTTAAAATTTTTGTGAGTAACCTTTTCACAGTACACAACGTTGCAGATGATCTTTACACTCTTTTTACAGTGTTGTAACTTGTAAGAGATTACCTGAAGTTTAGAGTATGTTACATTTTATCAGTAATTTATATTTATTTTTTCCTTGTTTTCTTTTATTTTATCATCTTTTTTGAGTAATTTCAAGTACTTGTACTTTTTTTATACCGTGTCTGACCTTTTTACACGTGTAGTAAGTTTCGACGTGAAGGTTACAGTATTTTACAATGTACTTTCATCAAAGTTTCCTTGTTTTCACAGGATCTCACTGTAGTAAGATATTACAGACTCCAAATGGAAGTAAGTATTGGGTTCCTGAGGTACCCGTTGATCAAATGCCTTTTGTTGGTGCTGTTTATACTTCATGGCAGCAGGTGTTGAACATGTATCATCGCTATGCAGAGTCCTCTGGCTTTGTTGTACGTGTCGGAGGTTTTAAGAGATGGAATGGTATCATTACCCATCGTACCTTGTTATGTAACAAATGGGGTAAGCCTAAAGGGAGGACTTATGATACCACTGACCCGTCAACCCTTTTACCCGCTCGTGGTTGCGCGTTTAAAGTAACTGATTGTAAGGCGCTTATTCGTTTGAAGGTTATAAAGGGTTCTGAACATTATGTGTTGTATGAATTTTCTGAGAAACATAACCATGATCTTATATCATCTGATAATATGGATTTGACTCGCACCGGTAGAAAGTTGGATTTTCAAGATATAAAGTTTATACACACTATGAGTTTACACCGAGTTGGTCCTACTGTTGCCCATCGTTTGCATTGTGCCTTAAAAGGAGGCCACCACAACATGCGAGGTACCAAAGCAACATATAAGAATGTTAGCCGTGACATCTAGATGTTTATTGGTGACCGAGACATTATGTTTGTAGTTAGTAAGTTGGAGCAGTTTGCTAAAAACCATCGTAATTTTTCCTATGACATTCACCATGTCGGTGGGGAAGTTAAGGCTATGTTTTGGGCTGATGAGATATCTCAAATCAACTATCGGTCATTCGGCGATGTTATTGCTTTTGATGCAACATATTCCACAAACAAGTATATATATCTATTTATAGTAACATACACATCTGCTTTTTATTTTTTTACCTACTTTTCTGTGGACTAAACCTTTTGTTTTATCCTTTTTGCACACATAGGTACAACATGATTTTTGTGCCTTTTACTGGTGTAGATCATCACAAAAAGTGTGTAACTTTTGCAGCGGGTTTGTTATCTGATGAAACTACGGAGTCTTACCAGTGGCTTCTCCGTTGTTTTCTTAAAACTCACAAGACGCATCCGTCTTTAGTTTTAACTGATCAGGATCCAGCCATGAAGGTTGCTGTGTCATCCATTTTTGTGAAAGCTCATCACCGTTTGTGTATGTGGCATATCATGAAGAAATTACCATCGAAGGTATACCTTTTTACATAATTACTGTTTTTTTATATACCTACATCAATCGTTCCATTATCATATCAACGATACTTATTAACTTGCATACACTGTGTTATATGGTATTACCACAGTTGTATACATATGTAATCTGATGTAAAACATAGTAATTAACTTTTATGGGGATGAAATTTTTTGAATGTTAATTTTTTTTATTTAAGTAATGGTAATTTAAATGTTTTTTTCCCTTTTTTTTATAAAGCACGACATCATGTAGTTTACAGTATGGAAAATTTAATTTAATTTGTATTTGATTTCTTTAACTAATGTGTCATCATGTGAATTTTGTGTTTTTACTTTAGTTTTGTAGTTGTAAGTAACTGTAATTTTGTAATGTTAACATTTTTGTATTTTAAGTAACTGTAATTATGTAGTTTTGTTTTTTATATGTATGGCATCATTTATATGTATTTAAATTTTTGTCGACCTGTTGTAGTCTAACGTAACGGAAAATGTAAGTAACTATAATTTTGTAATATCGTTTATTTTTTATATGTATGGCCTCATTATTTTTAAAATAAACATTTTTCTATAAAGCTTATTTGAGTTTTTAACATTATGGCTATGATTTTACTACTTTATCATATTAGAAAATATTCTAACCAAAATAAAAGCTTGACTTACAATAATGTAAACAACAAGGTTATCAAGAACTTACCTTCCACATCTTTCTTGCTATTATTCCCCTCATATGATAAAGTAGTAAAAACATAGCCATAATGTTAAAAACTCATATAAGCTTTATAGGAAAATGTTTATTTTAAAAATAATGATGCCATACATATAAAAAATAAAACTACATTACAAAATTACACTTACTTACATTTTCCGTTACGTTACACTACAATAGGTCAAAAAAAATTTAAATACATATAAATGATGCCATACATATAAAAAACAAAACTACATAATTACAGTTACTTAAAATACATAAATGTTAACATTATCAACGATACTTATTAACGAGCATACACTGTGTTATATGGTAGTACCACAGTTGTATACATATGTAATCTGATGTAAAACATAGTAATTAACTTTCATGGGATGTAATTTTTTGAATGTTAATTTTTTTATTTAAGTAATGGTAATTTAAGTGTTTTTTTCCCTTTTTTTATAAAGCACGACATCATGTAGTTTAGCGTATGAAAAATTTAATATAATTTGTATTTTGATTTCTTAAACAAATGTGTCATCGTGTGATTTTTGTGGCTTTACCTTAGTTTTGTAATTGTAAGTAACTGTAATTTTGTAATGTTAACATTTTTGTATTTTAAGTAACTGTAATAATGTAGTTTTATTTTTTATATGTATGGCATCATTTATATGTATTTAAATTTTTTTTGACCTGTTGTAGTGTAACGTAACGGAAAATGTAAGTAACTGTAATTTTGTAATGTACTTTTTTTTTAAAATAAACATTATGGCTCTGTTTTTAAAATAAACATTATGGCATCATTATTTTTAAAATAAACATTTTTCTGTAAAGCTTATATGAGTTTTTAACATTATTGCTCTGTTTTTACTACTTTATCATATTAGAAAATATTCTAACAAAAATAAAAGCTTATATGAAATTTTAAACAGCTGACAATTTTTAATTTTACAGATTAGCTCAAACATTTATGACAACTCGAACATTCGTTCATCGATTCATAAGTTGGTATGGAATGTCTACATCACACCTGCTACATTTGAGGAGCGTTGGAAAAATCTAATCAACGTTTTTAATTTGTCAGAGAATGTCTGGTTGAGAGACATGTTTGCTATTAGACATATGTGGGTTCCGGCGTATTTTAGAGAAATCCCAATGTGTTGTCTCATGAAAACAACCTCTAGATGCGAGAGCTCTAACGCCTCTTTCAAGGTTACCTCTAGTCATGCGAACACACTTGTTCAATTTTTCATGGCCTTCGATTCTGCTATAGATAATCAGCGTTATAACCAGCGTAGTGTTGACTATGTAAGTAGTACCAGCCGTCTACAACTAAAAACTGCTTTGCCAATCGAACAACACGCTGAACGTTTTTACACCCAAACCCTATTCAAGGATGTTCAAAAAGAGATATACAAGGGATTTATGTCTTGTTTTATCACTAATGTTGATGTTAAGGATCAAACTAAAGTCTTCACAATCTCGCACATGGATAAGAGGAGTGACTTTGTCAACGAATTCTACGTAAGCAAATTAAATCACATTTGTTACATTACTGCAACTTGTTTGACACATGATTTTTTTGGTTGGTTTATTTTAAGTTAATATGGTTTTTAAATTTTCAGGTTTCTCATCACTTGGTTACCAAATCATATGAGTGTTCTTGTATGGGGTTTATCCGTATTGGCTACCTTTGTAGGCATGTATTTTGTGTATTTCGTTTAAACAAAGTAAATGAGATCCCAGATGCTTATATATCTCCCCGTTGGTTTCGTGAGAGTCTCCCCACTCAGGTTTTTAGTATACAAAACAGGCTTACCGCTGACACCAGTGAGGAAGCTGTTTTAAGGAATGATGTTTTGGAATGCGTGAATGATTGTGTTGATCAACTAAGGGAGAACATTGATGGGTTATCAGGATTAGCTACCAAGTTAAAGGAAATCAAAGAAGAGATCTTTGCTTCTAAAATACCAGAAAGCATGTCTACAAGAAGGACCGGAGTTATAAAGACGTTGCTTGGTGTTAACGAGGTACCTGAAATTAATTTAACGACCCCTCAAGGCATTCGCAACAAGGGTTGCGGCACGAATCGACGTTTAATTGGACCGGGGGAGAAGGCTGTCGAGAAGAGCATGAAGAAGGCAAGATTGTGCAACATATGTAAGGAGTATGCGCATCATGATTCGAGGAACTGCACCAAGAAGGCTAAGACTGGTCCCATCGACATTCCAGAATAGTTTGGGCAATTTAGTTTTTTTGGGGTTACCATTTTTGTGGTGGGTTATGTATCTGCCTTACGGGTTTGTTTTTTGGTTACCACTTTTTAGTGGGTAACGTATCCTCAGACTACTTATCATCACAACTTAGCAGTGGCTAATGTTTGTACTAACAATTAGTAACTTCTATCATTTTGTTTCTTATCATATGTTTTTTGGTAACATATATACATATGGTTAATGAAACAAGTATGATTTGCTCTGAATGATAGATGTATCTTTTTACAGTTGATGTTTCTTTTATGTGGACCGTGTTTTTTATTTTTAACTGCATCTGTTATCACTTTTTTTGTTCATTTACATTAACTTACACTAGTATTTGTAAGTAGCAAAATTTTACATCAACTTACACCAACCTCAAATGGTACCCCCTTTGTTAACTATATTAACGTGAGAAGAAGTTTTGTTTATTTTTTTATTGTATATACTTAAATTTGGGTTTGATTAAATTTGCTTACATCAATTTACACCATCTTAAATCACAGAGTATGTCCAACCATTTATTGGGTGCAGGGATAGTTGTCATAACTTTTTTTGAACAGGTAAACAATTTTATTTTTCAATTACACTAACGTAACTTATATGTTTTTGACCTTTCTTTGGTTATATTAGTATCCACAAGAAGTAAAACAACTACATCAACTTATAGTGATTTTTTATTTCACATTTGTTAAGATGTTTTTACTTTGAATTTTTATATTTTACATTAGTTTTTGCAAGCAACCTTTTGTCAAATTGTTATACCATCTTAATCCATTAAAATGAACTATAGTTTACACGACCTACGCAGAATTTAAAGTATTTAATACTATAACATTTATAGTTAATTTTAATATCCTTAATATTAAACATCCCAAAAGGTACATACTACATTACAAAGTTGGTTTCCATACTGTAAACGAGTCATGCCCAATATGAATTACAGTACAGTAGCAAACAAATATAATCTTTCAGCATAACATCATGAAGCTTTGTTATTGTGTGCGGCATCCATCACTTTTTTCTTGTGCACGTTTATATCGGACAGTAAAATTCTTGCAGCATATTTCTTTCTCAGAATTTTAATCTGAGTCTTCAGCGTTCGTTCGTTATTCTTGAAACCGCAGTCGAAGCTCACCCCGTTCTTGCCCATGAACATCTCCATATGTCGCATTGTAAATATTCCACAATCTGTGTAGTTGCGTTTAGTGGCCCATTCCAACTCTAGTCTGTTGATGTTTGTACTTCCAATTCTTCCCGCCTTACTATTCCCCCATTTAAGCAGGTATTGAGTAAAAACATATTTCTGAAAAATTTTCCACAGTCAGGTTTGAAATTTCTAATTTTATACAAAATATAACAATGCTTCAAAGTGTAAGGAGGGAACAAGAATGTTGCAACGTACCACTTTGTACGGTGTATCTTTTTTTTGATACTCATCGTGGTCACGCAGTTGAACAATGCTTTCATTAGGTTGCATATTGTCAATCACAAAAGTTGATGGGTTCTTCAAGTCAAACACTACCAGGTAGAAATGTTTCTTTTCCAATATTGGAAAGAAAACTAGATCATACCGTTTGAGATTTCTCTTGCTCTCCTCCCTCCCTAACGCTTCGAAGATGTTATTTGTAAACGTCCTCAAACATTTTTCCTCATTGATGAATAACCACTCCATCTGCACAAACATAGCATGATGAAGGGTTGAATTTTTTTTCTAAAAATTGTACATTACTTTACTACTTTTGTACTTACGAATGGCTGGTGGCACAAAAATAGCCTATGTGGTGATTCCAGGCTTCTTAACTTTTCCTCATTATTCAACACAGCAGCCCAACAGTCAATGATGTTGCCATAAACCTCCGTACATGGCTCCAAGGTCCTTAAGATAAAGATTTCTGTTCTTACCCCCAATTTTGTGTCAAAAACCAGGTCGCTGCAATAGTGTAAGATTTTTTGTCTTATCAATTTAATGCTAAAGTAAAGAGCAAAGGCCTTTTTCACTTGTAAAGGTTCTATTATCCTGTAATTATTTATTTGCTAATCAAATATATTTACCTCGGATTTGCCTTGAAGATTAAATCCCATATCGCCTCCTCTTCCTTTGTGAATAATTGATCAATTGCTGTCTCCCTCATAAAATACGGTGATTTTACTGACGAGGAAACCATTCTTGCTCTTTTTGGATTTTTTCTAATCCTTTTTTCTTCTTCATTATTCGCGCCTACATAATTTGTATAAAGAACACATATTAATCGAACTAATTTTTTTTTCTGGTTACGTATTCCTGTATTGAACAGTTATTACCTCCACAAGCTTTTGTTTCTTTTCCCTCCTGCGTTAATCCCAAGCTATAGTTTGGTGATTCGATAACGGTCAACTTTTCCTTATCACTGATTATACTTTTACATTCCCCGCCTAAAATTTTAAAAATAATTATATGTAAATAATCTAAATTTTACACATCAAAATACATGAAATTAGATGCGTCAACAAATGTCACTTCTCATGCAATGTAAGTGGGTGTAACATGTGTCATTATACTTCATAACAAGCCGAATCAGTCATTTGCTATTTCAAATGTGCATGACGTATCAATTATAAAAGACAAATATTTCGACGCGAAGTAAGAAAGTTTTATTATCCCCTACAAGATTGCATGACCTATTTCTTTAGATGTAATGTCATGTAATATATTGTAATGCAATGTATATTCACAAATTTACCTTTTTCTGCACCCCCACTTTCATCCTCCTTTGTTAACCCCAAACTGTAATAGTGGCCATCTAAGTTGCCTGCCTTGTCTACTATAGAAAAACACACCATCACTCACACTCAGCATATTTTTTTACATCAATTAACCTGATGTAAGTCTATGTAATTTAGTTTTCTTCAAATATATACTGCAAGATAGTGTAATGTAATTTTTTTCTTCAATAATATGCAACCAAACCGAAATATTAAGTTTACCTCTTTTTTCTTCCACTTTTTCAGCATCCTCAGTCATCACCAACCTGTAACTAGAGGCATCCAAATTGTTTGTCCTATCATCTATACAATAGTAGACATTAATCTCAGTACATTTACAAATTCTAATATAGCCCTGAAGTTCTTTTGAAACATCAAGTTTTAATGTAACTGCACCAAATAATGACTATAAAAAATGTATATTCTAATTCTGACTTTTTTCTCCACCTTCAGTTTCTTCTTCCTGTGTTAAACCCAAGCTGTAAGTAGGCACACCATCCTTGGATGCGTTTTCTACAATAGAACGAGGTACCATCATTCACAGTTAGCACAAATTTTAAGTCATACTTTGTTACACGCGTATGTAATGTTAAATACTGACTAAAGTGACTAGAGTGTACTAATATAACCCAGTTAATCATAACCATCCACTTCTATATAATCACCAGCCTTGACTGTTTACTTATGTTTTTTTAGTATAAGATACTGTAGCACTGAATTAATTTATAGCCACCAACGTGGCATCACTTATCTTATATACAAGTAGCCCAATAATAGTCACACTCAGCAAACTATAAAATTAATTTTAAATACTCCATATAATGTGGACAGAAAGCAATTTAATCTTTACCAGTTAATTGAGTTGCTTCTGCATATTCCTGTGTTAACCCCAAGCTGTAAGATGGTCCACCGTAGTTGACTGACTTTTCCAGTGGCACTAAAACAAAAAAATATGACTTTGCAGTTTCTGCGTTATATGTTTGACAACTTGTAAAAAGTAATCATCTATCCGTTTACCTCTGATTCTTTTTTCATCTAATTTTTTTGCAATCTCGGACAGAAGAACTTTATGAGTCGCAGCTTCAATGTGTTCGTTAATTTCTTTTCTTTCCAAACCTAAGTTGCATCATAGTAAACAATCTTTAAAAGACAAATATTACGACGGAAAATAAGGAACCTTTTATTATCCGTAGAAGATTAATGTCATGTAATATATTGTGATGTAATGTATATTCAGAAACTTACCTTTGTCTTCACCCCCACTTTCATCGTCCTGTGTTAACCTCAAACTGTAAGACTGCCCATCTAAGTTGCATGCCTTGTCTGTTATTGAAAAGGACACTATCATTCACAGTCAATAGTTTTAAAATTCATTTTACAATCACATCTTCCTTTTTTTCTATAATTTTACCTGTTGTAAGTTTATGTAATTTATTTTTATTCAAATTAATACTGGAAGACAGTGTATTCTAATATTCCGCTTGAATAATATGCAACCAAAGCGAAATATTAAGCTTACCTCTATTTTTAGCCACCTTTTCAGCATCTGCTGTCATCACTGACATGTTTGGAGGTGCATCCAAATTGATTGGCCTATCAGCTATACAGGAGGAAACATTAATTACAGCACTTATACAAATTCTAATGTAGATGCCTGAACTTTTTTTAAAATAACAATTTTTAATGTGACTGCAGCTAATAAAGACGATAATAAATGTACATTTCCATTTTCTCACCTTTTTCTCCACCTTCAGTTTGTTCATCCTGTGTTAAACCCAAGCTGTAGGAGGGTGCACCATAGTTGTATGCGTTTTTTACTATATAAAAGGGGACCATCATACACAGTGAGACAAAATTTTCAGTCAATCTTTTCTAGACGCTTATTTAATGTAAGTTGGTGTAAAAGTTACTACACTTTACTATACTATAACCCAGTTAATCATAACCCTCCACTTCTATATAATCACCACCTTCGACTGTTTACTACGTGTTTTTTAATGTAAGATGTTGTAATAGCACACTTTTTATTGATGGCCAAAGTTGCATCACTCATCTTATATACAACTAGGTCAATGATACTCATACTCCGCAAACTACAAAATTAAATATAAAAACCCCATATTATGTGGACAGACAACAATGTAATCTTACCATTTAACTTATGTCCTTCTGCATATTCTTGTGTCAAGCCCAAGCTGTAAGACGGGCCAGCGTACTTGTATTCCCTTTTCAGTGGCTCTAAAACATGGAAAATAGGCTTTTGACGTTGTGTGTTTTATGTTTGCATACTTTTAAAAAATTATTCATTTAACCTTTTTACCTTTGATTATTCTTTCCTCTACTTTTTCGGCACAATCTGATAGCAAAACTTCACGATTCGCAGCTTCTTTCTGTTCGTTAATTTCTTTTGTCTCCAAACCTAAGTTGCATCATAGAAAACAAATCATAAATTGAACAACAAAGTACAGGCGTACTTTCATTTTTAACTTATTTTAGACATCCTACATCATCATGTAAGTAGTGTAGACGGACCTTTAACATTGATTTTTCCCCTCGTCCAACGAACTATCCACCACCCCTTTAATCGCATTTGGTTCTGTGATGTTGTCCACTTTTGGCATGAACTTGTAAGGATTATTTCTTATTTGACTTTTAGTGTAACCTGTTACAAATTAAGCGTTTATTAACACTAGTATCTCGACGGAAATAAGGAATGTAAAGTCATTATGATTAACTCGACTGCACCTTTTGATAATTTAGGACCACATTCCAATATAACATTCCCCGATTCGTCTTTCTTAATTTCAGCAACCTGCACCCCCCTGTGTTTATACTACTGTAGTGCGTATTCCCACTGCTTCCTACCCACTTTTTGTCATGTACTAAGAAATTTAGTTGTAATGTTAGAACATGGTGCATAGAAAGTTTACGCCACGCAATTACATTAGTGTAACCATAGATCAGTCGTCAAGTAATAACTAAAATATCTATGCTTATGTCACTTAATGCTTGTATCTTATATACAACTAGGTCAATGATACTCATACTCCGCAAACTACAAAATTAAATATAAAAACCCATATTATGTGGACAGACAACAATGTAATCTTACCATTTAACTTATGTCCTTCTGTATATTCTTGTGTCAAGCCCAAGCTGTAAGACGGGCCAGCGTACTTGTATTCCCGTTTCAGTGGCTCTAAAACATGGAAAATAGGCTTTTGACGTTGTGTGTTTTATGTAATAACTAAAATATCTATGCTTATGTCACTTAATGCTTGTATCTTGCTAATAGTTCTAATAGCAGGTACACTAATACCTGTACATATAACTTCGTTTTTCTCATATACCAGTGCCGATGGATCGTCATCATTTACGTTCCTAATAGTTGTATTTTGCGGGGAAAGATCGTCGTCGCTTTGCCGTGTACCTGCTATTACAATACAATTTATTAGTCACAATTGTTTCACTTTCCTTCCAATATTTTACTAAATATTAATGGTTCTACACATTTTAATTGCTTACCATTATTATTATTGATGTCTTCATCATCCATAACATCATCTTCTTCACTTTCTATCAATGGTTGTCTTCTTTCATTGATATCCATACAAACTTTAAATATTAAATCATCCAACCCCTGTTCGGTGATATCTTTTCCTTGATTTTTCTCAACTTCAACTTTCATTGAAGAAGGAAGTGGCCTCGGTTTATGGTTGAATACACATTCAAATTTACAGACTAAACTTTCAACTACATCTTTTTCCACTTCTCTGCCTTGCATTTCTAATATCCCTAATTCAAGTTCTGCTTTCAACGTGATTGTTTTCGACATAATCTCTTCAAGTTTTGCTAACCTCCCCTGTAAACATTTTTTCAATAGCGGGGGATGATGTTAATGATCTCATAAGTTGAACTTGTACTAAGTAATTTACTTCTTACCTCTTTAACAACATTAGATGTTTCCTTTATATATAAATTTGTCTTCTGTTCTTTTCCTTCGCCCAAACCATCATTGCAAATTCCTACTAACACTCCTTGACCAAACCCCCCCTTTTTTATTTCTAATTTTTCCCGTAACTTCAACTTGTCCAAAATCCATGTTTGAATTGTTGGTTTCAAATGATCTTCATCAATTCCAATACATCTCATTGCACGCACGTAAATCAACTGCAATTAAGAATCATTATTGTGTCTAGTAAGATTCTTTTACAGTTACGTAATGAAGATATGTAAGACTGAAATTACCTACAGTATTGTAAACAGCGAGTGGGCACAACACAGTTACAATAATATAATTGTCCTCATAGACTAATAAGCTTTCTTCAGGCAGTTAATGACAATTTCTATCTTATATAATAATCTTATACAGCAATTAAATTATGAGTGTTCAACACCTAACTTACTTACATGAAGTCAAGCATATGTGGACACAAGACAGTTACAATAATATAATGTTCCGCACATACTAATACTCTATCTTATAGTGTCTTAATACAAGTAAATCATCTACATTAACTTACAATGATCTTAATAAAAGTATTAACAATTATTATAGTACGTAATTAGTTAACGTCATTTTAATAATCTTCCAACCTACATTCTTACACTGAACTGCATTAAGAGTTATTATTTTAATTTCCCAACATACCGTAAGTATAGTCAATGGCCCAGTGAAAGGCTTTGTGTTTGTCCTGTCCCACATCAATTTACTTGTTTTTAGCTTGCTCAGCACATAAGCACACCAATTGATCTTCCTTACATCAACTCTGTTGTTTATCCGGTAGATGGCATTAAGCTTACATTTCCCGTGTGCATGACATTCAACCATAGTCGCCAAGAACAAAGCCAAGAAGTCTAGCTTGAAGTAGTTGATGTTGTTATGAGTATTGTTTGTTAGTCGAGCAAGAATATCCGCCGGTGATATGTATGAATCTCCATATGAACTCCTCCAATCGTCTAGTGATGAACTCCTTACATCCGCGTCCTCCAAACTATCTAAAAGGATTCCTTCTCTTGGGATACCAAGCAATATGTGTACCGCTACGTCATCAACTTTTATATTCCCACATGGCAATTCAAGCTCCATCTTATCTTCGTTGAAGACATCTACAACATAGTAACCTAGCTTCTGCGGAATTCCATCTACCTTAAATTCCAAAAGCTTACCGAATCCCATTTCTTCAACAGCACTACGTTGCTGCTCATTCAGCAGTGTAATAGCTTTTGATAGTGGTTTGGTGAGCATCTATTAAATATGGAAGGATATTTCTTGCACTTCTTCTGTACGAGTGTTTTTTTCTTACTAGTAGACCTTACCCTATCAAGGTCATTCCTACTCTTTCTCATATTAACCCCTCTGCTACTATGCACCATCATTATTTCTTTACCTGTTAACATTATAAGTAAATTAAAAAAATGATCAATATAACAATTATTTAAAAATAGATTTTCTTAGATTAATAACTTATCCGTATGTGAGAACCTTTTTCAATCGATGACGCAACCAACATTTACTCACGTTGTAAAATTAGGTGTTGTGCAACATCAATACTAATATATTATGCTATCATATAAATATAACCATTACAATAATTTCTTTTAAATACCAACATACCATCCAAACCATCTTTTATTGGGTTTTCATCACGTTTGTTGGTGCTCACTTTCAACTTCACACAAGTACCTGATATAACATATTTATACCTTAATTTACCTTTTGTTTATTGAAAAGTATAACAAACAAGACCACACAAAAGTTACTACTTTTGTTTTAAATTGTGTAATAAATATATCTTACGTTTAGCATTCCTCCGCATACTTGGACCTTCCGAAGACAATAATGATATGATTGCCAGGTTTGCTTCATCACCCGATCCTGTTATAACAACATTAGTAAATGTAGTTATTCTAGAATACAGCAGAACGTTACTACACCTAACCAATAATGTAAACAACAACTTTAACAAGACTCTAACCTTCTACACCCTTCTTTTCATTATGCTCCTCACATCTTCTCGCATGGGAAGTCCTCTTCACAACCGCTCCTGTATATATTTAAAGTGCGTACTCATATATCGTGTCTTATTCGAAGATACCAAACTAAACAAATACACTATTAAACCCAAATGCGAAAATTTTAACAATAGTACATTACTTTTAGCGTTTCTACGCACAATCGCTACTTCAGATGATAATTTTGAAATATGTGCCACATTTGTTTCGTCACCAGGCCCTGTTTTTAAGAAATTTAATATAAATTATGTAGCATAAACCATTTACTAGTACATTGGATTACAATGTGCTTAAAATAACACTACCTTCCACCTATGCCTTACAATAATGTAAACAAATGACATTATCGGATTTCTTACCACATGTTACTTTGACTTACAATAATGTAAACAGCAAGGTTATGAACAATATACCTTCCACCTCTTTGTTCTCATTATTCCCCTTACATATTATATCATCCAAAGCCCTCTTAACACGCTGCCCTGTATATAGGCAAACAACGTAATCAATTATTATATCTCATTGGAAGAGAACAAACCAAACAACACACATATGGAAACACAAAGTCAAAAAAATACAACAATGTTACATTACTTTTCACATTCGTGCGCGCACTAGGGCCTTCCGATGATAGGAGTGAAATGTGTTCGACGCTTGCTTCGTCATCTGCCCATGTTTTAACATAATTAATATGTATTATATATTACACAACTGGATATGTAGAATGGATTAAAACAAATCTCAATCATATTGTCTGCAAAAGTTAATTATGTACTAAAAACTCCTATAGATTATGTACCATAAAACCATTTTTGGTAAATTGGATTACAATATGCTTAAATAAGAGTACCACCCAAACGAAATGGTTCGGCATTTGTAATTTTTTCCATTAAAAACAACCGTACCTTTCCTTATGTTACAGTGACTTACAGTAATGTAAACAACAAGGTTATCAAGAACTTACCTTCCACATCTTTCTTCCTATTGTTCCCCTCACATCTTATACCATCCAAAGTCCTCTTAAGACGTTGCCTTGTATATAGGCAAACAACGTAATCAAATATTATAGCTCATTGGGAGATAACAAACCAAACAACAAACATATGGGAACACAAACTCCAAAAATAAAACAATGTTACATCACTTTTCAAATTCGTGCGTGCACCAGGGCTTTCAGATGATAACAGTGAAATATGTTCGACCACTGCATCGTCATCTGCCCATGTTTTAACATAATTAATAATTAGTATATATTAGAAAACTGAATACGTAGAATGGAATTGAATGTTGTAACATTAATGAAACAAATTACAATGATGTTTTGTGCAAAAGTTACTTCTGTGCAAAAATCTAACCGTAATTCTGATGTTCGTCCAAATCAATTTGTATAGGGTCCCCCGCTGTGTTTACAAATTTCCGAAGTGATTGTCGTGCAATTCGTTCGCTACTCCTTCCTGTAGTCATGCATAATAAGTCTGTAAATATAAATTATTTTATAAAATACGTTACTACTGATTCTAACTAAATTGGTTTACGTCTTGAATGCCTCCATTCACTAGAGCTCCTCGCTTTTATAATCTCCCTGCCACTGTTAAATAAGTCAAAAAAAAAAATTAATATTGCCTAATAGAAAAATAAAACCAAACCACAAATGCTTTTGCTACTGTCTCAATTTTACCTCTTTCCAAATATAACATTAATTTTAACAATTTTTTTTCTTGAAATATCAAAACTTCACATTCTAACATACTTCAATTTCCCAAAGTAAAATTAAATCTATCACTGATTTCTTTTCTACAAAATAAACCGAAGCGCTATATGTGCTTTTCTAGGGTTCTTTAACAACATCGACTCAATCCTTCTTACCAAATGTATATGTAAGCGAAAAAGAATACAAAATAAAAAGAGTTAAGTTCAAGAGGAGACTACTGCTGTCGGTGTTTTAAGTGTAATTTCAATGTCGTTTTCACGGGTGGGGGACTTACCGATTTTGACTTCCCTTCATCTTCTTCAAATCTTCAAAGAACTACGGAACACCTATACAAAGTCTGCGACCACCCTTTCTTTGTAGATTTTGTGCCTTCAAAAGAACAAGATCTTGATTCTTTGAACAAAACTGATGGATAATCGGATTTTGTTTGGAGAAAAACCGAAAGAAGAAGAAGGGGGAATGGGTGTTTTCGTCTACCTGTGTTGAAGAAAAGGAAACATAAGTTTAAAATTTTATAAATTAAAAAATGAATAGTATTGATTGTGATTGATAAGATGTATGCTTTTGGGAAGAAAGATCAACAACCACGGTCCTTTTGTAAAATGGGGTAAAATTACCATTACACCCTCAACAACTCATCTTCTATTGTACTTTTACTAGTATAATAAGCAGATTAATTTATGGCCATTGGATCACAAAATATCCAACGATCAATGGTCCAAAAGTGGGTTAAGGGGTTCTTACAATATACCAAGGTTCTTTATAGAACATTACCCTATATATATATATATATAGGATTGAGTTCATTTGAAAACCCTAACTATTTGTGAGAACCCTTTAACCTTGATGAACCAATCACATAGCGACACATCAGCAACATGAAAAGCATCTTCTGGGGTTATTTCTGTCTTTTTACAACCTCCTACATTTAATGCATGTCTTTTATTTAATTACTTTTTGTACTATTGACTAAGATGTTTCTTTTTCACCAAATCCAAGGTGAGTACAACTTCATCATGTCTTTCTAACGTGGGTGTAGTTTTTTTTCCTTCATAAACATTTTTTAATCTAAAAAGACTTCTTACATTCATCATATTTTCCTTCATTCTGCTTAAAATTTCTATCTAAATTGTATATTTGAGAAGAAGTAACCCCATTCATGGGTGGGGGCGATGCTAACCAAGCTCCCCCATTTGTTCTTACTAAAAAAGTATGAAGCTTCATGTGTATTATTTTTTTCTCCTTCAAAAAAATCATCTCTAAACCTTACACAGCCTTCTCTTCCACCTACTTCATGGGTGGGGTGATCAAGACTGTGGGGATAGTGATAACCCTCGCTAAACCACCACCCAACGCCACCAAATCAACCCAACCTACTACGGTGATTCAGATTTGGTTCAAATCAACCTAGATCTTTCATTAATTGACCCATATCTTTTCTTCACATACAATCATGTATATTTTTGGGCTTTGTGTGGATCAAGGATTTTCGTAGTGATGCAATTTCACATGTTGATTTGCACCGGTACTCATTTCTTCTCCAACACAGTTACAACTCCTTTAGAAGCTTTTCAGACATGTTTATAGTTGCTTTGGTATTATTTTGCTACAGTAGTGTAATTACAGTGGTTATTTTTTTATAGCAGTCTATTTTTTATTGTTTAATTTTGCTATAATAGTGTAAGTACATAGGTGTTTTGTTGTTACAGTGGTGTGATATTGTTGTTTTAGTTTTATCAAAGTGTTCAAATTTCGTTACACTGGTGTAGTTACATGATGTAATTTCATTTAGTTGTTAGGTTGTTGTAATCATGACGTTATTGATAGTTGCAGTGGTGTAATATTGGGTGTAGAAGGCTTTTTTACAATGGTGCAACAATAGTGTAAGTATTTTGTTGCACCGGTGTAGTTTCATTAAGTCGGGTAAAAAATACAAATATGGAAAGGTCACATGGGAATTAAAGAGAAAAATATGATAAATTTAATGCTGCAATCTTTATAAAAGTAGGGTTGCACAATGAAACCGGGTTCAAGACCCAATCCAAAACCCGACCTGGTATAACCCGCTGTTCCAACCTAGGTTTTTCACGATCCGATCCGAGTCCGACCCGGTTCAACCTACTATGAATCCATCATATTAATTAAAATCACATAATACGAACCTGGGTTGGACCCGACCCGGAACTCGATCAAACCTGATTTGGAATTTGTTGACCACGACCCGAACCATATTCAACCCGACCTGCTTTGGATTCTGAACCCAGTTTATGCACCTCTATATAAAAGATTAAAAATGTATAAAAAAGTTTTAAAATTTCAAAAACAAAAGAATTTGAACCCATTTTATAAGGTTTTATTTTTTTTGTTTTTTATATATGTTTGTTTTATATAATTCACTATAAAGAATTACAATAATGTAATTGACTATACATTCAAATAAACATACTGTAATTAATTGTAACTAAGTATGTTGCACTATGTTACATCACTGTAATATTAAATTACATCCATACCATAAATTTGTCCATAAGTTACAATAATGTAATTGACTATACATTCAAATAAACATACTGTAATTAATTGTAACTAAGTATGTTGCACTATGTTACATCCCTGTAATATTAATTACATCTATACCATAAATTTGTCCACAAGTTACAATAATGTAATACGTAACGTTCAAACAAAAAGTTAAAGTTTTTTAGAGTATATTGGGATTAAAGAGAACGTAAGTATAATTGTTACATTAGGAAAAAATTATAAGTTGTGTTACATTAGCAAAAAATATGTAATATGTAAGTATTAAGTACTAATTACAACATAAGAATCATGCAAGTAATGTAATTTAACTACACTAATATACTTGTTACATTAGCAAAAAATATAAGTTGTATTACTAACATGACTTTAGTTATATTAAGTTATTACATTACAGTATTTTACATCACATTATAATGACATTATAATACATGTTATCAAATTCAATTACAATTCAATTACATTTTATAATAGATTCTATTCTTAGTGTGATTTAATCTAAGCAATGTGACATTTATCTAATGGTTTATATT
The DNA here is from genome assembly GCA_024085815.1 of Flaveria linearis. Taxonomy (NCBI): domain Eukaryota; kingdom Viridiplantae; phylum Streptophyta; class Magnoliopsida; order Asterales; family Asteraceae; genus Flaveria; species Flaveria linearis. Next base: position 6,698,780 of record CM044003.1, read on the forward strand.
AGTTGATATTAGTATATACTAAATGTTGTTATACTGTTACATCAAATTACATGGCTACTCATTTAACAATACATTGTTTCGATATTAATGAAAATACTATATACCCATTTTTATATAGCAGACCAACTTTAATTTTCGGTTAGGGCGATGTATTATAGTCTTTAATTTTCGGTTAGGGCGATGTATTATAGTGTAAGTAACATAAGATAATATAAATAATATAATGTAATGTGAATGAAATTTTGTATTATTTTAATGTACTGTACATCGTGTAACTATTGTTAGTTTATGCCAAGTATGATGTAATCTATCATAAGTCATTTAGTTACTGTAACTCAATGTTAAGTAATTGTATATTTGTTATTTTACAATACTACATCATGTATATTTGTTATTTTACACTAATATAAACATTAATAACATCAATATAACACTATAATTAAATCAATGTCATTACACTAACTGACGACTACATTAACTAGCATCTAATCTCTTAATATATTAACATGGTTTATAAGAAAATTTATGACATAATAATTATCTTAAGTAGAAGAACACATATATTACTTATTTCTAATAAAGTGAACTCTTTAAAGTTTACTTAAATTGAATACGGTAAAAGAACACATTAGAAAAAGAAATCAAAAGTTTTGTTAATAAGATGAAGGATTGTTGTAATAAAAAAAAAGAAATCAAAAGTTTTGTTAAGAAGAAGGAGAATTATTGTGATTAAAAAAAGAAATTAAGAGATCTGTTAAGAATGTGGATAATTATTGTGATTTGATGGTTGCAGAAGAATGTCAAAAAGTAAAAAGTAAGTATTAATTGAGATGATAAAAAGACTTTAATACCCTTCTGTGTTTAAATATAAGTATTCAAAGTATTAAAATATTCATATTTATTTGGAGCCATTAGATTAGAGTTTCTATTATTGATCTATGGCTAAGAAAAGTTAAAGGGTTCTTATAAATAGGGTGAGTTCTTATATGAACCATACCCTATATATATATATATATATATATATATATATAGGATGGAGATCATGTGAAAACCCATCTTTTTTGTAAGAACCTATTAACCCATCCCAGAACCATTGATTTAACATAAAATATATTAGATTCTATTTGAAGGGCTAAGATTAATTCAAGGGTAAGATGGTCTTTTAATTTGTGTACTTATTGTCAGATCTATGTATCTCTTTTTTAAAAAGCTCACCTCATTCAATAATGCATTCCCATCTTCACCATGACCATCAAGCACCACCCACCACCACCACTACCAGTCGAACACCACCATCACCATCATTCCCCCTTCCCTTTCTTCGTCTTCAACGAAGCCCTCACTCACCAGAAACCATTCATTGCTGATTCACTCACTAGCCATGAACCCTTTGCTCATAGTGGTGGCGAAATCAAATTTACACATGGCAAGATCTCATCTATCTCAAAGCAAATCAATGGATCAAATAGAGTTAAAGGGTTCTCATAAAAACTAAGGGTTCTCATTAGAACCTTACCCTATATATATATATATATATATATATATATATATAATATATATATATATATATATATATATATATAGGATGAGGTTAATTTGAGAACCCTGGTTTATGTGAAAATCCTTTAACCCCTATTTGAACCCTTGATCTCTAAAGCATGTTTTGATCCAAGGGCCATAAATATTTCTTATTAAAATATTAAATGTTGAAGGTTTGACTTCCCCTTTAAGGGGTATGTATGTAATTTTACCCCTGTCTTGAAGTACTAACTGACATGACTGCAAAAAAGTAACAGTCACATCAACCCCAAAAGTAAACATCACATCTATTAAATTCACAACCACCCTCATTTCAAATTTTACATTTCAGAGAACAAATTCCCACCCCCCATTTCAATAAACGCACCTTGACTCATCTTCCTCCCTGCAATTCTCGCACCACGTCGTTTGGTGCTCATCGGAAGAGGGTACATTGATATGGTGGTGGTGCAGCATGCCGATTGCCAACCACCCAACCCCCATCTGTAACACTGCTGTGGAGCTCGAGTACATGTGCAAACAGGAATCGGGAATCCAGACATGTCCATATCAATCCCATTAATCACCACATCCACACTTTTGATTGTTTTTGCACGATGGCCAGACGAGTTCCTGTTTTGTTTTGGTGTAGAAGGGGTCCTTTTTGCTTTTTTTCTGTTTCTTGTCGCCAGGGAGTCTCACCGCCGTTGTTGATCCTCTTTTTTTCACAGAACCACCATCTCCATCACTGTTTCCAGCTCCATTACCGCCACTCACACCGCCAGTATCTTTACCAACAACTACATTGTCTTCTACAGGTATATTCATTACAGGATCTTTCGACAAGTCAAAGCGGCGGTACCATGTGGATTGAATGGGAGGTTGAAGAACTGGGAATGACCGAATAATTAGTGTTTCCAGGTAGCATATGCAGAAGTATTTCTCTCTGTATCCAACTGTCTCTCATATAGTTCTGTTCAGAAACCACACGCGTGTGAGGGTGGTGGTATGTTCACACATTCGGGTTAACCATAACTGGACTTTCGCGTAAAGACGCAAACGGTTTCGGGTCTCTGTGGTCTCCCATTGGAGACATCAGTTGCAGACCAAGATGTTCCTTAAACGAAGGTTCATAATATCCCCAATTTCGCATATTCAATCCATCATCATCCATTGAGACTACATATGCATGCAAAGAAGCACCATAAACATCAAAATTATCAGTTTTTTACAGATTAAATACAACATCCAAACAATTGTGCCAAAATCCAAACAATTTCGAATGCAATTTGAATAAAAATTACAACTTTTTACACCCAACTTGCTACCAATTGTTCACACTGTCGATGTGTTTTACTTAGTTCTTCCTTCTACGCTTGTGAACCCTAAAAAAAGTGATTTTGTGTTTGTTATGTAATCAGTGTGATGTTATGTGAAAACGTCAACATTTTGTTAGAAAAAACTCCAAACTTTGTTTGTTTGCAGAAAGCCGACCCGTGTATGTTTGTGTTAATGCCTCTTTATTGTTCAATGAAAGTAACTGAAGATTGAAATTGGGGGTTTCAAAATATACTTGATTGTTTAGTTGTAAGGGTGGGGGTTTTATTTTGGGAATTTAAAAGAGTATGAATAACCGGTATAAAAATGATCTAACGTATTCATGGACATGTTTTTTTGTATATATGTATAGGTTTGTCGTTTATGTAGTTATAAATGTTTCATAAGCCAAAAGTTTTCTTAAAAATAGGAGAAGATTAGTCAACACCCTAATACGTTGAGTTTGGCTGAAATTAGAATCCGGTTTTATTTAAAGGGAGTAGTCATGTTAGTTTTTGTTTTCTGAAATTCACTGTAATATTAAGTATAATTATGTAAGAACATGTAACTACATGTAGTAACATGTAACTACATGTACTAACATGTAGGAGAAAGATTAGTCAACGCCCTAATACGTTCAACTCTGTATCTTTGCACACAGGCATTATAGTTAACTTAGTATTAGAATGATAGAAAATGTGTACCCATTGTACGACTCAATCCAACTCTCTTCCTGCATATGTAAAAAAATATAATCTGCTGTTTAGAGTCAAACAAAACTGATGTGGTTAGTATAATTTTTATAGTGTAACATATTGTAGCATGATGTAAGAACATGTAAGATTTAGAGCAGGGACCATTATATGGTGTTGAATATGTAGCTGAAATTAATTTAACAGCACCTCAAGTCATTAGAAACAATGGATGTGGCACCAATCGACGATTAATTGGACCGGGGGAGAAAGCTATCGAGAAGAGTCTGAAGAAGCCAAGAGTGTGCAAAATATGTAACGAGTACACGCACCATGATTCTAGGAACTGCTACATAAAGGTTAAGGCTGGAACTGCCGACCCAACCCTCTAGGTTTGGGAGACACATGTACTGTATTTTTTGGTTACCACTATGTTTTATGGGTAACGTAAAGTGTTCTCATATTGCATTGACATTATAATATTTTGGGTAAACGTTGTAGTACGGTTGTTTGTTATGTTAGATCATTATGTTTCTTCGCCATATGTTTTTTGGTTACCCTGTAGTCTTGTGTGGGGTAACGCATACATATACATATGGTATTCCAGACTTTGTAACAACCATCTTTCTCATTTTGATGTTATGTGTTTATGTGTTTTTTTTTCTCCTGAAAGAATGTGAATGCAGTAAAAGAATTTTCTGGAAACAGTTAAGCTTTTTTTCTTTTATATGTGATTTTTTACATGTAATTACATGAAGTTACATGTTATTACATGTTGTTGCATATTTTGTAAAAACTTAAAATAACTCTCTGTAAGCTTATATAACTATGTGTAATAATGTGCAACAAAATGCGTCAACATGTAATACCATGTAATAATCAAAAACAGGTTTAAAATTTTTACTTACCACTAACATTCCCCCCCAGTACACATCACATAATCAGATGAAATAACCAAATGTAACTTAACACTTATTAACGTGATTTTTGGTAAAACTTTCATGTGTCCCATTAATATTTGTTTTGTTTTTTTATACAACTAAGTGTATGTAACAATTTTTTTTATTAAAGGATGTCCTTTTTATACAATTAAGTGTATGAAAAAGCCAGTATGTATCAAACAGGCAGTATGTATCAAACAGGCAGTATGTACTCGTATGTAACATAATGTAAGTTGATGTAAGCGTGACTGTGACTTACATAGTTTGTTATATATTTGAAAAAGACAATATGTATCAAACAGTAACATAATGTAACTTGATGTAAATGTGCCTGTGACTTACATAAGTTGTTGCATAAATGTAAGTTGTATATTTTGACTTACATAACGTACGTTAATGTATACTATAGGAGAATATATATTGTAAGGCCCTCTTCCCCGGGCACCTCACAGTTGGTCATTCACAGCATAAAACATACATAATATAATTTTTAAGCAGCGGAATTAAGTTTAACAAAAACCATCCATTCATTATGAAAACTGTTGTTAAGCAATACATTCTAGTTTCTAAGTCACAAAATGTTTAATTGAATGAATTACAACACAACAGTATCGTCAAATATAATTTGGATGTCAGTCTTGCCCACCAAGTAGCCACCCCTGTATGCCATCCTCAGCAACCTGTCACCTGCCAACTGGAAAATACATAAAAGTCAGCGTTGCTGAGTGAGTTCTAGTTTTATAGTTAAAATACTTTACTTTTCGTTCAAAAACCGTTCCTCATTTTCACAGGTGATCATACATCGTACGTACACATAGGTAATACTTTCATTATCTTTATCATCGTTCAATTCGTACTTTTATCATTCCTCTTTAATTAAGCTGTGAGTCTGTTGCGACACCAAGTCGCTCACCTCTTGTAAAGCCCGTTCCCGGGCACCTCACAGTTGGTCATTCACAGCATAAAATATACATATTACAAGTTAAGCAGCGGAATTATATTTAACAAAAATTCACTCATTATAAAAACTGTTGTTAAGCATACATTCTAGTTTCTAAGTCACAAAATATTTAATTGAATGAATTACAGAACAACAGTATCGTCAAAACAAAATGGATGTCAGTCTTCCCGCCAAGTAGCCACCCCTGTGTGCCATCCTCAGCAACACTACCTGTGAACTGGAAAATACATAAAAGTCAGCGTTGCTGAGTGAGTTCTAGTTTTATAGTTAAAGTACTTTACTTTTCATTCAAAAACCATTCCTCATTTGTCACAAGTGATCATACATCGTACGTACACATAGGTAATACTTTCATTATCTTCATCATCGTTCAATTCGTACTTTTATCATTCCTCTTTAATTAAACTGTGATTCTTTTGCAACACCAAGTCGCTCACCTCTAAGCCAATCACAAAGATTGACCTACATACTGTGAGTCTTTTGCGACACCAAGTCGCTCACCTCTAAGCCAATCACAAAGATTGACCTACATACTGTGAGTCTTTTGTGACACCAAGTCACTCACCTCTATATCAATCTCAAGGATTGATCCTGTGTGCATCCTTCGGGGTAGCGAACCCGCATCACAGTTGAGCTAACACCTGCCAGGGGTGTGCACCTCCATTCATTTGCTTGCAAGACTTTCGTTCATTCGTTCACGTTCCATTCCTCTTTATCATTAATCTTTCACTTTATTAATGATAATAATTATTGATCATGATTATTCCACATAGAAACATACAGTATTATTATTAATAAGTATAATAATAATAATACTAATAATATTATAAATAATATTATTCATACTCTTAATAATATCCCTAATCATAATATTAATCATAATATTAAGAAAAGGATATTATTACATTCAAACATCATCATACATTTATCACCATTCATAGCATCATGCCATACTTAACAATATTTTATTAATAATATTGTTAACATTAATAATACACTGATAATAATATCAGTAATAATGAGGGTTAATCATACTCATCATTATATGCATGAGACATCATCATTTATTAACCCTAGTCAATTCTGGTAAAAACCTCGAACTTCGGTATTTCAGGAATTTCCTAAAAAAAATTCTAAGGATCCTAGGCGTTTGAGCCCTGTTGGGCGTATAAGCCCTCTGGCCGTATGAGCACTATCGGGCGTAAGAGTACTGCTGGACTTTTCATTTTACACATAGAATTATTTGGTCATACGACCACACTGTTGGTCGTATGAGCACTATTGGTCGTACCATTCCCCAGACTTAGAAATATATTCCGATCATACGACCACTGTTGGTCGTATGAGTCCTGTGGGTCTCATACTTAGAAATTTCACATTGTCATACGACCACTGTTGGTCGTATGAGTCCTATTGGACTCAACACTTAGGAATATAATCTTGGTCATACGACCACACTACTGGTCGTATGAGTTCTATTGGACTCAACACTTAGAAACATAAATTGGTCATACGACCACACTACTGGTCGTATGAGCACTGGTGGACTTATCAACCTGCATTTATTTATTCTTAAGTCCAAATTTCAGTAGTATTAGTAACCTGTTCAGATATCTAAGCCCCAAACATCAAAATGCCTAGTTCTAAACATACATACATGATTCTTAGGCATAAATCTAACATAATCATAAACATGCATACAATCATTTCATACGGGTATCATCCCAAACTTTACAAAACTATATATATGCATTTCCAGCCCCAAAACGTTTAAAAATCAGTAAAGAGGGGTCTAGAACTCACCTTTGTTGCCTTCTTCAAATGTCACACTCTTCACTTGAGCCTCCTCAACTGTTCTAACACCTAGAACACACACACCACACCACCCGAACACACAAGACACATTTATAAGCTCACATACGGTTCTAGAATCATCTAAACTTCAAAAATTCGAGATTTCTTACCAAAAACTTCGAATTCTCCTTCTTTCTCTTTCTAAAACTCGAATTCTGCTTTCTCTCTCTGAAATGTCCGAAGAAGGTAGTGATGTGAAACAAGGGTGGGCGGCCATACCACCTTTTTGTGCCAAATAAATATAAACTTTGCATATTTGGCACTTTTGGCCCCTTCACTTTGGTTGACTTTTGTTTCTTTCCCTTTTTCCTTCTTTTTCTTTCTCCTTCTTTTATTTTCTTTTTAAAGAATATACGGGTGTTACACCTCTAAGTCAATCACAACGATTGACCTACATACTGTGAGTCTGTTGTGACACCAAGTCACTCACCTCTAAGCCAATCACAAAGATTGACCTACATTCCTGTGAGTCTGTTGTGACACCAAGTCACTCACCTCTATATCAATCTCAAGGATTGATCCTGTGTGCATCCTTCGGGGTAGCGAACCCGCATCACAGTTGAGCTAACACCTTCCAGGGGTGTGCACCTCCATTCATTTGCTTGCAAGACTTTCGTTCATTCGTTCACGTTCCATTCCTCTTTATCATTAATCTTTCACTTTATTAATGATAATAATTATTGATCATGATCATTCCACATAGAAACATACAGTATTATTATTAATAAGCATATTAATAATAATAATACTAATAATATTATAAATAATATTATTCATACTCTTAATAATATCCCTAATCATAATATTAATTATAATATTAAGAAGAGGATATTATTACATTCAAACCTCATCATTCACATTCAATAACGTCCTAGTCAACATTCAGGTGAAACCCTACTGCACAAACTCCAAGGGAAATATGTTAAAAAGTCCAAGTATTTTGGGCGTATGAGCCCTGTCTAGGCGTTTCACCACTGTCGGACTCATCAGCTACACTTAGAAAATTTCAGGCTCTGGGCGTATGAGCACTGCTGGGCGTATGACCCCTGTTGGTTGTTTTAGCCCTGTTGGCCGTACCATCCCATACTTAGAAAATATTTTCTGGTCATACGACCAGAATTCAGACTTTTCACCTTTTTACTTAGTTTTCAGACTCATGGGTACTGTGGGACTCATGAGTCCTGTTGGGCTTATAAGTCCCCATACTTAGCAAATTTCCAGACTTATGAGTCTGGTCGTTTTAGAACTATTGGACACATTACCTGCTTAGACTCATGACCATACTTGGAATATTTCTAAGGCATGTCCCTGGGCGTATAAGCACTATTAGACTCATTAGTTTGTACTTAGTTATTCTAAGTCCAAATTTCAGGCACATTACTACTATTTGGCTTGTTAGACGTATTAGTAACCCATTCATGAGTCTAACTCATATTCCAAAACCCAAACATCAGGATGCCTAGTTCTAATCATATACACACGATTCTAGGAATAAACCTATCATAAACATAAACATACATACATTCATATCATACGGGTATTATACCCAAACTTATAAAAACATACTTACATGCATTTCCAGCCCCAAAACATTTAAAAACAGGTAAGAAGGGGTCTAGAACTCACCTTTGTTGTTCTCTTCAAATCTCACACCCTTCACCCGAGCCTCCTCAACTGTTCTAACACCTAAAACACACACACCACACCACCCGAACACACAAGACACATTTATAAGCACATATACGGGTCTAGAATCATCTAAAGCTTCAAACTCAAGATTTCTTACCAAAAACTTCGAGTTTTTCAGGTTCTTCTTCAAAAATCCCGAGAATTCTCTGCTCTTGTGCTTTCTCTCTCTAAAAATCCGAAGTTGGTGATGATGTGAACAAGGGTGGGTGACCATACCACCTTTTGTATCAAAATAAATAGAAAGTTTGCCCATTTGTCACTTTTGGCCCTTAAACAAAAGTAGACTTTTGTTTTCTTTCTTTTCTCTTTCTATTTTGTTCTTTTAATTTCTTAAATAAGAAATTACGGGTGTTACATATATATACGGTATGATTAAAGGACATCCCTACAAAATTAAAATGAATGTTACATGCACTTACATGTGTTGGGGGCCGAAAAAAAGTGTTCCTTAATTAAAAATAAACAAAAGAAAGAAACCTACTTATGTAGTAAAAATACAGAAAATATACATGGAACACATTAAACATTTACATGCTCACATTACCTAGTGCTAACTTTAATTTCGTTATTTAATCTTAAAATATGATGTGTACAGTCGAAGAAATCTTAGTGCTAACTAAATATTTGGATGCTCTAACCTGATATAGCATGATGTAATAGCATGTAAAAATTTTGTTAGATTGCATCTTTAATTAATTATATTAGTATCACGTTGCCTGTTTTATACATGGTGTAAAGTAAAGATATGGAATCTCTAATTAATTATATTAGGATCATGTAGACTGTTACATTAACTTACATGTGGATGGTCTATAGGTCAGTCTGGGTCTCAGCGAGATTACCGGCGAAACTATAGTTTCGCCCCAGCGAAACTGTAGTTTCGCTGGAACTTCTCCTAGTCTCGCTAAACTAATGTGCAGTTTCGCTGGTTAAATGCTTAAATTCGCTGGATCGGGGCCCAGTTTCGCTGGATGAACAGAAACTCAGATCCAGCCCATTTTTAACCCAAAATCTTAACTTTTTACGTCCAAATCCTTAGTTTACCTTCCATGAAACCAAATCTAAGCTTTTTACATGTTTTCATACGTAAAAATTCGACCTTTATGTGTTTCTTTAAACTTTTCAAAACCCCAAAACCCTAGAATCTGGGTTTGATCTACAGAGGGCCTTAGAGGTCGATTCTTACCTTGTTTTGTTGCTCTTTCCTTGTGTTTTGATGCTCCAATCCACCAGAACTTCAATCCTTCCAACCTTCAAGCTCCAAATCTTGAATTTCTTCACTTTCTCTCTCTACTTTCTCTCTCTACGAATTGGTGGCTAGGGTTGTAATGTGATGGAATGGGACTGATTATGCATGTTTAAGGGCTGATTAGGGCCCTTAAACCACCAAGTCTAGCCCATTAAGGCTAATTTGATCCATAGCCCACTAATTTACCCCTTTATTTCTTAAGTTGTAAGGCCCACCTTTCTCAGGGAAGCCTCACAGTTGGTCATTCACAGCAAACATAGATTTAAAGCAATCATTTACTCGTATATATGTAAAGATATATTGCAGCGGAAAAATATACTGTAATTCAACCCATTACAACGCAGTTAAATTAAATTTTAAACATTGTCTTTAAACATCAAAACTATTTGGAGTCCTTTTAAGCCTTTCTTTATCGGGGATGCCAGTCTTTGAGTGCCAAGAAGCTTCCATTCCATGCTCACATCCCATCAACACTAACTCTTACCTGTCAACTAATATGCATACAAAAGTCAGCTTCGCTGAGTGAATTCTAGGTTTACTTTGCTAAATAACTATCAGAGCAGACATTAGCTTTATCAGTTGAAAATAATCATTGTCTATCAAAATATAAATACACACAGGCTATCACTTTATCATTTCTTTATCATTTATTGTTTCGTTTTTTATTACTCTTCTTTATCCGTCAATTCTCTGTCTCTATCGGTGCCTAGGCTCGCCTAGGACTTTACCGACATGCCAATTAAGGACTTACTGCCGTACCCGATCAGGCCATTATTGTCATGCCAATTTAGGACTTACTGACCTGCCTGTTCGAGCATACTTTATCACTTTATCACTGGTGAGGGTACAACGAATGCAACCCTCCTTTATCAATTGCTTGCAAGGCTTTACTTTATCACTTTATCAAGGTACATGTTATGGGCCTCATAACCTTTCTTTATGTTCCACTGTCATGTTTAAGTTATACATAATATAACACAACACAATACATAATAAGAAGTAAACTCTTAGTCTAAGCATTCACTTTTCAATCAATCATGAGAGATAAACCACATAACTGACCCTCCGCGGGACAGCGGGGTTCGGGGGCGGCAGCCCCTGATAGCGGGGTTCTAGGGGCGGCAGCCCCTAGTGGGGTCCAAGGGGCAACGCCCCTGGCTGGGGCCGGGCTGCCAGGTCAGCGCGCCCGAAAATTATTTTGGACTATTTAAATGGCATATTTTACTTTAGGAAATTTCATTTTCTTGATAAAAGGTCTTAAAAACCGTCATCATAAAAGTATGTAATTTAGTATGCATATCACCCCAAAACATTGAAAACGGGTAAAAGAGGGGTCTAGAACTCACCTGAACTCGCCCAAGTAGCTTAAATTCTAAGTCACTTAGGCTATAGCCTGAACACTCTAGCTGCACGAAAGTTAACATGCAAAAACGTCATTTTCCTCAAAATTTCGCCCATAGTTTCGCTACAGCGAAACTGCAATTTCGCCTGCAGTTTCGCTGGGCAGCACTTCTGCTAGTTTCGCTAGACAGATTCGCTGCCTTGAGCGCCCAACTTTCGTTGGAATTCCCTAGTCTCGCAAGGTCTATAGGTCTGTCTGGGTCTTAGCGAGGTTACCGGTGAAACTATAGTTTCGCCCCAGCGAAACTGTAGTTTCGCTGGAATTTCTCCTAGTCTCGCTAAATGAGTACGCAGTTTCGCTGGTTAAAGGCTTAAATTCGCTGGATCGGGGCCCAGTTTCGCTGGATGAACTGGAACTCAGATCCAGCCCGTTTTTAACCCAAAATCTTAACTTTTTACGTCCAAATCCTTAGTTTACCTTCCATGAAACCAAATCTAAGCTTTTTACACGTTTTCATACGTAAAAATTCGACCTTTATGTGTTTCTTTAAACTTTTCAAAACCCCAAAACCCTAGAATCCGGGTTTGATCTACAGAGGGCCTTAGAGGTCGATTCTTACCTTGTTTTGTTGCTCTTTCCTTGTGTTTTGATGCTCCAATCCACCAGAACTTCAATCCTTCAAACCTTCAAACTCCAAATCTTGATTTTCTTCACTTTCTCTCTCTACTTTCTCTCTCTACGAATTTGGTGGCTAGGGTTGTAATGTGATGAAGATGAGGCTGTTCATGCATGTTTAAGGGCTGATTAGGGCCCTTAAACCCATTAAGCCTAGCCCATTAAGGCTAATTTGATCCATAGCCCACTAATTTACCCCTTATTTCTTAAATTAACCCTTAAAAGCCCATTATTATTAAATGGCTCGTTTCGGGATATTTCGGGGCGTTACATAAGTTAACCCTTAAAAGCCCGTTATTATTAAATGGCTTGTTTCGGGAAATTTCGGGGCGTTACATGTTACACATAGTTACATTCGTTACACATAGTTACAAACTGAGTATGTCCATAAAAAGTGAATGTAACAAATTGTTTTAAATCCATTATTATAGAGTGTTACTATGGTAACACATTGTTACATATTATTACACAATGTTACATTCTAGCAATAACTGTCCACACCGCCTTGGTTGCACATTTTTACACTGAAAAAACAAAGTTTCTTGTTTCATATTATTGCACATTTTTAGGGTGTTTACACAAAGATTCACTGAAAAAACAAAAAATGTTGTTACAGGTGGAGTACAAAAAAGGGAATACTACACTGTAAACCACAGTTTGTTACATGGTTTGCAGATTTTAACATTGTTGAACTTTTTTACATTCACAAACCCCCCTGAAAGAAAAAAGTTTATTGCTACATATTATTGCACCTTATTAATGTGGTTACACAATGAATCCCTGAAAATTACATTTTGTATGTTACATGTTACTACAGATTTTCACATCTGTAAAACCAATCTATCCAAAAAAGAATGAGGCCAAAAAAATGGAATAATAAACTGTAAACGACAGTTTGTTATAGTAGATGTAAACAACTGTAATGTAACGTAATAATTTATGTTATAGTCATTCTCATAATACAATATCGCATGTAAACAACTGAATTGTGATGTAAACAATTGTAATGTAACTGTAATGTAGTGTAACATTTATGACGTGCTCCGTTCCATCTCTTAAAACCGCCAACACGTACAACAAAACCTGATAACTCGGCGCAACGTTGGTACATTTTCATGACGTGCTGCCATGAAGTAAAACTAGCACCAACGTAAGGCTTGTCATCAACAGAAACCTCAGGCACCCAAAACTTAGTTCCATTGGGAGTTTGGAAAATTTTACTACAATGATTTCCTGCCAATAAAAGAAATTAGGACCAATAATCATATGGTTTCAAAAAAACTGCAGTTAATAAACAAAAACATGGTTGTCAGCCTATGTTACATGTTCTTACCGTATATTACATGTTCTTACATGTTACACATAGTAACCCCCCTCCCAGGTACAACAAGTGTACATGAAATTTTTGGTTATTTAAATTTGCCAAACCATTTTTAAAAGAAAAAACTTATTTAACGATATGAAAAGTCCACCAAAACATGTATTCCTTACATGTACTGACATGAGTTACATGTTCCGTACATGATTATTGCATACAGTACCACTATATTACATACAAAGTTTTAAGTGTGTATTGTTTAACTACCTGGGGGGGTAGTCTTTTGATCTTACATGTAACTACATACAAATGTTGTTATTAAAAACCACTGCTATTACTTTGTATTTACATGTAATAACATGAAAACAACATATTCTTACATGCTTATTGCGTACATCGCCACTGTATTACACACATGTTTTAAGTGTTTATTGTTTAAATAAAAGAAAAAAAATCTTACAGCAACTTTTTATTTAGTGTGTGTAACTAAAAAATTGCGACAACTAGACATTCGCTTTTTAACAACAACTTTTTAAATACGTGACCTTAAACTACATGACTTTCACTTTAAAAAATTCATTAATACTGATGTTACTTTCTAAAGTATTCAATGTGTTTTTTTAGAAAAAACTTCATCAAAGTACATGAAAATTTAATACAGCAAGTTTCCCTTACATATAATTACCTGTAATTACATGAAATTACATGTATTACGCACAAAGTTTTGAGTGTGTGCTGATAAATTGAAAGTCAAAAAACAGTTAAAGAAAGTTTTATTTACTGCTTATAAATAAAAAAATAAAACATTTAGTTAGTGTTTATAAAAAAAATTATCTTACATGTATTTAGGCCCATTACATGTTAAAATGCGTTACCACACCACAAAAACAACATCAACATACATGCTATTGATAAGTTCTTATTTTAAAAAAAACAACATTTATTTATATAAAAAAATATTACATGTATTCCTTACATGTAGTGACATGAGTTACATGTTCCGTACATGCTTAACGCAGAATGCAGACGATGTGCAACAGTAGGTCCAACTCGCTGTAAACTCATCGTGTGTATAAATTTAATATCTTGAAAGTCCAAGTGTCGCCCGGTACGGGTCAAGTCCATATTATCAGATGATATAAGATCATGATTATGCTTCTCAGAGAATTCATACAAAACATACTGTGGGCTTCCTTTTATTGCTTTCAACCGAATTAGAGCCTTACAATCAGTAACTTTAAATGGACAACCACGACTTGGAATTAGGGTGGCGGGATCTGTGGTATCTACACTTTTCCCTTTTGGCTTACCCCATTTGTTACATAACAATGTTCGATGAGTAATTGCTCCGTTCCATCTCTTAAAACCGCCAACACGTACAACAAAACCTGATAACTCGGCATAGCGTTGGTACATTTTCATGACGTGTTGCCATGAACTGAAAATAGCACCAACGTATGGCTTGTCATCAACAGAAACCTCAGGAACCCAAAACTTAGTTCCATTTGGAGTCTGAAAAATTTTACTACAATGATTTCCTGCAAATAAAAAATATATAGGACCATTAATCATATGGTTTGAACAAAAAACCTTCTGTTAGTAAACAAAAAACTGGTTGTTAGCCCTAAGCTACATGTTCTTACAGTATATTACATGTTCTTGCAGGGCTTAAAATTGCATGACTTTCACTTTAAAAAGTCATTAACACTGATATTACTTTCAAAAGCTTTAAATATTTTTTTATAGAAAAAACTACATTAAACTAGATGAAAATTTAATCAAAAAGTGTTTTTCTTACATATACTTACATGTAATTACATAATATTACATGTGTTTCTGCGTACAAAAAAGTTTTAACATACAAAGTACCACTTTATTACATCCAAGTTTTAAGTGTTTATTGTTTAACTACCTGGTGGGGTAATCTATTAAGCTTACTCGTAAGTACATGCAAATTTGTTGTTATTAAATACAACTGCTATTGCTTGTAGTTACATGTAGTTACATGAAAATAAAATATTCTGAACATCCTTCTTGCGTACAGTACCACTTTATTACATACGTGTTTTAAGTGTGAATTGTTTAAGTAAAAGACTACCTGGTGGGGAAATCTATTAAGCTTACTCGTAAGTACATGCAAATTTGTTGTTATTAAATACAACTGCTATTGCTTGTAGTTACATGTAGTTATATGAAAATAAAATATTCTGAACATCCTTCTTGCGTACAGTACCACTTTATTACATACGTGTTTTAAGTGTGAATTGTTTAAGTAAAAGACAAAAAAAACTTACACGTACTATTTATTTAGTGTGTGTGACTACAAAAATGCAAGATGTAGGAGTTTGGGTTTTGAGAAGCAAAGTTTTTAAATAAGTGACCTAAAACTGCATGACTTTCAATTTAAAAAGTCATTACCACTGATATTACTTTCAAAAGCTTTAAAGGTGTTTTTTATAGAAAAAACTACATTAAACTACATGAAAATTTAATAAAAACATATTTTCCTTACATATACTTACATGTAATTACATAATATTACATGTATTTCAGCGTACAAAAAAGTTTTCACTTTGTGCTGATAAAGTAAAAGTAAAAAAAACTTAATTCAAAAGTTTCAGTTAGTGTTTTCATTTACATGATCTTACATGTATTTGGGACAACAGCAACAAACATGGTACTGATAAGTTCTTATTTTTAAAAAAGTAATCATTTATTTATTTAAAAAAAATTACATGTTAAAGGGCGTTAACAACCAAAAAAACAACAACAAAAATAAATAGTACAGTGCGATTATTAAAATAAAAAACTTAAAATACAATCACACATACATTGTAAAAACTAAAGGCTAACACATACTCAAAGTTATACTTACATTTTTATTACATGTTACTTTGTTAGGGTTTTGGTGGTGGATTAAACAACAACTCAAAACACATTAAAAAAAACAAACCAAAAGAATACATTGTTATAAAAAACACTTCTTTAACAAACTTTTGGTTTGTAACTACAACCTGACAAACTTTGGTTTGTAACTACAACCTGACAAACTTTTGAACAACAAAAAAAAGGATTGAATGAATATTATAAAAATTTGATGAGCATTTATTACAAATGATTAATGTGGTTCAAACTTCTTTAACAACAAAAAGAATAAGAAGAATAAACTTTAACATGAAAAAAATAAAAAAAATTAACAACAACAAAAATTAGCCCGGGAAAATAAGAACACAAAAATTAAAATCTAACCACGACGATCATAACCGACGTATTGCAGAGGAGAAGTTGAATAAACAGGGTCACGTGGAGGGGTTTCGTTAGCAGGAGAATCTTCGTCATGAACACAATCCCCCTTATCCGAATTCTCAACAGGATCGGTTGTGGATGGAGGAACAGGGTTCGGTAAGGGTGTAAACACACTAACGTCTACAGGTTGCAATGGTTGTGAAGTGGGTGGAGGAGTAACATCACCACCACCCATGAAGAAGGTTACCGGTTGATCTTGGTCAAGAAAGAAACAAGTTAAGTGCTTCAAAATGGTGGAAATTGGATAAATTGTGTAAAGTGAATTATGGATTTGGAAAAAAAGTGTGGATATAGTACAACAACATGGAGTCTCGAGAATATGAAAAAGAGAAAACGGATGTGATTGGTAGGTGAAAAGTGGGTTGACATAGTACAACAAGTACTATGAAAAGGTATGACAAGCAAAATGGTGGTTGGGTGGAAATGACCAAAGTACCTGTAAGGCCCCTTTCTCGGGCACCTCACAGTTGGTAATTCACAGCATAAAACATACATGTTAATAAATTAAAGCAGCGGAATTTAATTTTAACAAAAATCCATTCATTCATTTTAAACACTGTTGCTAAGCAATACATTCTAGTTCATAAGTCACAAAATAATTAGTTGCATGAATTACAAAACAACAGTGTTGTCAAAACATAAATGGGTGTCAGTCTTGCCCGCCAAGTAGCCATCCCCGTGTGCCATCCTCAGCAACCTGTTACCTGCCAACTGGAAAATACATAAAAGTCAGCGTTGCTGAGTGAGTTTTAGTTTTGTAATTAAAATACTTTACTTCTCATTCCGAAACGTTCATTATGCATATGTGATCACATATCGTACGTACACGTAGGTAATTTTCATTATTATCTTCATCATTCGTTCTTTAACTTTCATTCGTCAAGCATGTAAATCTCTAAGGGTCACCTCTCTTCTCTGCCCTCATGGTTCCAACCATGAGCCGACAAAGCATATCGTATTCGTCTGGTGCCCCTATGGCTCTCAGTACATAGACCGACACCTGGTGCCCCTATGGCTCTCAGTCCATAGACCGACACCTGGTTGCCCCTATGGCTCTCTGTCCATAGACCGACAACCTCGTTGCCCCTATGGCTCTCTGTCCATAGACCGACAACGTCTCATGCGGGTCACGTTAACCCCGTGAGTGATCGTCACCACTCCTGCTGTAACAACTATCCCGTGACAGGTCACAAAGACACTGCCCCGTTGATCTTAAGGCAACTATGGCTCACTGTCCATAATCTACCATAAGGCTCGTAATAGGCCTAGTTACTAGAACCAAGCACCATTTCCAAGACTTCTTAACCGTCAATTCCATCTCGTGCCCCTTAGACCATGCAAGACTTTCGTTCATTCAATTATGCATGTATTCATCATCATACATAGCATCATTCCATACTTAACAATATTTATTAATAATATTGTTAACAATAATAATACACTGATAATAATATCAGTAACAATAAGGGTTAATCATAATCGTCATTACATGCATGAAACATCATCATTTATTAACCCTAGTCAACCCTGGTCAAAACCTCGAACTTCGGATTTACAGGAAATTTCTGTAAAATTCTAAGTATTCTGGGCGTTTTAGCCCTGTTGGGCGTATAAGCCCTCTGGGCGTATGAGCCCTGTTAGGCGTAAGAGCACTGCTGGACTTTTCATCTTATACTTAGAATTATCTGGTCATACGACCACACTGTTGGTCGTATGAGCACTATTGGTCGTACCATCCCTAGACTTAGAATTATGTTCTGATCATACGACCACACTGTTGGTCATATGAACACTAGTGGACTCATCATCATACTTAGAAATATCACTTGGTCATACGACCATACTGTTGGTCGTATGAGTCCTATTGGACCTTCAACACACTTAGAAAATTATATCACCTGGTCATACGACCACACTGTTGGTCGTATGAGCACTAGTGGACTCATCAACTTGTACTTATTTATTCTAAGTCCAGATTTCAGACATATTAGTAACCTGTTCATGTGTCTATTTCATAGTCCAAGTCCCAAACATCATAATGCCTAGTTCTAAACATATACACATGATTCTAGGCATAAATCTAACATAAACATAAACATACATACATTCATTTCATACGGGTATCAACCCAAATTTTATAAAAACATACTTACATGCATTTTCCAGCCCCAAAACGTTTAATAATAAGTAAAAATGGGGTCTAGAACTCACCTTAGTTGTTTCAAATCTTAAGACTCTTCACCCGAGCTCCTTTAAACGATTCTAACCCCTGGAAACCTTCTAAACACACATTTGGAACACATAGAAACACAAATAAGCATTTAACCGAGGCTAAGGTTAGCCAAAAACAACTCAAAACACTAAACCTTACCAAATTTCTCGAATTCTTCTTCTTGTTTCTTCAAGATCCGCAAGTTTTCTCTGCTTTCTCTCTCTAAAATCCGAAGTTGGTGATGATGTGAACAAGGGTGGGTGGCCATACCACCTTTTGTATCAAAATAAGTGGAAGGTTTGCCCATTTGGCACTTTTGGCCCTTAAACAAAAGTAGACTTTTGTTTTCTTTCTTTTCTCTTTCTATTTTGTCCTTTTTATTTCTTTAATAAGAAATTACTGGTGTTACAAGTCCACCCCCCTTATATAGGTTTCGTCCCCGAAACCTGTTATTCCTCAAACAGATGTGGGTAGTGTTGTCTCATCTCTTCTTCAGTCTCCCACGTAGACTCGGATCCCTTCCTGTGCTTCCACTGTACACGCACAAGAGGAACCACTTTATTTCTTAACCTCTTTTCTTTACGGTCAATGATTGCCACTGGTTGCTCCACGTAGTTGAGCCTCTCATCCACCTCAATATCCTCCAGTGGTACAACCATGTCTTCATCAGCTAAGCACTTTCTTAGATGGGATACATGGAATGTGGGATGGATTCCACTTAACTCATCTGGCAGCTCAAGTCGATAGGCCACCTCTCCTACTCGTGCGATAATTCGGAAAGGTCCTATATATCTCGGGCTTAGCTTACCTCGTTTCCTGAATCTAATAATTCCTTTCCAAGGTGAGACCTTCAACATGACTCGGTCGCCAACCTTGAACTCTATTGGTCTTCGCCTCTTGTCAGCATACGACTTTTGTCTATCTTTTGCCGCCTTCATGAAGGCTTTGATCTTTTCCAACTTCTCCGTCGTTGCTTCAATCACCTAAACACCTCCCAGTTCTTTCTGCCCAATGTCTCCCCAACATACGGGCGTCCTACATATCCTACCATATAGCATCTCGTAAGGTGGCATGCCAATGCTGGCATGATAGCTATTGTTGTACGAGAATTCTGCTAACGGCAAGTGATCGTCCCAACTTCCTCCAAAATCGATCACACACGCCCGAAGCATGTCCTTGAGTGTTTGGATCGTCCTCTCAGACTGACCGTCTGTCTGAGGGTGATATGCTGTACTAATGTGTAGTCTCGTCCCCATTGCATCGTGAAATCTCTTCCAAAACTTAGAGGTAAACCGGGTGTCGCGATCAGACACAATAGACACCGGTACACCATGACGAGCTACAATTTCTTTGATGAACAGATCCGCCAATCTTTCGGATGAGTACGTTTCGCGGATCGGTAGGAAGTGGGCACTCTTTGTCAAGCGGTCAACTATCACCCATATAGCATCATACCCTTTTGGGGTACGTGGTAACTTCGTGATGAAGTCCATGGTGATGTGCTCCCACTTCCACTCGGGTATATCCAACGGTTGGATCTTCCCGTAAGGCTTCTGGTGCTCTGCCTTTACTTGTAAGCAAGTCAGGCATTTACTCACGTACTCCACTACGTCACGTTTCATACCCGGCCACCAATAATCCTTCTTCATATCGTGGTACATTTTGGTAGTACCGGGGTGAATGGAGTATCGAGTCTTATGGGCCTCGTCCATAATTCTACCACGTAGATCCCCGTATCGAGGAATCCACATTCGCCTAAATCGGGTCTTAACACCTAGAGTGTTCTCACCCAACTCCGTCACTAGACCTCTCATCCTTTCGGAGTTAAGACGATCCTCTTTCAAAGCCTCGTCTTGAAACTCCTTAACCTGAGTCATTACATCTGAGGTCATAATTAACTGATAAGCCTTCACCGGATCAGCTCAGGCCTTTCTTTTCGGCTAAGGGCATCGGCCACCACATTGGCTTTGCCCGGGTGGTAATGGATCTCACAATCATAATCTTTTATCAGCTCCAACCACCGCCTCTGCCTCATGTTTAGGTCCTTCTGCTCGATGAAGTACTTCAAGCTTTTGTGGTCGGTGAAGATTGTGCACTTCGTCCCGTATAGATAGTGCCGTCAAATCTTCAATGCAAAAACCACCGCGGCTAATTCAAGATCGTGCGTGGGATAGTTGACTTCGTGAGTTTTCAGCTGTCGAGACGCATAGGCTATTACCCTTCCACGTTGCATCAACACGCAACCTAGCCCAGAATAAGATGCATCTGAATAGACCACTAAGTCTTCATTCCCCTCGGGCAAAGTCAAAACAGGAGCTTGTGTTAGTCTTGTCTTCAACTCCTCAAAGGCATTCTCCTGCTCTTGACCCCACACGAATTTCACGTCCTTACGGGTCAATTTTGTCAAAGGGGAGGCTATCTTGGAGAAGTCTTGAATAAATCTCCTATAGTAGCCCGCCAATCCTAAGAAGCTACGAATCTCGGATGGCGTCTTTGGTGATTTCCATTGCCTCACAGCCTCAACCTTTGCTGGATCCACCATTATTCCTTCTGCATTTACCACGTGACCCAGAAATTGTACCTCGCATAGCCAGAACGCACATTTGGAGAACTTAGCATACAGCTTCTCCCTCCTCAAAGTCTCCAACACTCCCGAATGTGACCGGCATGCTCTTCTTCGCTCCTCGAATAAATCAAAATATCATCGATGAACACAATTACTGATTTATCTAACATTGGCCGACACACTCGGTTCATCAAAT
This sequence comes from Flaveria linearis, assembly GCA_024085815.1. NCBI lineage: Eukaryota > Viridiplantae > Streptophyta > Magnoliopsida > Asterales > Asteraceae > Flaveria > Flaveria linearis. The sequence goes on from CM044003.1 coordinate 6,720,616, forward strand.
CCATAAAAGCAGCTGGCGCGTTAGTTAGACCAAATGACATAACGAGAAACTCATAATGTCCATAACGTGTACGGAAAGCTGTCTTAGGAATGTCCTGCTCCTTCACCTTCAACTGGTGATAGCCAGATCGAAGATCTATCCTCGAGAACCAACTGGCACCCTGGAGCTGGTCGAACAAGTCATCGATTCTCGGTAACGGATACCGATTCTTTATTGTCAACTTGTTCAATTCACGGTAGTTGATACACATTCTCATGCTACCGTCCTTTTTCTTCACGAACAAGACCGGAGCACCCCAAGGAGAGATACTCGGTCTAATAAAGCCCTTGTCAAGCAACTCTTGCAGTTGCTCCATCGACTCTTTCATCTCTGTCGGAGCCAATCGATACGGTGCTTTAGCAACAAGTTGAGCACCCGGTATCAGGTCGATCTGGAATTCGATCTCTCGGTCAGGTGGCAATCCCGATAAGTCTTCGGGAAACACGTCCGGAAAGTCACGCACAACTGGTACATCAGATAGTTGTGGTGTTGGCGTCTCTACATTCTTTACATAACATAAGTAGGCGCTACATCCGCGCCTCATACACTTTCCCGCCACCGCCATCGAGATCACCTTCGGAATCGTCGTAACCTGATCGCCATATATTGTCACCAGACTTCCGTCAGATGCCGTCAATCTAATCATCTTCTTTCGACATACTATATTCGCTTCGTAGGTTGCTAACTAATCCATCCCTAACACTATATCAAATCCTCCTAGGGGCATCACATGTAATTTGGCAGCAAACCTATGGCCTTCTAACTCTATGGTACAGTCCTCTATCACATCAGTAACTCTAGTGGACTTACCAATAGCGGTTTCTACGTCAAAGGGCTCATCAATGCATTTACTACTAACAGGCAATTTAGCACAGAAAGTAGCAGAAATGAAACTCTTATTAGCACCAGAATCAAATAACACAGAAGCAAGAGTTTGATTTACTAGAAACGTACCTGACACAACATCGGGGTCCGTCCTAGCCTCCTCCCTGGTCATAGTGAAAGCTCTGGCACTCGTCTTCTGCCCCTCAGTCCCTGCCATCTTCTTTCCCCGGAACTCTCGGCCCTCGACTTCTTGCAATCCTTACTCATATGCCCCACTTCACCGCAGTTGAAACACCTCGCAGCCTTACAGTCTCTAGCCATATGGCCGGATTTCCCACACCTGAAACAGACGTTTAACCCCCATCTACACTCACCACCGTGCTCCTTACCACACTTGTCACACCTTTTGGGTCCCGAGCTTGGTGACCCCACCCTACGATCATCCCTTCTAGCCTTCTTGTTATTCGGGGTAAAGCCACCACGCCCGAACCGTTTCCCATTCCAGTTCCGGTTAGCACCACCGGCTTTCTTTGCCTCCACCACCATCACTTCCCTCTCGTCATAGAGCCTCCCAGCTAAGTCTACTGCCGACCTAAAGGTGCTTGGTCGGGCAGTAATCAAGTGCCTGCGGATGTCGGCTGGCAGTCCCTGAATGTACCGGTTAATCTTTCGAGATACCGGTGTCACTTGATCCGGCACCAGCCTCGCCATTTCATTGAATTTGGTAGTGTATTGCTGGTGTGTCATGGTTCCTGCCTCGAGTTGCAGGAAATCCCTCTCGACCTTATCAAGTTCTCTGTGAGGACAGAATTCCTCAATTACTAGCTTCTTCAACTCGGACCACTTCATTTTCCCGATGGCCCTGGAACCCTCAGCTTGGACAATATTGTCCCACCAGCATAGTGCTGAGTCAGTAAAGGAGTGGGTGGCAAACTTCACCTTCTGATCCTCACGGCACTCGCTGATCTCGAGTACCGCTTCCATCTCCCTTACCCATCGTTGAGCGGTTGCAGCAGTGCCATTGCCATCGAAAGTCGGGGGCTTGCACCTCTGAAATGCCCCGTAACTGCACCCCTTGGTCGTCACCCCTACTACATCATCTCTTTCCTCATCAGATATTACTATCTCAGGATCCGGTCGTTCCTCTTCTTCCTTGCTCTCCTTTTCAGTCGACCCTCTCCTGTCCTCCTTTTCCTTCCTTTCCTCGTTCCTTATAGCTCGAATAACATCGGTCACTACAGATGGCATAACTGCCTGTAGGACCTGGTGTACCTCATCAGCAATCGCCTCCCTAGCTGAGGCATTCAGACTCGCATTCTCGGTTTCTTCATTCCGGTTAGGAACCTCAGGGTTCACAGGAGCCGTCTCAGGAGCTTTAGTGTTGTTCCTAGTCGTACGCGGACGACGTCTACCTCTGGCAGCCTTAGAAGGTTTCTTCCCAGCCATTTTCCTATGCACTATAAGATTCAAACACTAAAACAGTCATTCAAGGAATAGCTCAGTTTATGTCAAGTATAGTAAGTCCCTAATTACAGTGGCCAGTTGTGATTAGCCACTTACTTTACTCTTCACACCCCAAGCACTTCCTATCCTGACTACATCAGCATCTAAATCTACTAAGAACACATAAATCACATAGCACACGCACATAACACTGATTAACTTTTAAGAAAAGCAATACCTGATGGCACATGGCTACTCGGGCTGACATCCCTCTTTCCGTCCCATTCTCAGTTTAAGTTAAGGTTTATTTTTGAAAATTTACCCGTTTCACTTAAACTTTAGCTCTGATACCAACTTGTAAGGCCCCTTTCCCGGGCACCTCACAGTTGGTCGTTCACAGCATAAAACATACATGTTAATAAATTAAAGCAGAGGAATTTAATTTTAACAAAAATCCATTCATTCATTTTAAACACTGTTGCTAAGCAATACATTCTAGTTCATAAGTCACAAAATAATTAGTTGCATGAATTACAAAACAACAGTGTTGTCAAAACATAAATGGGTGTCAGTCTTGCCCGCCAAGTAGCCATCCCCCGTGTGCCATCCTCAGCAACCTGTTACCTGCCAACTGGAAAATACATAAAAGTCAACGTTGCTGAGTGAGTTCTAGTTTTGTAATTAAAATACTTTACTTCTCATTCCGAAACGTTCATTATGCATATGTGATCACACATCGTACGTACACGTAGGTAATTTTCATTATTATCTTCATCATTCGTTCTTTAACTTTCATTCGTCAAGCATGTAAATCTCTAAGGGTCACCTCTCTTCTCTGCCCTCATGGTTCCAACCCATGAGCCGACAAAGCATATCGTATTCGTCTGGTGCCCCTATGGCTCTCAGTCCATAGACCGACACCTGGTGCCCCTATGGCTCTCAGTCCATAGACTGACACCTGGTTGCCCCTATGGCTCTCTGTCCATAGACCGACAACCTCGTTGCCCCTATGGCTCTCTGTCCATAGACCGACAACGTCTCATGCGGGGTCACGTTAACCCCGTGAGTGATCGTCACCACTCCTGCTGTAACAACTATCCCGTGACAGGTCACAAAGACACTGCCCCGTTGATCTTAACGCAACTATGGCTCACTGTCCATAATCTACCATAAGGCTCGTAATAGGCCTAGTTACTAGAACCAAGCACCATTTCTAAGACTTCTTAACCGTCAATTCCATCTCGTGCCCTTAGACCATGCAAGACTTTCGTTCATTCAATTATGCATGTATTCATCATCATACATAGCATCATTCCATACTTAACAATATTTTATTAATAATATTGTTAACAATAATAATACACTGATAATAATATCAGTAACAATAAGGGTTAATCATAATCGTCATTACATGCATGAAACATCATCATTTATTAACCCTAGTCAACCCTGGTCAAAACCTCGAACTTCGGATTTACAGGAAATTTCTGTAAAATTCTAAGTATTCTGGGCGTTTTAGCCCTGTTGGGCGTATAAGCCCTCTGGGCGTATGAGCCCTGTTAGGCGTAAGAGCACTGCTGGACTTTTCATCTTATACTTAGAATTATCTGGTCATACGACCACACTGTTGGTCGTATGAGCACTATTGGTCGTACCATCCCTAGACTTAGAATTATGTTCTGATCATACGACCACACTGTTGGTCATATGAACACTAGTGGACTCATCATCATACTTAGAAAAATATCACTTGGTCATACGACCATACTGTTGGTCGTATGAGTCCTATTGGACCTTCAACACACTTAGAAAATTATATCACCTGGTCATACGACCACACTGTTGGTCATATGAGCACTAGTGGACTCATCAACTTGTACTTATTTATTCTAAGTCCAGATTTCAGACATATTAGTAACCTGTTCATGTGTCTATTTCATAGTCCAAGTCCCAAACATCATAATGCCTAGTTCTAAACATATACACATGATTCTAGGCATAAATCTAACATAAACATAAACATACATACATTCATTTCATACGGGTATCAACCCAAATTTTATAAAAACATACTTACATGCATTTTCCAGCCCCAAAACGTTTAATAATAAGTAAAAATGGGGTCTAGAACTCACCTTAGTTGTTTCAAATCTTAAGACTCTTCACCCGAGCTCCTTTAAACGATTCTAACCCCTGGAAACCTTCTAAACACACATTTGGAACACATAGAAACACAAATAAGCATTTAACCGAGGCTAAGGTTAGCCAAAAACAACTCAAAACACTAAACCTTACCAAATTTCTCGAATTCTTCTTCTTGTTTCTTCAAGATCCGCAAGTTTTCTCTGCTTTCTCTCTCTAAAATCCGAAGTTGGTGATGATGTGAACAAGGGTGGGTGGCCATACCACCTTTTGTATCAAAATAAGTGGAAGGTTTGCCCAGTTGGCACTTTTGGCCCTTAAACAAAAGTAGACTTTTGTTTTCTTTCTTTTCTCTTTCTATTTTGTCCTTTTTATTTCTTTAATAAGAAATTACGGGTGTTACAGTACCCCTCACGGCTTCTTTGAAGGGGGATGATGTGTCAAATGGTGATTGGTTGATTTGAGTTAAAGAGTTCTCACATTAATTAAGGGTTAACTCTAGAACCCAATCCTATATATATATATATATATATATACACACACACATAGGGAAGTGGTATGCATTGGTTCTACACTGGAGACATTGGTAGGTTTCACCCTGATGGATGCCTTGAAATTATTGACAGAAAAAAAGGATATTGTAAAACTCCAACATGGAGAGTACATTTCCTTAGGAAAGGTACATTTAAACTAACAATCTGTTATATTTGGATAACTATTCAATTAGGGGTCAAATATCTGATAATCTGACTCTATTTTTAGTAACTGACCTTCCTTGTTAACTTGAGTGGGTGTGTCTAAGTTTTTATGCAATTATCGTGGAACTCTACTCAAAATTAGTTAATTTGCATTTATATGTATGTATGTGTAGGGGGTCTCTTCGGAAGTGGTCTCTCTATCTTTCTGGATAGAGGAAAGACTTGCCACCACATACCGCTCCCAGACCCCGCTTTTCAGCGGGATACACTGGGTATGTTTGTTTGTTTGTTTATATATATATAGGGAAGGGTTCCCAAGAAAACTATGATTTACTAGAAAACTAAGAAAACCAAATCTAAACCATTGATCTATTTGATCAAGGGTTGATATACATAATTGTATTTTAGTAAATAATTTAAAGAGTAAATTACCATTTGCATCCCTGATGTTTGTCCATTTTAACCGTTTGCATCCCTATAGTTTTAAAATCTCGATTTGCATACCTAACGTTTATAGTTTTAACCGTTTGCATCACTAATTTTTTTATTTTGTAACCATTTGAATTAAAATGACTAACGGTGTTAGTCAATTCTGTTAACAAACCCCACATGATTTGTCTTTTGTAAGGGTATTTTTGTCATTTTCTTTTAATCCTATTTTTTATTATTTCATAACTCCATCTATTTTCAACCCACCAACAAAACCCTCCAGTCAACCATCGCACCACCGCCTACCCCTCCACCGTCGACCCACTAGCCCCCACCGCCATCTCCGCCTTCTCCTCCGCCCACTGCTACTCCACCGTCTCCGGCGACTCCTTCGCCTGTAAGTCAATCGACAAATGCCTCCTCAACGACCACACCGACCGCAAATGCCTGCAAAAAGAGCCTAAAATCCTACACATCCTCGACGGAAACCCTAACATCGTCCAGATCTATCGCCTCTACGAAGACGACAACCACGTCCACATCGGTTAGGTATCGCGCATCATGATATCAAGCCTGATAACGTGTTGTTCGATTAGCGAGGGAGTTTGAAGCTTGCGGATCTCGGATCTGCGGAGTGGTTTGCGATGAATGAGCGAAGGACGACGAGTGGAATCGTCGGAACGCCGTACTACGAGCGAAGTGATTCTGTACGCCACCCGATGCAGCAGCTACACCGCCTTCGCCACCACCTAAAACTCCTCGTAAAACCGACTTCGTGGGTGGTTTCTGGCCAACACCTGCCGCCGCTGCTCCAAATCGCCATGTAGGTGCGATGGTGGAGACTCCTCCATTGGATCCATTGATTTCATGTCGGAGCATTTGGCGTGATATGGTGTGATGGTGGAGTTTGTTACGGTGGTGGTGGTGGTGGAGTTTGACTGCTGAGGAGGGGAAGGTTGGGGTGGGGTGGTTTTAATAAAAAGGGGTTAAGGGTATTTTTGTCAATCTATCAAAAACTAACTATTAAATCTAACGACGTCAGGGTGAGGACTCAAATGGATACAAAAATTAAACTTCAGGTATGCAAATCGAGATTTTGAAACTATAGGGATGCAAACGGTTAAAATGGACAAACGTCAGGGATGCAAAATGGTAATTTACTCTAATTTAATTTCAAGTAGATTATATTAATGATATAAGGGTAAATTTAGAACAAAAAAATTAGTTTAGAAACCTCTATTAAAATTCCTACATTCACTCTTCTCACTCATATTTTATAAAGAACATTAAAAATATCTTTAATAGTTGACTTCATCCTCATCATCTTCGTATTAAACAACAATTCACTTCATCTTCATTGATTTGTTAAAATAATCCAACAGTGAATTATTGCAGACATATGTAAACCTGTTTACGCATATGTAAACACGAAAGTAACTTGCTTACGTATATGTAAACACAACCAATCGAATCGCAAATCTTCTGAGAAACTAAACCACGTTGATAGTTATATATATGAAACTATTTTCAATTAAGTACATGTAACCATAGCACATAACTAATCCAAAACAACTTAATGAACTCATAAATTTACACATATGTAGACGTGGTTCCATATATGTAACCTAATATTATTTACGTACCTATAACACATATATATGTATGGTTATGTATATGTAACTTGATTACTTAAGCCTCAAATGTGTTCATCACATATTCCCATTTATCATATTTGCTCTCTAAAACATGCTTATTATTAGCTCATTAGGAGTTCAATATTGTGTTCCATTAGGAGATTCGTATACATTGACACAAGACAGAATATGAAATAAAACAATGATTATGAGAATTTAATATAACGGTAATTTATAATTCACAAATAAACAAATGTGTTAATATTATATTTTGTTAGAATAAATCAATAATCATTATATATTTCTACAAAGCTAAGTATACATATAGTATATTCTGTTATAAACTATATATATTTTAGTATAGAAATTTGACAAGCTACATATATGTAAATAATCATAAAACAAAGAAAAAAAACAGACAATATGTATATTGTTGCGAATAAAGTTACGTATACTTAAGCAAACAAAAACAAACAAAAAGGCGTCCAACATGATTTTAGTTGCATTATAAAGATGCAGCTTACCTATAAGTAATCACTCATTCAATGGAAAAATCTTATGAAGTTCAGAATCAGTTACTATATGTGTATAACAAATACCTTGATTTTCAATCTGGTAAGATATATTAATCCAATAATTCTTTTTGACTTGAATATGGATGACCACCAAGTAGTAAAAGAACATTAGCAAATAGCCAATATTTTTCCTTTGATTTCTTGGACAACACTATTTCATTGAATTACTAGTTAATCCAACAATTCTTATTGTAGTCGACTAAAAATCACAAAAAAACTTCACAACCACTACTACTTCACTTCCTCCTAATAATATATAATCCTTCACTAGTATGTAACCAATGAGAGATTAATAGAAAATAAGATAACATGACAAATGTGTGAAGCATAAAAATCACCGGAGATGATGAATTTGGTACTTTTACGTGCCAAAGGAAAAAAAAGAAAGGTTATATCCATCTTAAATTAGACAAATAAGGATTGGTTTAAAATTAAATAACTTCCAAAATATTGGTGTTGTAATTACAAACCAAGTCCTTTTGAATAAAAAAAAAATAGAATTAATTATAAATTATGTGATTGTGGATTGTGGTTTTTTGTTTTTTTCGTAACTATTGGTCTTCTTAGGATCATCCCCTATATATATACATTATATATATATATAGATATATATATATTACATATATATACATATATAATATATATAAATCAGATATTAATATATACATATATTATATACACACACACATATATATATATACATATATATAACTTAATATATACATATATATATACATGTATATATATATACATACACACCCACACACATTATATAACAACATACACACACACACACAGATATATATATATATATGTATGTATGAATTATACTATATATATGTATATGTATATGTATACGTATATATGTATATATATATACATATACATATATATATATATGTATATGTGTATATATATATATATATATATATATATATATATATATATATATACCAATGCATCAGAGGGGGTAAGAAGCGGATTAATGAAAAGTAAAAGTAGAAGATGAAATCATAAAACTTACTTGTAAGATGTAAGATGAATATGAACAGAGGATGCAGAGTGTATGCACAGCGGATGAGAGTGAGTATGCACAGCGGATGCTTGTTTTTGGTTTTTTGGTTTTTATTTTTAGGATTTTTTGCTAAGGATACAATATAAAGTACAGGGGTATGAAGCTTATAAGAAAAGGATTTAGACTAAGGAGTTGAGAAAGAGTTTAGTGTGCCATAAGAACTTGAAATGTAAGGCCCCATTCCCGGGCACCTCACAGTTGGTCGTCATCACACGTAAAACATAGATTTGATATAAAACATAATAAAATAATGCAGCGGAATTATAAAAGGGGTCATCTCATTTCATTATAAAAGCTTTTACAATGTATTACATCGTTATCTTGATTAAAAATACAAGCTTTCTTTACATTGCCTAGCTTTACTATGATGCTGCTGGAGCATATGAAACCGAGGATAACCTCGTTCATGTGAATCCTCAAAATCATAGGGTCATAAACAGTGACCTCTATTATTAAAAACATAAAATTATTCATCATAAAGAATATTCCTTAAGTACTTCCGTACATCGGAACCCTTAAGGACTCTTGACACTCTCATGCAACTACTTTGTTGCATGTATTATGCACCCCCACTTCCAGTGCGGGTAGCATTATCAAAAGGAGAATGCCATCCCAAAAGAGCTAAGTAGCCGCCTCGTGCCATCCCAGCAACGTTACCTGCCAACTGGAAACACATAAAAAGTCAGCGTTGCTGAGTGAGTTCTAGTTTTATAATAAACATATTATATTTCTTTTAGAAACCATTTCTTTCACATGATCATTCCATCATACGTACACAGAGATAATATTCATTATTATCTTCATCATTCGTTATACATCATCATCTTTAACATCTCATATGGATTCTGTCAGCCTTTACCCACTTCATAGCACTCGGCTATGATTACTGTGGCGAATGACACGAATCCCGTTTCATACTTACTTGCACATTGAATTCTGATGTACAAAACCATATTGCTATACCCCGAACCGTCTAACGTCTAGCTACCAAGACCTAGAGCTTAATAGAGCGTATTGCCAAAGAAGCCTTAGCTACTGGGCCGTGAATCTATGCGTATGCCACAGTACTAGAGGTAAGCGGTAGAGGTACCATGACCATGGTCAATCACAAAGAAGGACCAATCGACTTATTCAACGTTTGCAAGACATAACTCGTTCGTTCGTTAATGCATGTATTCATCATCTTATTACTCATTCATTCGTTCATTAATACATGCATTCGTCATCGTGTTCCTCTTCATTATCTTTCACTTTCGTACTAATACTCGTTCGTTCATCGTCCATACACAGAGTCGTGAAAGATATACATACATCATCACAAGGAACACACACACATCATACATACATCATCATACATAGCATCATACATACGTCATCGTACATAGCATCATACATACGTCATCATACATAGCATCATACATACGTAGTCTACATCATCAGTCATTACCATCATATAGGGACAACATCATACTTATCTTGTTACATCGTACATACACCTGCATCTCGTTCACATCAGCCCTACGTGGGCGATTGAACATACCACAGTCGCATGGCCTCCATGCGACTGGGTCATGTGACTGGGCAATCAGGCGACTGGACTACATTCGTGCGATTGAACCACCTATCGTACGAATGAACTCTATGCGAATGGGACTAATAGGCGATTAACATAATACGCGCGACTAAACTATCATGCGAATAGACCTATGCGACCGAAACCCTCAGTCGTATGGTCTATCGGGCGATTGAGCCCCATCCGTACGACTGAACCTCAATCGTACGATTGAACATCCGTTTTTCCTCAGTCGTGCGACTAGCCCTCCAGTCGCATAACCCTAACTGGGCAGCGACTGGAGTTTATCACGAACTGCAGCCGCGACCTACGGGTCTCAAACCATTCCAAACTCATTTCTAGCCCAAATTAGCCTTCCCAAACCTCAGGGAATCATACTAGGACATTATACAAGCTAATGCAAGTCCTAATTCGTTACCATAAACACGTTACTCAAGATTTCACCAAATGGGTCAAACATACACACTATTCAAAAATAGGGTTTATATTTGATCCAGCCCAAAATCGTATGAAAAAACAGTAAATGAGGGTTCTAGAACACACATTAACAGGTAGGAGTGAAGAGATTGACTTGGCTAGCTTCTCGACGAACCTCGTGCCCGAATCACCATGTTTCCCCCTTTCTTTCTCTTCTTTCGCTGTTTCTCACTCTCTGCTTTTTCTCCCGACTGAAAAAACGTAAGTGTTGGGAGGAGAAGAGAGCTACTCCTCTTTTATCGGTACAGCCCAGTCGCCTGAAGTCCAGGGCGACTGAACCTTCAGTCGCATGGAACACCACGCGACTGGACCTCCAGTCGCATGAGATCCCATGCGGTTGAGCCTTCAGTCGTGCGATTGAACTCCAGACGTACGGTGAGCTTCAAATCGTCATTGGTTTGTGCGCTTAAACACCATGCGACTGGACCTCCAGTCGTACGAATCACATGCGAACTGAGACTTAGTCGCATACCACTCCAAAAGTCAAACTTCCGGGTGTTACAGTCCACCCCTTATTTAGGTTTCGTCCCCGAAACTGTTATTCCTCGAACAATCGAGGGTAAGCTGTCTCATCTCTTCCTCAGTCTCCCATGTAGACTCCGATCCCTTTCTGTGCCGCCACTGTACACGCACAAGAGGAACCGTTTTGTTTCTCAGTCTTTTCTCCTTTCGGTCTATGATCGCCACTGGCTGCTGCACATAATTGAGCCGTTCGTCCACCTTGATATCCTCCAGGGGACGATCATATCCTCGTCTGCCAAACATTTCCTCAGATGAGATACGTGGAAGGTCGGGTGAATTCCACTAACTCATGGTAAATCCAACCTATAGGCCACCTCTCCTACTCGAGCAACGATTTGGAAATGGTCTATATACCGCGGACTCAACTTGCCTCGCTTCCGGAACCGAATGATACCTTCCAGGGTGAGACTTCAACATAACCCGATCTCCCACCTGGAACTCAATCGGCCTGCGTCGTTTGTCAGCGTACGACTTCTGTCTGTCTTGGCTGCTTCATATAAGCTTTGATCTTTTCAAGCTTCTCAGTCGTAGCCTCGATCACTTTGACGCTTCCCAATTCTTTCTGCACAATATCACCAACAGACGGGTGTCCTGCATCTCCTACCGTATAACATCTCATAGGGTGGCATGCCAATACTGGCATGATAGCTGTTATTGTATGAGAATTCGGCTAACGGCAGGTGGTCATCCCAACTTCCACTAAGTCAATAACACATGCCCGAGCATGTCCTCCAAAGTCTGAATGGTCCTTTCAGACTGACCATCAGTTTGAGGATGATAGGCCATGCTAATATGTAACCTCGTCCCCATAGCATCGTGGAATTTCTTCCAGAATTTGGCTGTAAACCGGGTGTCGCGATCAGATACAATCGACACGGTACACCATGACGAGTCACAATCTCTTTGATGAAAAAGATCGGCCAACCTTTCGAATGAATATGTCTCGCGTATCGGTAGGAAGTGAGCGCTCTTCGTTACACGATCCACAATCACCCATATAGTATCATACCCTTTTGGGGTACGTGGTAGCTTTGTGATAAAATCCATGGTGATGTGTTCCCCCACTTCTATTCCGGGATATCCAAGGGTTGAATCTTTCCATACGGCTTCTGGTGCTCGGCCTTCACTTGCAGACAGTAAGGCACTTACACCTACATACTCCACCACGTCACGTTCATACAGGCCCCACCAATAATCTTTCTTCATGTCTTGGTACATCTTGTGGCACCGGGATGAATGGAGTATCGAGACTTATGAGCTTCATCCATAATCCTCGTTCGCAGATCCCCAAGACAAGGAATCCACATACGCCCAAACGGGTTCTAACACCAGTTGTGTTCTCACCCAACTCCGCAACCAGGCCTCTCATTCTTTCAGAGTTAAGATGATCTTCTTCCAATGCCTCATCTTGAACTCTTGACTTGCTTCATCACGTCAGAGGTCATGATTAGCTGGTACGCTTTCACCCGAATCGGCTCGGGCCTCTCTTTTTCGGCTAAGGGCATCCGCCACCACGTTGGCTTTGCCCGGATGGTAGTGGATTTCACAATCATAATCCTTTATAAGCTCCGACCATCGCCGTTTCCTCATATTCAGATCTTTTTGCTCGAAGAAGTACTTCAAGCTCTTGTGGTCGGTGAAGATGGTGCACTTCGTTCCGTAGAGATAGTGCCGCCAAATCTTCAACGCGAAAACCACAGCTGCTAGCTCCAAGTCATGAGTAGGTTAATTAACCTCATGAAACTTTCAGCTGTCGGGATGCATAGGCTATCACCTTTCCCCTCTGCATCAACACACAACCCAATCCCGAATAAGAAGCATCAATAAAACACTAGATCTTCACTTCCCTCGGGTAATGATAGAACTGGAGCTGGGTCAACCTCGTCTTCAGCTCTTCAAACGCCTTTTCTTGAGCTTGACCCCATATAAATTCACGTCTTTCCGGGTCAACTTGGTTAGTGGGGAAGCGATTTTGGAGAAGTCTTGAATGAATCTTCGGTAATAACCCGCCAAACCCAAGAAACTTCGGATCTCAGATGGCGTCTTTGGAGACTTCCACTGCATCACCCGCTTCCACCTTCGCCGGATCAACCATAATCCCATCCGGATTTACCACGTGACCCAAGAATTGAACTTCACGTAACCAGAATGCGCATTTGGAGAATTTAGCATACAACTTCTCCCTTCACAACGTCTCCAGAACTTCGCGAATGTGACCGGCATGCTCAGTCTCACTCTTCGAATAAATCAAGATATCATCGATGAATACAATCACTGATTTATCCAACATCGGCCGGCACACCCTGTTCATCAATCCATAAAAGCAGCTGGCGCATTGGTCAAACCAAAAGACATGACAAGGAACTCATAGTGACCGTAGCGCGTACGAAAAGCTGTTTTAGGGATACCTGCTCCTTCACTTCAGTGATGGTAGCCCGATCGGAGATCTATTCGTGAAAACCAACTAGCACCCTGAAGTTGATCAAACAAGTCGTCGATCCTTGGCAAGGGGTATCTGTTCTTTACCGTCAACTTATTCAGCTCGCGGTAATCGATGCACATCCTCATACTACCGTCCTCTTCTTTACAAACAGGACCGGAGCACCCCAAGGTGAGATACTCGGTCTATAAACCCCTTATCAACAACTCTTGTAACTGCTCCATCAACTCTTTCATTTCCGTCGGAGCCAATCGATACGGTGCTTTGGCAACAGGTTGGGCGCCTGGTATCAGATCTCAATGGAACTCGATCTCTCTATCAGGGGTAATCCCGATAAGTCCTCCGGGAACACATCTGGAAACTCACGCACAACGGGACATCCGATAGTTGTGGTGTTGGCGTTTCTACATCCTTTACATAGCATAAGAAGGCGCTACATCCACGCCTCATACATTCCCCGCCACCGCCATTGAGATCACCTTCGAATCGTAGTAACCCCGATCGCCATAAAACTGTCGCTGAACTACCGTCGGGCGCTGTCAAATTGATCATCTTCTTGCGACACACAATGTTTGCCTCAAAATCCGACAACCAATCCATTCCAAGCACCAAATCAAAAACCACCCAACGTCATCGCAAACGGTCTAACCGGAAAATTGGGCCCTCTAATTCCACATCACAACCTCTATTACTCGGAAATCCTGGTAGTTTTACCTATAGCAGTCTCTACATCAAACGGTACATCCACACGTCTACTACTAACAGGCAATTTGGCACAGAAAGCCGCAGAAATAAACTCCTACTGGCACTCGAATCAAATAATACAGAGGCTAAAGTTTGGTTCACCAGAAACGTACCGGACACTACATCGGGGTCCATCCTAGCCTCTTCCTGCGTCATTGTGAATGCCCTGGCGCTTGCTCTCGGACCTTCACTTCCCGTCTTCTTTACCCCTGAAGCCTCAGCCCTAGGCTTTTTACAGTCTCTGCTCATATGGCCACTTTCCCCACAGTTAAAACACTTGCCCATCCGGTAATCCTTTGACGTGTGCCCTGTCTTCCCACACTGAAACAGATGTTGGATCCCCACTTGCACTCCCCTGAGTGCTCCCTTCCACACTTACCACACTTCCTCACCCCAGCTCCAGACATGACCACACGGCGGTCATCCACCCTTGCCTTCTTGTTGCTCGTCGAAGTATCACCTCGACCAAATCTCTTCCCCCGCCAGTTCCTCTCTCCACCTTCCTTCTTGCTACCCTCAGCCTTTACCAACGTAGCCCGTTCATCGTATAACCTTCCCGCCAAATCCACTGCCGACCTGAAAGTGCTCGGTCTGGCAGAAATCAAATGCAACGAATTTCAGCTGGCAGCACCTGAATATACCGGTTGATCTTTCGAGACACGGCGTCACCTGCTCTGGCACCAACCGTGCCATATCGTTAAACTTGGTGGTGTATTGTTGGTGGGTCATCGTCCCGCCTCCAACTGCAGGAACTCTCTCTACTCTGTCCATCTCCCGATGAGGACTGAATTCCTCGATCACCATTCTCTTCAACTCGGACCACTTCATCTTCCCAATGGCCCTGCTACCCTCGGCCTGGACAAATTGTCCCACCAGCACAAAGCCGTCCCCGTAAAAGAGTGGGTAGCAAACTTCACCTTCTTATCCTTGGCAATCACTAATATTGAGGACCGCCTCCATTTCTCTCACCCATTGGTGAGCATCCGCAGCCGTACCAGAACCATCAAAAGTCGGGGGCTTGCACCTCATAAATGCCCCGTAGTTACAACCCCGGCTGTCTCCCGTACCTGCTCTTCCTCCTCTTCCTCTTCATCATCAGATAGAACCGTTTCCGGCTCTGCTCGTTGCTGTCTCTTGAGGACCTATTCCTTTCTCTTCTGTCACCTTCTCTGACAGCTTTAATCACTTCGGTCACTACAGACGGTAAGATTGTCTGCATGACCTGGTGCACTTCTTCCACCACTGCCTCTTTTACCGAGGCTCTCAAGTTGGCGCTTTCGTCTGCATCCTCCTGATGAGGGGTCTCGGTCTCCTCATGAACTAACTTCTCTACCCTAGGTCTTCCTCTCGTGGCACGCGGTTCAGCACCACGTCCACCACCATGAAGCTTTAGATGATCTACACCGACCATCTTCTATCACACTGAAAGATTCAAACACCAACACGGTCATTCAAGGAAAAGCTCAGTTTTGTTAAGTATAGTAAGTCCCTAATTACAGTGGCCAGTTGTGATTAGCCACTTACTGTACTCTTCGTACCCCGAGCATTACCTGTCCTGACTACATTAGTATCTAACTCTAACAGTAGCACATACATCATATAACATGCGTACGTAATACTGATTAACTTTAATAAAAATACCTGATGGCACGCAACTACTCAGATGGCATTCTCTTCCTTTCTGTCCCATTTTCAGTTTAAGTTTAGGTTTATTTGAAATTTACCCGTTTCACTTAAACTTTGGCTCTGATACCAACTTGTAAGGCCCCATTCCGGGCACCTCACAGTTGGTCGTCATCACACGTAAAACATAGATTTGATATAAACATAATAAAATAATGCAGCGGAATTTATAAAGAGGTCATTCTCATTTCATTATAAAAGCTTTTACAATGTATTACATCGTCTTGATTACAAAATACAAGCTTTCTTTACATTGCCTAGCTTTACTATGATTGCTGCTGGGGCATATGAAACCGAGGATAACCTCGTTCATGTGAATCCTCAACAATCATAGGGTCATAAACAGTGACCTCTATTATTAAAAACATAAAATTATTCATCATAAAGAATCTTCCTTAAGTACTTCCGTACATCGGAACCCTTAAGGAACTCTTGACACTCTCATGCAACATACTTTGTTGCATGTATTATGCACCCCCCTTCGTGGGTAGCATTATCAAAAGGAGAATGTCATCCCAAAAGAGCTAAGTAGCCGCCTCGTGCCATCCCCAGCAACGTTACCTGCCAACTGGAAACACATAAAAAGTCAGCGTTGCTGAGTGAGTTTCTAGTTTTATAATAAACATATTATATTTCTTTTAGAAACCATTTCTTCACATGATCATACATCATACGTACACAGAGATAATATTCATTATTATCTTCATCATCCGTTATACATCATCATCTTTAACATCTCATATGGATTCTGTCAGGCTTTACCCACTTCATAGCACTCGGCTATGATTACTGTGGTCGAATGACACGAATCCTGTTTCATACTTACTTGCACATTGAATTCTGATGTACCAATACCATATGCTATACCCGAACCGTCTTAGCTACTGGGCCGTGAATCAATAGAGCGTATTGCCACAGAAGCCTTAGCTACTGGGCCGTGAATCTATGCGTATGCCACAGTACTAGAGGTAAGCGGTAGAGGTACCATGACCATGGTCAATCACAAAGAAGGACCAATCGACTTATTCAATGTTTGCAAGACATAACTCGTTCGTTCGTTAATGCATGTATTCATCATCTTATTACTCATTCATTCGTTCATTAATACATGCATTCATCATCGTGTTCCTCTTTCATTATCTTTCACTTTACGTACATACTACTTCGTCGTTCATCGTCATAACACATGAGTCGTGAAAGATATACATACATCATCACAAGGAACACACACAATCATACATACAACATCATACATAGCATCATACATACGTCATCGTACATAGCATCATACATACGTCATCATACATAGCATCATACATACGTAGTCTACATCATCAGTCATTACCATCATATAGGACAACATCATACTTATCTTGTTTACATCGTACATACACCTGCATCCTCGTTCACATCAGCCCTACGTGGGCGATTGAACATACCACAGTCGCATGGCCTCTATGCGACTGGGTCATGCGACTGGGCAATCAGGCGACTGGACTTACATTCGTGCGATTGAACCACCTATCGTACGAATGAACTCTATGTGAATGGACTAATAGGCGATTAACATCATACGCGCGACTAAACTATCATGCGAATGGACCTATGCGACCGAATCCCTTAGTCGTATGGTCTATCGGGCGATTGAGCCCCATCCGTACGACTGAACCTAATCGTACGATTGAACATCCATTTTCCCTCAGTCGTGCGACTAGCCTCCAGTCGCATAACCCTAACTGGGCAGCGACTGGAGTTCATCACGAACTGCAGCCGCGACCTACGGGTCTCAAACCCTTCCAAACTCATTTCTAGCCCAAATTAGCCTTCCCAAACCTCAGGGAATCATACTAGGACATTATACAAGCTAATGCAAGTCCTAATTCGTACCATAAACACGTTACTCAAGATTTCACCCAATGGGTCAAACATACACACTATTCAAAAATAGGGTTATATGTGATCCAGCCCAAAATCGTATGAAAACAAGTAAATGAGGGGTTCTAGAACACATATTAACAGGTAGGAGTTGAAGAGATTCGACTTGGCTAGCTTCTTGACGAACCTCGTGCCCGAATCACCACGTTTCCCCCTTTCTTTCTCTTCTTTCGCTGTTTTCTCACTCTCTGCTCTTTCTCCCGACTGAAAAACGTAAGTGTTGGGAGGAGAAGAGAGCTACTCCTCTTTTATAGGTACAGCCCAGTCGCCTGAAGTCCAGGGGCGACTGAACCTTCAGTCGCATGAACACCACGCGACTGGACCTCCAGTCGCATGAGTCCCATGCGGTTGAGCCTTCAGTCGTGCGATTGAACTCCAGTCGTACGGTTGAGCTTCAATCGTCCTTTGGTTGTGCGCTTGAACACCATGCGACTGGACCTCCAGTCGCACGATCACATGCAACTGAGACTCAGTCGCATACCACTCCAAAAGTCAAACTTCCTGGTGTACATGAAGTGTTATTGAATTCTCTGGTCTTGGTATTGTTATATTTACAAATGAATTCGATGCCTTATATAGGCAGAGCTTAAGAATCTATAAAATATTTAATAAAAAAGAAAAAGTAAAAGCAACGGCCTAAAATGCTTCGTACAAAAGCAAAAAGAAAAAGTAAAAGCAAAAGAACGGCTCAAAACAAAAGAGCCAAAATAATTACTGTAGAAACTTTTGACTTTTCTTTCTTCTTTAATAATGTCTGTCTTACGTAATCGCCTGCGTCATTCTCTTTGGACTTTGTAATTGACGTCATGGCTTACGTCTTCTTCTAAAAATCTCTGTGAGTGCTGTCGATTGACTGTGGGCTTGAGCAATCTCCCTGCTCCTGTTCATAATCTTCTAAATTAATTATGTGTTTTAACTGGAGTGTATCGCCTTCCCCTGCAAAAGGCAAAAGCATGTGCCAGTTTGTCTTTGTATAGACTTGTATGTAATGTCCTTCCCCTACTAGATTATAACTTTGCCATGGGAAGAAATCGGGAATCTCTGGAGTTTCCTGATATACTTTAATAAACTGTTGTAGACTGCCTGTAGGTTGGCCTGGTTCTTGATCGAGCCATTAAGTGCTGCAAAATCAATGTTTGATTTTACCATGCATGACTGTAAATGATTTGTTGCCTTATGTTCGATGAATATTCTCTTTCTAGCTGGTCTGTATGTATAGGAATCTGTATAAGGGAATGATGCAATAATCTTGCATCCAATGGTTGGCAATTCGGATCTCGCCGCTATATTCCCTGCTGTTAAGATTATCTTTCTTCAAGCTGATTAAGGAGATCTTCTGTTTTTCTGTTGAGTCCGACTTCTAAATAATCAATCATACCATGATGGTAGAATTGGATTATTTGTTCATCAGTTAACTGTGTTGGCTGAAAGACTTGTAGTAACAGGAGTCCTGTACCGTTACCGTCTTCATCCGTTCTTTCTACTATATTGAAGCCTTTGTTTTCACTGTCCATGTGGAATGCTAAATCAAGTAGATGCTGTAAATTGTAGAGAATCAAAGGGAACTGCTCACAAACTTTTTGTGAGACAATCCGCTCGAATTCTGGGAATCTTTCTGTGACTGGCCTTAGGCATTGATGCCAAGGAGTATCAAGGATCCTTGTTCTAAAGGATTCAAAGTTCTGTGTATTTCTGTATTTTTTTTTCTTCTCGAGCTTTTGTATAAACTGTGTATTTTGCTTCGAGTAATGCAATTTTTTGCTTGAGAATTTCATTCTCTATTTTGATGTGTATAGACTGTGTTTTTTTCCTGTTTAATGAGCTGTGCTTGTAGATCATTAATCAGTTGCTCTTGAGCTTTGATTAACTGTTCTGGATGTGTATTTGCTATTTCAGCAAATGTTTTGACCTCTTCGGGTTCAATGTAAAAACCTTTTACCCCAAAATGTTCCCTTGCAGTTTCAATAGCTTGTTGAAAGCTCTCGAAACCTTTATAAATTGGGTTTGGGTGTGTATGTATTTAGCAACAGTTTCCCATTTATTAAAAACTCCAATTTTTGTTCCTTGAAAAATGACATAATGTGTAAACTTTGGTTATGTCTTTTTCAGGTGTTGTAATACTTTGCTCAGAAAAATACATAAAGAGCATTTAGAACTTGTATTTTAAAACTTGAAGCTTGTGGCATGGTTTGAATATGCCAAAGATTATCAAGTAACACTGTTGTTTCTCTGTTAGTGTTATGCCACCAACAGGTAGAAACTTTTTATTAATATCAATACATTTTTGGAGAGAGTATTCCTCCAAATATGATGTTTAAATTCTGTGTATTCTGTGTAAACGTCCTTTGTGTATTCTGTGTATTTTTTTATGGACGTATTTGTATTGGGTATGGAATACCTTGACCATATCTTGGTGATATTTCCCCAATACCTGTAATAGAAACTGGAAGTTGTCTATAACTTTGTATTTTTTAATTGATTCTGTATATGCGTGTTGAATCTCGGCCTCTTCTGTAGTCAATTTTTCTGTTTCTGAATCCGATGACTTCCTGTTTTGTGTAGGCTGTATAAGTATACCTTTACCTTTAGCGTTCTTCCTTTCCATCTGTAACAAACCATTTGTTTATATTTCTAGATAACATGTCTGCTATCCCATTTTTTTTTCCTTTGATATGTTCAAAATTTATAACATATCCATTTCCTTGTATTATATTTTGTAAATTTACCCATCGTGTCCTATTATTTTTTACTTTGATCATTTTTATAAATTTAACTATAGCTTCACAATCTGTTCGAACTGTAAATTCTTTATGTAAAAATATCTTAAATTTTTCAAGAGCATAGATTAATGCTTGTATTTCAAAATCTATATTTGTCCAATTATTTTTATTTTGAAAATTTCCGCTTGAATAAGCACATATCTTTTCTTCATTTTTAAAACTGTATTTATTTGGTTTACATAGAAGGACTGCTCCCCATCCTTCTTTACACCCATCTGTTTCTACTATTATATAATCTGTTACTAATGGTAATTCTAATGGTTTAATCTTTTTAACCATATTTTTTATTTCTTTACTAACTTTATATCTTCACTATTAAAATACCTTTGTCCGTTTTTTGTTGTTTTGCTGTATAATGGTCCTACTAGCTTTGATAAATTGGGTATAAACTTTCTAGCATAATTTACCAATCCCAAAAAAGCTTGTATTTGTTTAAGATTTTCAAATTTTTCAGGAAAATCCAAAATTTTTGTAGATATATGTGACTGTAATTCTGTTTTACCATTTCCCAATTCTAATCCAAGAAAAGAGATTTTTCTTTTAAATAATTCCATTTTTCTTTTAGAAACTACTATACCATTCTTTTTGATTTCTTTAAATACCTCCTGTAAATGCTGTTCATGTTCCTGCACAGTATTACTTGCTACCAATATATCATCAATATATACTAAGCAAAAGTCATATTTTAAAAATATACTGTCCATAAATCTTTGAAAGATAGAAGGTGCATTCTTTAATCCAAAACTAAGCACATTCCATTCGTATTGCCCTTCTGAGCATGTAAAAGCTGTCCATGGCTTAAAGCTTTCTTCAAGCTTTAATTGATTATATCCTGATTTTAAATTAAATTTTAAAAATACTTTCTTCTGTTGTATTAAACTTAATAGACTGTCTTTATTAGGGATATTGTACCCATCATATACTGTATTGTCGTTTAACCTTTTGTAATTATACACTATCCTAGCTTTTCCTCTTTTTATTTCACTATGATTCCTTAGCTGCTGTTCTATGAGGACCTTTTGATTTTCTAATTAATCCTTGTGATATCATTTCAGGGATTTGTTTTCTAAATTCTTCTTTGTCTAATGGGCTGTATTCTATATTA
Source organism: Flaveria linearis (assembly GCA_024085815.1). Classification (NCBI taxonomy): domain Eukaryota; kingdom Viridiplantae; phylum Streptophyta; class Magnoliopsida; order Asterales; family Asteraceae; genus Flaveria; species Flaveria linearis. The sequence goes on from CM044003.1 coordinate 6,742,735, forward strand.
CTCGTTCTTATAGTAATGTCTGGATTTTTTAATTTAAATTTACAAATATATTGTACTTTTGATTTTATTATATCTTCTCCTATTAATCCTATTTTTCAAGGTGTAGAATCATAGGATGATTTGTACTTCTAGTTATATCTTTTCCTTTTTCTAATTCATGACTTAAGAATTCTGTTAATAATTTCATACTTTCATTTTTTACAAATTCTGTTCTAAGTGTATGTGTTTTTAAAAAATCTAAACTACCTTGTCCACCACGCTTCTGCGCAATCTCTGATGTATAAGTATATCGTAATGTTGGAATAGTATAAATATTTTTACTGAAAGTAATAAAATGTCTTGTTAATGTAAGTGCTCCATGGTTGTTAAATAAGAAATTTAACCCAAGAACAAAATCTTTTGAATGTATATATTCAGGGTTTATGTTTATTTGTGGTATAGGGTATTTTATACTGTAATTTTTTGAAAAATCTAAAAATTGTATTGCAATAGGTCATAAACAATGTGTTACCGATATTAACCTATCTTCTATTGTTCTACTTTCTATTTTATATGGTAATTTTCATGATATTCTTTTGGTGCTAAGTGATATAAAATTACACTTGTAGTAGCTCCTGTATCTACTAATCCTGTTACGTCTAAAAACTTATTTTGATCTAACCATATTCTACATTGTATTTTTATCATGTTCATAGATCCTTGTGTTTGTATATATGTAGATTCACTATTTTCTACTGACATTTTACTAATTTCTTGAGTTGTTTCTTCTTTTATTAATTTTCTAATTTATTTTCTAACTCTTTAATTTTTAGTGTGTGTAGTTCTACTATTATTTCTAATTTTTCTAATTTCTCTATTGTTATCTTTAAATCTTCTATCTTTTTATCACTTGTAGATGTACTCTTTTCTATATTGTATAATTTTTTAATACAAATGTAACATAATTCTTTGAAACACATATTACATTGATACCTTTTTCTATACTAGGGAATAATCCGCAATTATAATATTTTATATAATTATTTCCTCTATTATATATCCATTGATGTTCACATTCTTTTTCTGTATTCATGTATGTATATGTTACCTTTGCTATTGGTTTTCATCTTCGCTAAATATACTGTAAACTGACTCATTATCTGAATCATCTGTTTGTATAGCTTCTATTTCATAATCATTTAACTGTTCTATTAGGTTAGTTCTTTCTGTATTTTTATTTTTATTTGGACATTTATTTGCTAAGTGTTTTCATCACCGCATATAAAACATCTACATTTTCTTGTTTGAGGTTTTCTAACATATTTATTTTTATTATAATTAGATTTATAATTTTTGTTATATGTTGTACTTTTCCTAATGTTTTTCTTTCTATCATAAAAACCATAAGCTTGTGGTGTATATATAGCTATTTTAAAAAATGCATAAGAATTTTTTTTAATTGTTCTTGTAATGCTACTTCTTTACACTTTTCTTCTAATATTCCAAATGCATAAGTTATTCTAGGTCCTATTCCTAGATTTTGTGTATTACCGTACGTTTGTTTCCATGATTCATGTATATTTTTTCCTAAATCTCCTGGGAGTTTTATAAAATATTTATCACATAGATTATCGTCCATTGCTTTACCTGTTTGTGACAATAACCTTGTAAAGTCTAACGTAAATTCATTTATATATATCATATCTGCTATACTTAACTGTTCTAAATTTCTAATAGCTGTATCCTGTATAAGAGTATTATTTTTAGCTGGGTCTACTCCTAGAATAAGAGTTCGTATTTGTGATGTGAAATTGTAAGGGTTGTCTCCTAAAGTTTTTAAGGCATTTACTGCTGATGAATCTTGAGCTTTTTACTTTGCCAGATTCCTAATGCTATAGGGCCTAATGTAGTTTCTAAGTATGAAAACATATCCATACTATCTTTCTTATTTGTTTCCCACATTCTTACTACTATTTGTTCCCATGTGAGTATTTCATCTCCCCATAATTGTGGTTTTTGCTGTTCTAATAATAACATATTCCACTGTATAGTTGTCTTATTGGTAATCTTTTACCTGTTCCTTTATACATAGACTGTTGTTGATAGTTAACGGAAGGACTTGTCCAAGGTTCTCTTCCATACGTTTCATTTGTTTCACTTGTTTCTCCGTATACAAAATTTCGTGGTCGTTTTTTACTTTCCTCTTCATCTGCCATAAATATGTTTTCCTTTTTATAAAATTCTGATATCATTGTTTTTCCTTGCATAATACTTTCTATTAGAGGTAAATTATAGTATTCTTGTGGAGTTTTATAACTTTCTTCGTAAGTCATACCTAATTCTGTTATACATTCTATTATCATGTCGTCTACTTCTTCTTGTATGTTTAATTCTGTAAATTTTTTATCTATTATTTGTTCTATTGTTTAGTAACATTCTCACTTTTAAAACCTGTATCTATTTCGTCTCTTCTTCTTCTTCTTCTTCTATAAAAGTATAATCCATATATTCCTCCTGTTCGAATTTTAACCACTCTGTATTTATTTGATCTATATCCTCTGTTTCTGTATCGTATATTGATTCATCTTCTATAATATTCATATAACTAAATTCTTTACTATCCTCATCATTTCCTTTATATTATCTTCTTCTTTAAAGTCTACAAATCTTATACTTTGTTTACCATCTGATTTTTCATATATGACACTTTTCTTAGGTACTAATACTGTATTCTTATTTCCTGTAAAGTATCTAAATTCCATTCTAATCCAGCTAACTGCTCTGGGCCTATCTTAATTGGATCTATCATCTTATTGACCTTGAAGCCATTGTCTGTACTATACCTTCTATATTTACTTTGTACTTCATACCAGAACTGTTACTAGCTTTACCTAGTACTCCTACACTTATTACTAGGTTGTTACCTTCGTAGTTTTCATAGCCTTTTGTTTGTAGTGCTATTTTTATATTATTTATATCCTTAACATCCTTAAGTATACCTGGTGTACAATAAAATAATGTTGTATTTTGACTTAAATCTACTTCCATTCCTGAGATAATTGCTTTTTTCATTTCATTTTTCCAACTTTTATCTAATATTAAGGCTAATAGCTTTGCTCCTAAGTCTTTTCTTCCTAAAGCTTTTACTCCTATTATTATTAAACTGTATGTATAAAATGTTTACCAGATTGTTTAATTTTTTGTATAGTTTCTGGTGATAATAAATCTATTTCTACTGTTCTATCTACTACTCGTAGACTTTCTTCTCTACTGCTTCGTATTAATGTTGTACTAATATTAAACCTTCCTGTTTGATATAAAATTCATGGGTTTAAAATATCTAATTGATGTTGATTGTATAAATCTATATTTCTATCTACATCAATTTCATCTTCTATTTGTAGCATCTGTCTATTACTATTTGAACCTGATCCTCGTCTAATTATCCTGTTTAAAAAACTGTCAGATGTTATAATATCATTTATATTACTAGTAGAATTTCTAGCTTCCTGTATAGTTCTACTACGTCCTAAAAAGTTTCTCTCACTCATTTTCTTATTTGCCAATGTTTATATGGTATAGGTTATTAATAGTTTTTGTATTAGAATTTATATCGTTTAGTTTAATTTTTAACTGCTTGTGTTATTTTATTTATCTCGTCACTAAATATATTACTTGATTCCTGTTTATCGAAAGTATTGTATTTTCTTAGTAATTTTTCGTTTTGCTCTTTAATATAATCTAAATTAGTATTGTATTTTTTAACTTCTTCAACAAGTTTTTCTACTAACTGTCTATTATTGTGTAATTCTGTTTGTAAGTTTTTACCTAAATTTATTACTAAATCTGTTAAAGCGTTTAAATGTGGATTTTCAGTATGTAGACTGTGTTTGCACGTTTCTTTAATGTAGCAATTTAAGCTATAATTCTCTGTACTAATTGGTCTAAAAGCAGGTTTATCGATGAATTCTAAATTTAGAAATTCAAGTTTTTTACTTGAAAAGTTATGATTGTTCTCAATATTTGAATGAAATCAAACTCCTTAGTTTTTACCTTATCTAAAGCTTCCCCTTAAAAGATTTTCTTATATCCTTAGGATTTTTATAAAACATAATACAATATATTCACAGAATAATAAAACATAATACAGCATAATATATTCACAAAATATGTCCTAAAAATATTCTTAACCCTTATGATATTTTAGTAATCGGAGCTCAGTTTTCCCATAATCTTCACCTAAGAGAGTTCTCCAAAACAAAAGAGGCATAACACGCCATAAATATGGAGCTTGTCTTAGTCTTTTAGATTTTAAGAAAGCCTTGCTCTGATACCAATGCATCAGAGGGGGTAAGAAGCGGATTAATGAAAAGTAAAAGTAGAAGATGAAATCATAAAACTTACTTGTAAGATGTAAGATGAATATGAACAGAGGATGCAGAGTGTGTTTTTAAAAAATCTAAACTACCTTGTCCATCACGCTTCTGCGCAATCTCTGATGTATAAGTATATCGTAAAACTTACTTGTAAGATGTAAGATGAATATATATATATATATATATATTAACGGCAAACCTATCCTACTCCTAAATTACTCCATATTACACAATTGCCTGGGTTTAAACTCAGGACCTCCCCTCTAAGAGACAATGCCTCTATCAAGTAGGCTCACCCCACATTGGCGGACCCGTGAATATATGATAGATGTGATATGTAAAGAAAGAGCCAATAAAAGGTCTTATTGTAGGGTGTTGGAGAGCCCTACTAGATATTGTATCCTTACTTTAAAATATAAACGTTATTGTAATCAGGTTCATTTACTTGTTTCTTTGTTAGAACCACACTTTTAATTTTTTAATAGGAAACTCATAATTGAAAAAGCATTTTGGCTTAACCCTGAATATTTTTGTTCAGAGTGAGCTAAACCAAAGATCTCCATGTAGTTACATGTCTTAGATATTCACCATAACTACTGGATCTAGGGATAATTTGTTTGTAACCATCACTTAAAAATACAAATTTAATGAAAAATAATGGATGATATCATATATAGGGTTTCAAGACCCTAATCATACGAACTTAAATATTTCAGAGAGACAGAGAAAAAGAGATGTGAGAGAGAATGAGCATCAAAATGATAAAGAAGTAATTAGGTCACTTTTACTCCATTATTATTAGGATCCACCCTTGAACCTGGATACCATACCCATGCCAAAACCCAAGCGTGTGTTAGCGAGGAAACTGGTCATACTAGAGGTGCACATAGGAACCGGTTAACCGACCCTGCCCGGTTTGAAATCGGTACTAGGCCGAACCAGTTCCAACCCGGAAAAAACCGGCGGTTTTCTAGATTCTTGATAAAAAGCAGGCTGCTAGTAGAATTAACCAAGCCCACAATCACTTTCTACTGAGCCCAATATCAGCAAGCACAGTACACATTACTCAGGTCCAGTCCATTAAACATGAAAAGTACAAGCAACTAAGTAAGGATATTAGATTAGATATATTGGATAAGGAATTAGATATTTTAACATTATTTATTAATTCTTGAACTAATTAATTTCTAATATATTAACTAATGACGGCCTACATAGTCGTAATCATCAAAGGGTGTTTAGGAAAATAGCACCAAGATGTTCTAGGATCATTTTCAAGCGGTGAGGGTTCAAGTTACGTTGTACGTACACAAATGTTATAGATTTAAGAGCATATTTTGTGAATTCATCATTAAAAAAACATCATCGTAATCGCATGTTATGAGAATAATAATTAAATTAAAATAAGCATATGTTTTGACTAAAAAAACCGTCCAGTGTTGCATCATATGATCGAGTTAATTACTAAGGTTTGACTTAATATAATGTAGTGTGAGGAACGTTTGAAGGTTGGAAGGTCGTGATTCGTGAATGATTTAAAAGTCGGTGGTTGGTCAACGACTCTTGCCAAATTATTGTTTAGTTCATCCTTGTTTAGCAGTATCATATATTATATATAACATAGGAATCTTAATACATAACTAACTAACAAAAAAAAAAAACTGTTCGAACTATATAAATATTTATACAAATTCTTTCTCGTACTCATGTAAAATTATAGTTTTTTTTTTTTTTTTACTTAAAACTAGTTTATATTGAACTTATCCTTATATATACGTATTTAATATATAAAACTCGTTATTTCAAAACAATCAAAATTCATGAAAGATACTTCAAACAAAGCGTACGCAATCCACACAAATTCTATTAACACAAATAATGAAAGAAAAACAAAGAGCCGAGTTAAACCAACCAAACAAAATAAAAATTAATGTAGAACCCAAAACATAGCTAAACCGGTGTTTCAGATGGGTAACCCTCATCATCATCAACATATCATCATCAATATGTTATCTAACGACAGTTTTCGTCTCAGATGAACCAGAACATATAGGCCTGCAGACAAACCAACCAAATAAAGCATAAATCAAAGTAAAACCCAAAACATAGTTAAACCGGTCTTTCAGATGGGTAACCCTCATCATCATCAATACGTAACCTAACGACAATGTTCGTCTCAGATGAGGAAACGCTCATCATCATCGACTGTATCGAATAGCATGTACACCACGCTTAGCAACAGCAGGTCAAGTATGGGAGGAAGAGGAGGCAAGCTTGGGGCGGCTCCGCCTTAGTAGCGGCGGTAGCAAAAGAACCACCAAAACCCCTTCTCGGCATAACCACCACCGTAACCGCACCTCTCTACACCTGACGTAAACAACTGACAACAGTTTCACCGGAAAGGGGCAGCCAAAAGGCGAATGCCTTCACCAGACGACAACCCCTAAAATCAATCACAATTAACACCGGCGAGACCATGCATCAACGGCGATGGAGGCAGGCAGCGACGGCGGTAGAGACAACGACCTGGACGACCGGCGGTCAGCGGCCGACACAAATGTCGGAGACAGACCGACGTTTATGTCTGCCTCCGTCGCAACCACAGACATTCAAGGACTGATGAATCGTCGACACCTCCGTCTCCATCTCCAATCGGCCTAGATCTACAATAATCGTCGTCGTACCAAAAAAAGACGCCTCAGATGCCTCCACGGATGCAACCGGAGTTGCCTCGCCAGGTGGGCGGTCACCATCATCGGATCTCAAAACGAAAACCCTAGGAAATAGGGAAACAACATTTGGGTTTGGGGGAAATCCCAAGAGCCGACGATAATGTACAACCGATAACCTACCGAAAGAAGAAGAAGAGAGAAATCTCGCCACCCCACCACCTCCGGCAACACCAACCTCCACACCACCGTCGCCACCCCACCGCGATGGACGGGTAAGAAGGGGGCGAAAGTAGAGAGACCTTTCTCTCTCTACAAAAGTACAGATGCAAAAAAGAAGGGTTTTTTTCTACTTTCATGCCTAGATATCTGTTGAGGGGGGCAAATGTAAAAGTTATCAAATATCTGTGGCCAAACCACAAACCCACTAAACGTTCCTATTTCTCAGGTTGCCTTATTAATATATAGGGTAATAATAAAAAATGTATCCTAACATATGAGAATCAAATCCAATAGTAAATCTAAACATATAGCTCACACCTTATAAGACGAATAAAAAGTAAACAACGAGATTAACATTGGTTTAAGTGTTTAACTAGAATCCTTCGTCCAAATGCTAACGTCTTATTATTTGACGAATTCACACGCTTTTTATGCCTACATCTTCTATCAAGTAGTTCATTTTGCTTGATCGAATAAATATCAATAAAACATGTTAGTCGCCATAAATCACCAAAAAACATGTTAGCCCCTTCCCCAATAAATGAGAAACACATGCCACATATACACCACAACAATAGTTAATACCTTTACACATATCGAGTGTTAACCCACACCAAACTCACACACATAACATGCCACCCGTGCGTGCAGTATATGAAACTAACACCGAATTCACACAAACACACCAAGTTATTGGATCAAAAAATTCCTCACTCCATTGAATATCACCAAAACTATATATATACCCTTTATCCTGATGCTAGATACGACTGATCTAAGCACCAATCGTGTCATATACAACGGATAGATTTGAGTTTTTCAATTTAAAGGCTCAAATCTTCACGTTGTAAGCTTGAAATCACACCAATCTAACCATTCCAAAACGTGTATCTTGCCCCCGCTTTAGACCTAGTTAAATGACATCATTGTGGTTTCATCCTTGATTCTTGTTAAAGATTAATTGCTTCCTCTAAATAACATCTCATTCTTGCATTTTCATATATATATATAGGTATGAGCCTACAATGACAATGAAATCATCATTTTAAAGTTATTTGTTCTTCTTATTTATCATGGAAAGTTTAGAATCTTTTCAATTGAATTTAACTTTAAAGAGGTCTAATTTAATCTCATGTGCATCTGCATTCTATAGTTTTTGAAGCCATGGATGGTAGACGCGAAAGAGAAAGAGAGGAGTTCCAGATGTGACGAGATGAAGGGGAGCGTCCGGTCTATGGTCACGAACGATATGTGGAAAATGGAAACATTTTCCAGTGAAAACAAATGAGAGAGAGAATTACAAACGTCTGTATAAAGAGTCATCTTAGTGAGGGCAAATTCCAACATGATGATGTGAGGCCGTCTGTAAAATGTGAGTTTCTAACGATCTAAATGTCGGATAAGAGCTTCTTTGCCTTCTTCTAAGATGTGAGTTTTCGATGCCGACTGGGCACGTTGCCTTGAGAGATGACATTCTACGTACGGTTACTCTATCTTTTTAGATGGAAATTTAGTTGCTTGGGGTGCAAAGAAACAACCCACCGTCGCTCGCTCCAGTTATGAATCTGAATATCTTGCATGGCTAATATTGCCAATGAATTAATTTGGTTGAATCATTTTTACATGAGTTACATGCCTTGCGACCGAATCGTCCAACCGTTCTATGTGATAATCAAAGTGCCCTTTTTCTAACTCAAAATCCCAACAAGAACTTAAACAAAACAAAAGAAAGACTCAAAACTAGAACAAGACAAACAATGTGAATAAGATACAGTGAACCCTAAAACACAAACGAAGAAGAAGATGATAGAGCAAACCGACGGAGGCAAGCTTCTAATGATGATCTGGTTCTCAACATGAGATAAGAGATAAAACTCTTAGATCTGAACTATACTAAACTACAGGATCATCAATGTAATGACCTGTGTGACATTATAAAGTGTAGAACAACAGATCTTCAACCCTTTGACTTGACTATCAGTGAAGAAGATGAAGGATGAGACAGACGAACTTGATGAACTTAGGGTTTTTCTCCTCTTTTCCTTCTGAACACACACTCTCTCTTTTAAACACTCCAGCAATCCAGCAACCCGATCCAGCAGCACCCAGCGACCCGATCCACGACCCGCGTGTCTGCATAATAAAAAGAAAAAAGAAGTAAAAAGGAAAAGACTCTTATTTATATTATTTGGATTATTAAATTGTACATATATTTAGAATTTTAACACCCCCGCTCAATTTGATAATCCAAAAAGGTTTACCATTTTTAACTCGTTAACTAAGAATTTATGTTGATGAGCTAGAAGACCCTTTGTAAAAACATATGCGAGTTGAAACTCAGACCTAGCAGGAACAGTCTTAATGACTCCTGCTGAAATTTTTTCCCTTAAGAAAAAACAAGTCAATTTCAAAATGTTTCATCCGGTCGTGGAACACCGGATTTGCTGCTATTGAAACAACAGCCTCATTATCACAAAACAGTCTTACCGATAAAGCTACTGGAATGTGAAGTTCTTGAAGAATTTAACAACCACAGGATTTCACATGTGGCTGCACACATAGCTCTGTACTTAGCCTCAGCAGACGATCGTGAGACCATAGCTTGTTTTTTTGCTTTTCCAAGAGACTATATTGCCTCCAATAAACACGCAAAAACATGTGACAGACCGACGGGAGTCGAGACACTGCCCCCAATCGGAGTCAGCATACGCTTTGAGGTCCAAATTGGATGATTTTCAATCAGAATGCCAGATTCAGGAGAACCCTTAAGATACCTTAGTAACCTAAGAGCTATGCTTAGATGAGACTTAGTAGGTTTATGCATATATTGACTTAGAAAATGCACAGCATATGTAACATCAGGTCGTGTACGAGAAAGATGGATTAACTTTCCAACTAGTTGTTGATATGCTGAAATATTTTTCAGGACAGCCTCATCACGTTTACAAAAAATTTACAACAGAATAATGAGGTTCAATTGGTGTACTAACTGGCCTACAATCGCTTAAACCAAATTCAACAAGAAGATCCATACAATACCTCCTTTGATTTAAAGACAAACCTTTATCAGTTTCAACAATTTTAATTCCGAGAAAATATTTTAGTTTCCCCAAATCTTTAATAAAATTTACTCTTTAAGAAAGATTTTATCTTGTTAATTTCATCTAACGAATTCCCAGTGACCACAATGTCATCAACATATACCAAAAGAATGACACATATATCTCCATTAAACTTCATGAACAAAGAATTTTTTGCATGTTTATAGTGAGCAAAACAAAACACCCAGCAAGATTCAATATGACATTAGCTAGTGAAGCGTAACAAGAGCCTTTTGTATGCACAAAAATATATAAGACTTTGTAAAAGAAAAGGCTTCAAATTGAATAGGGACTTTGAATATACATTCAAAGGAAAGAAATCAGAAGACCAAATTCCGATTAAGATAGACAGAAACCAAAATTATGATATAATGAACTATAACATAACTATAGGAAAAAGGAGACAAATCAGAAAATTATTCTGATCAACAATGAATCACAAAATTCAATAACCAAATGAGAAGGACAAGTCTAAAAACCAAATTTCACAACTTTTAGAACTTGCAAATACAATATAGAATATGTCAAAAAGACATATATCAACTTCTTGCAACAACAAGAAGGAAAGAAATCAGAAACATATCTGATAAACAGAGAAAAGCCACACAGCTTTTAAGAACTCAGAACCATGTCTGAAGATAGAATTTGTGAAGAACTTAAAGACTAATTTGACTTGCTCAAAACTTTTACAACTTTACAAGAGAAATATCTAAGGAGTACTTGTAAAGAACATAAAGACTAATTGAACCAAGCAAAAACTTTTACAACTTCACAAAGATAACGAATCATAAGATTCAAGAAACTAGACTGGTATCGATAAGAATATCATATGCTATACCAAACTAGAAAAACACAGCCATTAAAGAATTTCCGAGTGAACACAAAATCACATGATTTGCAATCAGAAAATAACACATCTCACACAAGAGAAGACACACAAGGCTGAAAGAAATATTCAAGAACAATCTTGACAATACAACTGGTTAAAGTTACATGTACCGCACATTTCAACTAACCAGAACCAAGATTACACACAGTAAGAGATACAGGTCAAAAAATATCATAAAACCAAACACACATATAAGGTTTTCATGATACAAAATAAAACCCATCAAGACATTATCATAGTCGAAAGACTTTTATTTTTCACCGTTCGAGACAATATTGGATCATACAAACTTCGAGACAATTACTATTAGTATCCATATGAAACATCAAACTGATTTTAAGAAATTTTGATATTTTTCCAAGTGATTTTACTTACGTAAATATAAGACATCATTTCAAATTCTTCAAGCAAAAATTTAGAAACAACCAAAAAACAACCTCACAAAACCACAGTTTTAAACTGAAAATTTCAATTAGACAAACTTAAAAACACTATTAAGAAAACCTTCAAAATAAAAACGACTTAAATCGGTACACATTTTGAACAAAAAACACATAATAAAAGACAAGACTATCACTGAAACCTAAGATACCATCTTGACCAAAAAACTTACAATACTTGAGTTCTTATATTCATTAAAACAAACATAAAATTCCTTGGAGTAGTCACGCGAACATCCTAGTAAACAAGCATTAGGCTACAAAATAGAATAAAAAATTTTTGATTTCCATACTTTCTAAGACAGCATACAAAACTTAGTTACATGTTGAAAATCATAATTGAAGTTCAACAATTACAAAATCATTTTTTCAGTTTTGAAAGTAACCCAGAAATCACCAATTTAAAAACCTAAATCATAACATAATAAGATGACATTCATTTCCCACACTAACAAACTTGTACTTTCACATATACCAAAATCTGTTTCAACAATATAGACCAAGGTTAGAATTAAACAAAAAACTCAACACTAACAGCAAATTAATTCAAGCTAACCACAGAGGTTCAATCAAGTATCATTCCAGCAAAAAAACAACAAAACACTAAGACAGTAAAGTCATGCCAAAGTTCCAATTATAGTTTCATCACAACAGCATTATTAGGATAATAGGATTAACACCAACAATAAGAAGCACATGAGGATATACAACACGTTCAATGCACAAATTGACTGGTTGTCAGCCACCGTTGATCAATACATTCAATGCCGATCCTCCTAACCCGACCACAATATGCCTAACAGATATCATATGTGAAAGACACAAGAAAAATAAAGATATTAAGATACGATGACATACAGTGGTTATACGAAGAGAATAGCAGCTAAGCTGGAACCTTTCACTTGAGATTCAGTTTTAGCTTGGAACGCCAGAAGCAACAATAGTCACATCATTCACCAAGGGATATAAGCCTTCAAGAACATCACTGTTGATTGTCAGTTTGCAGCCTGATCTTGAAAAAACAAATGATAGCCAATCCATTGATATTCCTAAATTGCTACTAGATCTAACCCTTCTTGATACTAGCATTATATTATGTTCCTTACAGTGGTCATCATAGATAACGAAAGATGCAAAAATTTGCAGTGAAGTCAACAAGGTTCATATGAGCAGAGAGTTAAATCAATTACTTGTATCCATAGAACTCTATACTTAGGTCATTTCTGAAATTAGAGAAAACCTTGACAATGGCATGATAGATCGACGAACAAAGAATATAGGAAGGTCAAAGCCGTTTTTTGATGTGCATATACGACATGAACATGAGTGTCATGAACAAGATGTAATTAGAACAAATTAGGGTTCATGGAATGGAACCCTTAGATCTCTTAATCCTCACACTCAGATGAGAAATCTATAATTAGGAACACCAAAAATTTGGGTTTCTTGAAAATCCTATTCTCAAACATTTGGATGTGAACAGCGGAAAGAACCCAGAATCTAACAAGACAATCGACCAGAGCCTAGAGCTCTGATACCATGTCAAAATTAGTAAATCCAAATATTAATCAACCCAAAACAAAACGTTTACACCGAAAGAATTCTAAACAAGAACTTAAACAAAACAAAAGAAAGACTCAAAACTAGAACAAGACAAACAATGTGAATAAGATACAGTGAACCCTAAAACACAAACGAAGAAGAAGATGATAGAGCAAACCGACGGAGGCAAGCTTCTAATGATGATCTGGTTCTCAACATGAGATAAGAGATAAAACTCTTAGATCTGAACTATACTAAACTACAGGATCATCAATGTAATGACCTGTGTGACATTATAAAGTGTAGAACAACAGATCTTCAACCCCTTTGACTTGACTATCAGTGAAGAAGATGAAGGATGAGACAGACGAACTTGATGAACTTAGGGTTTTTCTCTTTTCCTTCTGAACACACACTCTCTCTTTTAAACACTCCAGCAATCCAGCAACCCGATCCAGCAGCACCCAGCGACCCGATCCACGACCCGCGTGTCTGCATAATAAAAAGAAAAAAGAAGTAAAAAGGAAAAGACTCTTATTTATTATTATTTGGATTATTAAATTGTACATATATTTAGAATTTTAACACCATCTCTCACAAAAGGGTCGATCAAATCGAGTTAGATTACCACTTTATTCGTGAGTTAGTAGCTTTAGGTAAACTACACACACAATATATATATATATATATATATATATATATATATATATATATATTGTTTATTGCGATAACCCATTAACCTAACTAGTGGTCCATAGCAAGACACGTCACCATTGTAACTTAGAGTTACAGTGGTAAAACTAGTGGTAAAACTAGTGGTTCAAAACGAACGTTAAAAAAAAAATTAAAAAAAATATAACAAGACTATACTCAAATTAAAGATATTAAAAAGATCTATTTAATAATGTAATTTATTTAAAAAATAACATTATACAAAAAAGTTAAAAAAGTTTTAGAAAAGGGGAGGAGTTTTTAAAAATGGAGGGAAAATTTAAAAATTGAGGAAAAATCGTTACATCAGTGGTGTAACGCGATGTAAAAGTTAGTTACACTGATGTAAGTGTTCGCTACATTAGAGTTAACTGGTTATCGCAATAAACAAGGGTTAACAAAGGAACCTTACCCTATATATATATACATATATATATACATATATATAATATGTATATATAGTGTGTATGTATGTACGTACATATATATACACACGTACGTATGTATCATGAGTTTATAATTTATTCATCTATATAAACTCTCCTCCACTAATTAGAGTAGCATTGACATTCTTCAATTAATAGAAATGATACACGTGTAATCAAAACCCATTAATTTGTCGAGTGATTTAGAATGAGCTCCATAAAACATGTATAATGTTGTTAGAAACAATAGATCCACTAAAACTTAAAAACTATACATCTTAAAAACGGTATCCTGACATATGAGATTCAAATCCAATATTAAATCTAAACATATAGCTTCAAACCTAATAAGATGATTAAAAATAAACAACTAGATTTACATTGGTTTAATTGTTTAACTAGAATCCCTTATCCAAATGCTAACATCTTATTTTTCGACGAATTCGCACACTCTATACAACAAATAGATTCAACTTTTGGAATTTAAGGGCTCAAATCTTCACATTGTGAACCTGAATTCACACCAATCTCACCATTTTAAATCGCATATCTTTCTTCGGCTTTGGATCTAGTTAAATGACATCACCATGATTTCCTCCTTGATTCTTGTTAAAGATTAATTCCTTTCTTTAAATAATTTCTTATTCATGCATTGTCATATTGTTCAGTATGAGGCTACTATGACAATGGATATGGATATATATCACCATTTTGAAGTTATTTATTCCCCTTATTTGCCATGAAAAGTTTAGTATCTCTTTAGTTGAATTTAATATTAGAGAGGTTCAATTTAATCTGATAAGCATCTGCATTCTATAGTTTTTGAGGCCAAGATGGCAGATGTGAGAAGAAGAAAGAGAGGGTGCTGTACATGGTCGTGTATCATCTTTGAGAAATGGAAACATTTTCTATGAGAGCAAATGAGAGAGAAAATTACAAACGTCTGCATAAAAAGATTTTTTTTTTCTTTTCGTGAATACAAATTCAAAACAGTCTGGCGTGAAACTGTCCATAAGATGCGAGTTGCTGATGATCTAAATGTCGTATGCGACCTTCCTTACCTTCTTCAATTCTAGAACAGTTATGGGCCCAAAGGTGTGACTTGAAGTCTTGAAGTGACATTTTTAACATTAACGAGAGTGACCATGTTGATTGATGAACCATGGCTCAACACCTAAAAGTTACTTTGATGAATAAAGTGACAGTACTTTTAGTACATTAAACTTATAAGTATATACTTTTTCCAACAACATTATACACAATTAAACCAGAACTAATATGTACGTCAGTCTCTGTTCTAATATACATGACTCGAAATACAACAAAATGTGTTTTTATGGGGCAATGACCCATCTTAACGTTTTGTTGAACAACACATACCTACAAAGCATTGTGCGTATTTAAGTTTATAACAAGCCGTGACCAACGAGGACGTTGGTCCTTAAGGAGGGGCGAATTGAGTTCTTCCGTTTGGTTTGTAACACTTTTGTTGGTATGAACTTAGTTACTACTTTTGAGTGTCTTTTGTACATAGGAACTAGATATGTAAAGAATATGGTTGGGCATCGACACTAACACCAGTTTCTACTTATACTTGGTTTCCCCACCAAGGGTGGTGACTCCCTTGATCCTTAATATTAGTCGAAATCGAAAATCAAATTAGTCTCAAACAAACATACACTTCATGTCTCATTACATGTATAGCTGTATTAAAGACAATGTGTAGGTGATCAAGACAATGTGTAGGTGATCAAATTAGTCTCAAACAATCTGTATTAAAGAAAATTTGGCGTCATAATATTAAAAAAACTGAAACTTTAATGATAGACTAATTGTAGTTTAGTTTTAACTACGTTTTCAAATCACTCTTTTTTTAAATGCTTATAACTTTCAAGTTTCACCCCTACTTATGAAAAATCTATACTATATATATATTCATTTGAGGAGGGCAAACATGTCATTTTACACAATCTCTTAAAATTAAGAGATGTACAAGTTGTGTTGCATAATTTACAACTCATCTTCATCTCCATCATCTTCATCTCACAACCAACAAAAAGAAAAGAAAAGTTCACAGATCTGGAGAACCGCAATTAACAAAGAAGAAGGTCACAAAACTTCTTTTCTTCTTCAGATCTGAACATGTCATCGAATATACACTTCTCGATCGATTTTCAAATGGGCGGGCAATTCAATTTTCAAGTAGCTTATCCCCTTTGCATTCTCTAATCAGATGAACGTTACTCAGATGATTGAAGAAGAGAGTTGATAACTGAAGAAGAGAGAGAACCTGTCTGCGAGAAGAGATGACAACAGAGGCACCTTCTAAGCCAAGGCGTTGAGCGATACTGAAGCCTATGCCTTGAGTTGAAGCTGTAGCGATCGCCACTTTTCCTTCAAATCGTCTTCCGATCTTTGATTTCTCCATTTTCATCGATCGATCAGTTGTTTACCTTCCTTTGAATTTATGTTACCCGACGAACGACTGATGATGAAGAAGAAATTGAAGGTTGTAATTCGTCATTTTCATCATGACGCAGTATACCCAATCAGTGTGCCTCTGTAGCCAACGATGAAACCCTCGATTATTACTCAATTTTCAAACCAGTAGGACCCAACACCAAGCTCCAAAAGAAGCAAAAGCAGACGACTTTTCGCTATAACGTACGACCCTTTCCATTTGAATTTCAAATTCTCACAAATGGGTTATCTTGAGTAAAGATTTCTTAACGAAACCCTTATCCTGATCCGTTTTACTTTCAGGGTTGTCTTTCGGCATGGGGGAATCGATGTGTCTCATGAGTTCTTTATCTTTTGCCTCTGGGATGCCCAATGAATCCAACAACAATGTAAGTGTTGACAGATTGTGGGTTTTGGTTACTGAGCACCAAGTGTTTGTTGAAATGCTTCAATGAATCGAATTTTTGTGTAATGTGTAATTGTGTCATGTTGGGTTGTTGCTTAGATTAGGGATGATAAACCCGGTTTGAAAATGTGTAGGTGATCAAGACAATGAACCCACGTGTGTGTTGTTGATAAAAACAGGATGTTTGATGTTTACTTGTCACCAAACACCACAATTTAAGACTTAGGTACGGCAAAGGGACATTCGTCTTATGTTCCTACATAGATTCCCTAGCGTTAATATACTTTATGCTAAAAGTAAAAACCACCATATTCTTTATCTTCTTGATATACTAACTTGTTTAATTTGTAATAACACAAAAAAGTTATTTGAGTTTAGAGTTTGAAGGTTTATGTGAACAAGAGGTTTTGAGTTAATTGGATGATCCATTCGTGGTATATGAAAAACATTGTTGCTATGAATTAAAACACATGTTTATATGTTTATATAACGAAACATTAGTTTGATAAGTTATGTTTTATATCAAAATTTGAATCATTAGCAGTGTAGAGATAAACACATAGCTTAAACACACAAGCTAAAGTTTAACGGATATTGAAGAGTAAAGATATGTATGAGAGCAAATTAAATATTTCAAGAAAAAATAACGTTCCAATTATATTAAACAAGAGTTTATGTAAAAAGTTTGAAGACAGATGCTTTAGAAGATATAAAAATTTTAAATAAAACTGACATTTAACTATTGTTTATAAAGGTTCTTTTATTTATAATTTTAGTAATTCTGTCTAAGAAAGTTTAATTCTAACACCCTTAACGATCGATCCATTGTCTCAGGCTTACCATGAAAAAGAAAAGAAAATTAATAACGTCAACAAGGTAACTTAATAGATAGCGGTCCAACCAAATGGATCGAGTAGCGTGCGCAGTTTTTTTTTTTTGAACGGTTTTTTTTTTAGCGTGGGCAGATTTATTTTTAAAAATAAAGGTTCATCCTTGTTACTAGTACCAAGGATATGATTAAACACGAGACACTTCTCAATCATCATTTTTCGAAACCACCTCGATCAACTACATGAACAAGTCAATTACTTCATTGTTTTTCTCTAAAACTATGAGCTTGTAAATTCTAATTTATTTGAGATGTGACACTCATGACACATGTTATTTCCAAAATACATAATCTTAAAAGATTTGTAAGTAATTAAGAGAATCGAAAATAATTGATAAAAGACAAGACTATCAAATAAGGTCTAATACTATTGCTATAGATTAATCAAGCTTCTATATATTTTTCATTTTTCTCAATATCAGTCCTCCTAAATTTTTAATGACATAATACCCCTCGTAGTAAATAGAACAAACTACAAAGACCTAAATACCTAATTAGTAAGTACCAAATAAAAAGCTAGGCATGCATCATGGCATGTACAATCTGTTCCCACATTTGCACCTCCATGCTTCGGGGTAGTACTCCGCGGTCACCGGATTCCCTGGCGGCACCGGCACATGAACCGGCTTGCACGGGGTGCACCGCCCGCATTTCCATGCGCAACGTGGCGGCGATGACCCCGGCCCGGTTAATCTCCTCCTTGAAATGGTGGTGGTCCAAGGCCACAAAGTCTCTTTTTCACTATTGGCAATATCCTGAATATTGCAATGTATAGCATAAAGAAGCAAGCATGAGTTTAATTTCAAGGAGATTTACATTACGCTTTATGAGTTGTACATTAATAAGTTTAGATATGCTAACATGCGCCTATCAAAAGGGACAAGGTGGGGTTCACGGGAGGTTGAACTTATTAGCGAACATGAACCCGATTTACCCGGGGCTGGGTCCCTCCAGAAGGACTGATTATTGGGGGTCATAAGGGGTCAGTGACTAACGTGCGCCTACATTTGCTAACATGCGCCTTCTTAATAGGTAACTTTCATGATATTTGGATTTATATGGTTTTGTAAATAACATGATATAATTTATCTTGTTTTATATAATATGATAATGATAATATGATTATATTGTTTTATTATTTTATTGATATATTCAACATTATAAATCCTTTTTTATAAGATTTTGTGTATGATATGCCTTATACTAAAGTTATATTTAACATTATTACATTGAAATTTTATGTATGGAGGACTTACATGGAAGACTAGCTAACATATAGTAAAAAAAATTGATTGGTAGATAGGGTTAATCTTAACTTTTATTAAAGCATGTTAAACCATAAATTAACAACTATTAAAAAGTTCTAATAAGGTATATTAACTGTAAAGTTTATTAATATTCAAGTTTTTGTCCTATTTTTTCCAAAATCCAATAAAAACACGCTAAATGATGAAAGTTCTCTTCAATATTTTTAAAGTTTGATAACCAATTATGCTCATCACAAATAGAAAAATTAACCCATGGTCCTATTTGATTGTTTCAAATATCTTAGAGTTACACTCATTATCCAAGCTTTTTTCTTTTCATATTTATATAAACAAACAACTGAACAAGTACATGTTTGCCTTTCCCAAATAAAAAATAAAAAATAAACACCATGTTTTTTAGATTTAATATAAAACCT
Source organism: Flaveria linearis (assembly GCA_024085815.1). Taxonomy (NCBI): domain Eukaryota; kingdom Viridiplantae; phylum Streptophyta; class Magnoliopsida; order Asterales; family Asteraceae; genus Flaveria; species Flaveria linearis. Next base: position 6,762,528 of record CM044003.1, read on the forward strand.
TAGCCTATATCATATCTATTTTGTCACTTAAATAATTTATCTTTTATAAAACTTGATATCATACATGTTAAAATCTCCTTGATTAGACTTATAATTATGGGCCAAAGGCTTTGAAATATTATACCATCAAATTACCTTAGGATATTGATAATCAGACACCCTGTCAGGTGATAAATAAACGTCCTTTGACTTTTTTCACGGCCCATGAAGGGCCTTACGGGTCGTATGGTGTTTGAAAAATAATTTTCAGATCTTTATACGCTCACGGGCTGTGGAAAACATCACGGCCCGTAAGTGTTCAAATCCACGGCCCGTTAACCCTCCTCAGGGTAATAGTTAGATTCCGAACCGAATAAGTAGTTGCTATCCCAGAAAGACATCGTAACGTTAAATATTAACGTTTATATAGTAGTTGAAATGGAATATTGCGTTTATATAGTAGTTGAAAAGAAATGAATTTATATCGTAGAAATTTGAATTATGAAATGAATTTATAAACTAACGTGTATATAGTAGTTGAAATGGAATATTGCACCTCGTCACATAATTAACACGAATATCGAGGAATATTACGTCATATCAAATAATGTAATAAATACAAAATTACACGACTATCGAGGAATATTACGTCATATCAAATAACGTAATAAATACAAAATTACACGAAAAACGAGGAATAATATATCTCGTCAAATTATTAAAGGTGAAAATAGGACCCATAAAGCAGTTCACGGCCCGAAAGTGGAATGCCAAACGGGCCGTGAAAAGCTTAACGGGCCGTGAAAAAATTTGACCGTGAACACCTTCACGGGCCGTTAAGTTTTTGAATGACTGATTTGACTACTCGACAGTCAATACGACCCGTGAAGGACCTTACGGCCCGTAAGCAGGACGTCCATATATTCAAGAGGGCGTCTCTTTAGTAGCCCCTTACTTTACCTCCAATTTTATATGTAGTTTATATCATACATGTTTGATGTGATGTGACTTGTTGGTCTTTAAATTAACTTTTCTTATATCAAACTTTTCAAATGAATTAAAATACGATAAAAATGTTTTCTTTCCTCGGAAAAAAAAAATACCTAGTAATTAGTACAAGAGCTGGTGTTAACTTTTATGTGTACTTCAACTATAAATGAGACCTACCTGGTCTTTACCCTAGTTTTGATAGTGGAACATATTATTAATAGTATAGTTAGTGTATATAGCAAATTCGTTGTTAATATACAGACACCCTATATTATAAATCGATACTCCTCATATATGTCACGTATGGCACCACATGTGACGTATAGGGTCGAAAACATCAAAGACGAGGAAAATTCAGGGGGGCTGTCATCGACACTGACTACGAGGAAAAATTGAGAAGACTGTCAAAGTAGTTATACGCCCGTGTAGGGCTATACGCCCCGTGTAGGGCTATACGACCCCCTGCACAACGCGTATGAAGCTACACAACCCGTATAAAAATTTGGAATGTTGATTTATAATTTTAAGGTGTCCCAATATCCACACCCATAGCAATACCAATATATATCTTCTCACACATACACATAACTTAAATATCAAAGGGTGGTGCAACCTATGTTTTTACTACCTTACTTAAGTGCTATTATACAGACATATAAAAAAAGCTACATATGGACATAATACAAGGTGTTTAGGAGGTGTATATAAGGGTTGATACAAATGTATAGGGAATGAGGGTACATTAAGCATTAGCTAAACCTAAAATTGTAGGGTTTAATTTACTTCAAATTTCTAGGGTTTACATGAAAAAAGTAAGTTTAATTTCAAGATTTAATGTAACAATTTCAGAAGAAGAAAGTAATTAACATAATAACCTAACCTGAAAGTAGAGATCCGAATTTTGGCGTTTGAAAGCCATTCCAAACCTGCAAACTGTAAAACAAATATAGTAAATTATTAGCTAGAAATCAAATTAGAAGAGAATATCATATAAAAAAATGAATTGAAGAAAGGTAATTAACAAGATAAATGTTTTGAGATCAGAGTACATACCTAAAATAGGTTTTTTAAGGAGACAAAAGGATATGATGAAGAACAAAAACAAGAACAGCAGTGCTGATAGAAGCTTTTTGAGAGCATACATGATCATCAGATTGATTAATCTCACATAACCCACAAAAAAGATCCAATCTTTAACACTTCAAAAGCTGAGATTCAGTGACACATGCAATTGTTTGGCACAAAAGATCAAAACCCACTTGTGTTTTGTTCTTGATGACAGTCTTTATAAAGAAAAATGGGTCTAGAGAGAGAAGGTGAGAGTTTAAGAGAGAGAAGGAGTGTGTGTGTGTGTGATGAATGTTAAGAAGAAGCAGATGATGATGATGTATTGATATCCTTTGTGTTGCTATATTTGGTGGTGAGATTCTGTATGCAGATTATGGCTTCTGTCTTTAAGCAATTCCCACTACCAGAAACTAAAACACATGCAATTATCTCTTTTACTGATGAGTATCAACTATCAATACACATATATTTCTTGACATTTGACACCTTTTGCAGCTTACAACTCTTTGTTTCTCTCTCTAGATTTGCATGTGTTTCTCTCTCTATAAGACACATAAAGACACTCAAAGAGACATGTAGTACTTCTGGGAATTGGACCTTGTGTCTATCTAAGTGGTAACCAAGGGGACCTTGGAGAAACTAATCACTACTAATGGTCTATGGACTATTATATTTCTAGGCACACACTTCTTGGTATGCAACTTTAATTTTAGGGTTTTTTCTAAAATAATATGGGTGTTTAAAAATATTGAAAGTGATTAAACTCTTCAAATTGAAGTAATGATGTACTTTTAGGTGGTTTGAGATATAAATTGTTTGGTTGACGATTCGATTTTTTATGGTTTGATAATTTAACAGTTTGGTTCTGTTTGAAACTTATTTGAAACTTAGTCTGGCTCTGTAAACCAAAATGATACTTTGGCCTTATTGTATACATTAATCTTTTTACTTTAGGTATATATAGTTATCTTATGTGTTATAATCATGGATTATTTTTATCATTATTAAATTTTAAAAGAAGCCTTGGAAAAACAGTTTAATTTGTCAAACTGTTAAAGCCGAACCACTAAACTGCGAGTCAAACTGGCTAACCAGTACGTAGAATACCGGCTTGGTTTGTCGTTGTCAAAAACCATTCTCGCTGTTTCGTTCTAGAGTTTCTATCAGGAGAGTCTATTCCAGCTGATCGTAACGCTATATTAAATAATATACAAAGATGGCATGGTTGATGCATCTTAGATCTTATTTAATGATCAATGATGATATTTAAATGCAAGGGGATAAATCAAGAAAGCGTACTTTATAATATCCTCTATATCCATTTGAGTTATTGATTAATATTTTATCTTCACGTAAAAAATAAAATAAATTTTAAAATATTTAAGAGAATAATTTTAACCTTAAATAAGAAAATAAATTACCAAAAATTACATAGAACGATAATTTATTTATTTATTTTATATTAATATTCGAAGTCCAAACCCAACATCGTTTCTTTTCTCTAGAGTTGATATTATTAACTCCATACTTATATTAAAATATTTGATAGAATTACATATATATCTTCTCTATAAAATAAACATATTTCGCCAAATACAAGTTGCAATGCATATAATACAATATCTTTTAAGCATATGATTTGGAAATATATGTAATTTAACAAATGTAGATGGGAAAATATGCAACCACCCTAAAATATTTGAAGTCTACCTTCTATCGTCATATAAGTTGTTGACATGACATTTACTATACCTTAAAAGCAAACACCTAAAGTCTCATGTATAAACTCACAAAGCATAAAATCAAAGGCATACTTTCTCTAGCTTAGCGTCACTTCTTTCACCGGCTTCTCCTTCCGTATTGATCTTTAAACTAACATATACTTCCCTCATCTTAATTACTTTGCAAACACACATCACTTTTCAGCATCAATGGTTAATTTTGATGAGTTGATTTTATAATTTTTCCTTCTCTTGTTAATTTTTTAATAAAATGAAACTTAGAATAAAAATACTTATAACACTAAAGATGAAAATACTTTTATATAGAACTTTATAATTAGTAACAAGCTAGTTTTGACAATAAGCATAAATAAATTATAGAAGTTTACTTGTAAGGAATTATCTTGCATAAATTTAATTAGTATATTTCATATTCAACTTCTTAAAGAAAATTAAAACAAGTACTTAAGAAAATAAACGAAAACTGTCAAATTTATGATATCAACTCAAGAACCTTTAAACTCTTCACAGAAGGAAGACACAATACAATGAATCAAACGAAATACAACCAAAGTATCAATCAGTTCATAGAAACGATGAACTGATAACAAGAATACAGAGGAAACTCAAGAAGCATAACAAGAAGGGAAACCCTAGCTTCGAGAAGATGAAAAGTACAAGAACCCTCTGGAAACAAATCTAAGAAATGTGCGTGTGTGTGTACAACACACACAAAGCCAAACTAATATAACACTAATAGAACTAGCGCACGTGACATCAAGCTCACGGAAATAAAGCCCAGCATAGCAAGCCCATCACCAGCATAGCAAGCCCATCAGCACAGCAACAAGCCCAGCAACAAGCCCAAAGATTTAATCAACAAAAAACAACAAAAAACAACAAAAAACAAATTAGAACAACGTTAACTAAAACTCAGATAAGATGTTTGGTTAATAGAATTGATAACAATTATCAACACCTTTTAACACCCCTCCTCAATTCGAACAACCAAACACATCATACATTTATAAACACTTAACCAAATGATTATGCTGATGTACAAGAAGACCTTTAGTAAAAATGTCAGCAATCTGATTTGCTGAACTAACAGATTCCGGTTTAATAATACCTAAAGAAATTTTTTTCCGAAGAAAGAACAAGTCCAATTCAAAATGTTTAGTCCTGTCATGGAAAACAGGATTAGCAGCAATAGACAAAGCTGCATTACTGTCACAATAAAGAGAAACAGGTAACTGTATCACAACTCCCAATTCCTCAAGTACATTTTTTAACCACATTAATTCACAAGTAGCAGCACACATTGCTCGATACTCTGCCTCAGTAGATGATCGAGAAACAGTTTGCTGCTTCTTACTTTTCCAAGAAATTAATGAATTACCCAACAAGATACAAAACCCAGTTACAGATTTCTTGGTATCAAGACACTTAGCCCAGTCAGAATCAGAATAAGCTGTAAGACCCAAACCAGACCCTTTACTCAACAGAATTCCTTTTCCAGGAGACCCTTTCAAATATCTAAGTAACCGAAGAGCAAGTTGTAAATGTGACTGAGTTGGTTTATGCATATATTGACTAAGAAACTGCACAGAATATGATATATCCGGTCGAGTATGAGACAAATAAATCAACTTGCCAAGCAGTTTTTGATAACCAGACACATTGTCAAGTAACATTTCATTTCTTTTACAAAACTTAGTAATCACAAAGTTCTGTTCAATAGGAGTTTTAACAGGCTTACAAGCACTCAAACCAAATTCCGACAATAACTCCAAACAATACTTTCTTTGTGACAAACACACACCCTTATCATTTCGAATAACCTCTAAACCAAGAAAGTATTTCAACAAACCCAGATCCTTAATACGAAAGGTGGATCTCAACAACTGTTTAACCTCATCAATAGCTTCAAGAGAACTACCAGTAATAACTATATCATCCACATATACAAGCAAAATAACCATAACAGATCCACTAGACTTAACAAACAATGAATGATCACATAAACTATGTTTAAAACCAATATTATTTAACACACCAACCAATTTTTCATTACACATTCTAGGGGCCTGTTTCAACCCATAAAGGGACTTATTCAATTTACACACTTTGTTCTCATTTTTTGAATAGTAACCTTCAGGAAGACTCATAAACACTTCTTCATTGAGATCACAATAAAGAAAAGCATTATCTACATCTAATTGATATAAAGGCCAATCTCGTTCTACTGCCAAAGTTATTACGAGCCTTACTGTAACCATTTTGACTACCGGAGAAAACGTTTCTTCAAAGTCTATGCCTTCTTTTTGGCTATAGCCTTTGGCAACCAACCTTGCTTTGAAACGATCAATCTCTCCAGAAGACTTATACTTAATCTTATATACCCACTTGCACCTATAGGTTTTCTTCCAGGTGGAAGATCAACAAGGGTCCAGGTGTCATTTCTATGTAAAGCTTCCATTTCTTTATTCATGGCACTAACCCAATTATTATCAATTACAGCTTCCCTGAAGCTCCTAGGCTCTAAGGTTTTATTCAGTGAAGTAGTAAAACACAGATTATCATGAGACAAACGAGAATAATTGACCACATTTTCAAGACCATACTTAACTTTTCCTTCCACAACAAAATCATGTAATTTTTTGGAAATACAGACTGTCGAGATGATTTCCTAAGACTACCACTTGGATCATTAAAACCCTCAGGAGAAACTGACTCATCATTACATCTACCTATCCTATCTACCTCACTAGTTTCAGTAGGCATCTGGGGAGGCTGCTGCTGCTCAACCGTACTACAACCATCGACAGTTGGTTGCTGAGACTCAGCCTCGCCATCCCTAGTCACCCTACTGATGGAAGGAGGCTGACAAGAGGTAGTATTCCTTTGTTCCCTCTCCTCATCATCGGGTTTTTCACCTTCGGAATTATCAGGTTGACTTTGTTCAAACTTATCAAAAAAATTTAGATTATTTATTTCGTAGTCAACATTAATCACAGAAGTTTTAGGTTCTTTATTAGCTTGAAATGGAAAAAATTGTTTCATAAAATTTTACATCCCTTGAAAAAATAATTTGTTTAGAGTCAAGACTCCATAATTTATAACCCTTCTTTTAATTTGAATACCCAATTAAAACACACTTTTCAGCATGGTTACTAAACTTATTAGTATTATTTAATATGGTGCTAAAACAAAGACAACCGAAAATTCTAAGGTGTTCTAAAGAGGGACTAAAACCAAACATAAGTTCATACGGTGTTTTTCCATTTAAGACAGAAGATGGCGTCCTGTTAATCAAGTATGCAGCTGTCAGAACACATTCGGACCAAAAAAAAAGAGGAACACAACTTTGAAACATCAAAGACCTAGCCGCATTCAATAGATGCCTATGCTTCCTTTCTACAATCCCATTTTGTTGGGGTGTATAAGTACAGGTAGTTTGATGAAAAATGCCATTATTTTTACAAAACTCATCCATTTGATGATTAACAAATTCAGAACCGTTATCACTTCTGAAAATTTTTATAGTACTTTCAAACTGATTTTTAACTAAGGTGTAGAAATTTTTTAGATTAGGAAACACTACATCTTTATGTTTAAGCAGATAAACCCAAACAGCTCTTGAGAAATCATCAACTATGGTTAGAAAGTATTTATATCCTTCTCTACTTTGTGTGACACCCCCCGCAGGAAGGTGTACGAGAGCGTCACACCCCAACCTTGACGGCGGAAACGTCGAGATGTGAGAGTTAAGATCGTTCACAGCCACATAACGCTATTATTAATTCCAAATATATTATTCATAAGTTTTAAAGGTAACATTACAAACATAAGTCTCAAACAAAGATACATCATGAATACAAGGTTGAAAGTAACAAGATCATTGTTTATTTCTCTAAGTCCAGTCCTAAGTGAGATAAGCTTTAAAGAGTAGAACGCATACTTGGGTTATTCCTGAAACATGTTAAAAATAAAAGGTCAACATAAATATGTTGGTGAGCATTCCATAGTTTTCAATACGTAAGTATATAAAAGATGGCAATTCAAGTTGTAAATTAGTGAATAAAGTGATTAGGGATGTTATGAACAATGCAACAATCAAACCTCGACAAAGTTTTACAAGTCTTATACGTTAAAAGTATATACGATCAACTAAGTGTATTTGGTTCCCTAATGCACAAGCATACGGCTCCTAGGAGTCGGCAGTTCATTGACTTTAGCACCAAATAGGTTGTCTGTCCCATAGATCTATGACTTCGCTGGGCTAGCAATAGTTAATGATTGTACATATAACGCCATAACATGGTAACCATAAAAGTTCAACTAACCACAACTTTAAATATATTGCCATAAAGTTTACAAGTCTCGAATAAGTTTACAAGTGCAATGATATAAGTTAACATGTTTTACCCCAAAGTGTGAAAATAAGAAAAAGGGTATGAAAATACTCACTTGATCAATAAATATGTAATTGATGATTAATAAGAAATTAATATGCGTCGTTCCAACGTAAACCGTCACAAGCCACCTAAATGTATATATTTACAATGTTTAAGCTTAACTATAATAAGTTTAACGAATCAACGAGTACTAGGGTTCAATTTGGTATTTAGGGCTTGTCAATTTATTATGTTTATCACGATACAACTAATTATATTTATTAAAATCAAAGATATTTCTTACATTTTATATAAAGTTATGTATATAAAAATAACATTTATAATAACTTGAAAAATATATATAAAGTTTTATAACTAAAAGAAATAAGTACCATTTAAACAATATTATTTGAAAAGAACGTTTGGAACAATAACAATTTATTAATCATTATTTATAATCGATTTTACAAGTAATTATTCAAGAACAAATTTTGTTAAAATGTTTTATTAATAAAATATATTTATGTAAACGTAGAGAAAAAAATTACAGAAAATATTTGGCGACATTTAAAAATAGTTGAAGCTTATAAAAATATTTTTTTATTTATATAAAAAAATTTCTATAATTTAATTAAAACTGAAAAAGACCTAAAAAATGTTGGAGGGCGCCCGGGTTTGAACCCGAGACCTCCAAGTATGAATGTGGGTGGATAACCAGTAAACCAGGGCCTTGGCCGTGGTTTACCTTTGGTTTTTAAATCTCAAAACCCATATAAACAGAGATCCCCAAATCCCTTAGAACCCTAGTTTGATTTGAACCGAAATCGAAGATCAATTCGTTAATGTTAAGGAAAATAATCTTGGGGCTTTTAATCCCCAAATAAAATCGAGAAAATGTATATGTTCAATTACCCGGTTTAAGATCGATTGGATGGTGAACCCGATGAAGAACAGTCGCAACCAAATTGTGTATGGTTTGAGATGTAATCGATGATAATAATCCAATTCGCTGTGCAGAAAGTTTCTAATGGTCCCAAATATGGAAAGCCCTCTATCAATTTTTGTTTATGATGATTGGAAGGTGGGTTTTGATGGAGTTGCAGATTCGCGATGAAGAGAGAATCGAATGAGGGGTTGAAGTGTGTTTCAGGTGGGATCGAGTTTGACAGGAGTTTAGGATTAGTTTATCTTTCGATTAACATCCATTTAATTTGATTATTATTGTGTTTAAATGATCGAACGGTTGGGCTTTGATGATCGACGGTTACTCGACTTGTTCGGCACTCATTACCGACTTTAAACCCAAATTAAAGCATACTAAAGGCTCGAAACAGGTTCTAGAAGCGATTTGGGACAGTTTCGGGTCAAAAAGGTTACGGATTGGGTTGTTGTGTGGTTGCCGGAGCCGTCCGGAGGTCGCCGGAATCCGGCTGCCGGAATTACGGGGTAAAAGGGGTTGGTTTTAATAAATTACACTTAAGCCCCTGTAGTTTTAGAACTTGTTTATTTATTTCCAAACTTCAATTTTAGTTCAAGTTAAATTACAGTTTGGTCCCCAAGGTTTCATAGTTTTATTATTTCATGCTCAAACTTATTAATTACAAGTTTTAAAATCGTAAGACTTATATTGTTTTATCTATTTACAAGATTATCGTTATTATTATTATTATTATTATTATTATTATTATTATTATTATTATTATTACTATTGTTATTATTATTATTATTATTATTATTATTATTATTATTATTATTATTATTATTATTATTATTATTATTATTATTATTATTATTATTATTTACGCTTGATTTAATGAAAACATTAACTTTCAAATTAAATAATTAAAGGCAATAACACATAATCCACCCATGAGTTTCATAAATGACAACAATGATCCTTACAAGATTAAACAACAGTAACTTTTAATTATCCTAAAATACGAGATGTTACACTTTGAACCTTATAAGGACCCATACATCCAAATGAACAAGATCTCCTACATGTTTAGTCTTATGATCACTTAAGGGAAATGGAAGTCTATGTTGTTTAGCCCTATAACAGACATCACAAGGCATTTTGTTAGATGGCAGGTTAATTTTTAAGGCATCTTTCAAGACTAACAGGGCATTATCAAACGGGTGACCAAGTCTAGAATGCCACACATCGATAGATCCAACAGAACTAAAACACACCTTCATAGAGTTTTTACAGTCACCAAACAGATACAGACCATCAGTCTGTTTACCAGTCACCAGGGTTCTCTTTATAAGTGAATCCTGAATATAACATTTATCTTTGTCAAACAAGACTTGTAGACTACTATCAGACGCCAACTTATACACAGACATCAGGTTGGCACAGTACTCAGGTACAACAAACACATCATGTAACACTATTGTTTCACATAGTTTAAAAGAACCAATTTTAGTTACTTGAGCATTAGTTCCATTTGGGTGTTTCACAGTAATGTTACAATTGGAAACATCTAATTGATTAAACCCATACACTGTTCTAGAAAAGCAGTTGGCAACAACAGGTGAATTGAAATTACCTCCTACACTGTTATTTGAAGTAGGTTCACCACCACTATCATTTAACAGTCCTAACAGTCTTGAGATCTGATCAGGAGTAAGTGAAGGTGTAGGGGGATTATTACTTGTTGTGGGTGAGTGACCGGATTTATTGGTCATGGAGTTGTTTGAGTAGGAGTTTCTATTTCCTGGATTTGACCTAGTCTTTCCACCTTGTGGATACCCTATAATTTCATAACACCTTTCAACAGTATGACCAAGTTTGTTACAATGGGTACACTTAAAGTTTGGATTGGGACCCTTTCGAAAAACTTTTTTATTATCACTCACTTGACCTGTTTTGGCAGTGAACCCTACATTTTGATTCTTAGAGGAACTGGTAGAGGAACTACTTGTTCCTCTGTAAGATTTTTCTCGTGAAATGATTGAGAAAGCAGTTTTGATTGTGGGTAAAGGGTCCCTGGTTAATAAATTTGTTCTAACAGGTTGATAGACTTCGTCTAAACCCATTAGAAACTGCATTAGTTTTATTAAGTGATTAAAGTCATTAAACTCTTTTGAGGCTGTACAAGTACACGATGGAAGTTGCACCATTGCATCAAATTGCTTCCACATCGTGTTAATCCTATGATAGTAATCAGACACAGAAGACCCATTCTGGGTAACAGAGTTAATTTTTTAATATAGCCCAAACACAACCGACCCATCCACTTTATCATAGGTTTCTTTTAAATCAGACCACACTTCTGATGCTAGTTTTGAGTACACCTGACCTACATAGAGTTCATCTGATACTGAATTAAGAAGCCATGTTAAGACAACCGAGTTACATCTTTCCCATTGATTTGCTAACACTTCATTTGTGGTAGATTTTTTACAAGATTTGTCTATAAGCCCTATTTTATTTTTTGCCCGCAAAGCTAATTGCATAGCATTAGCCCACACTGTATAGTTCTCAGTGCCTTTCAACTTTATGTTAACAATGGTCAGACTACTCGAATCACTAGCTTGCAAGTATAAGGGGTCGCTTGCATCAAGCTTACTTACCAATGTATCAGTCACCACAACATCCGAACTTTCAAGACTAGTCATTTTTATAACAATATGAACAAATAATAGTCAAACAAGGGATGAAGACACGCAGACACACGCACAGAGATCAATCAGGACCAGCGCCAGGTTTTCACACCATTCAAGATGGCAGATCAAGGATTAGTCCTGTTGATAATGCAAGAACACGCAACAAGTTTCACACACGTGATGCACACGAAGATAGCATACAAACAGGGCTGACTACCCCTGTTATACCAGATGCTGGTACTCCTAACCCAGCCAATCAATGCCTATATCTAGAAATACAAAAAATAGTGCAAGAAACTTAAAGAAAGAAACGATCTCACCAAGTTGCTTTCAAGAACAGCAGCTGCAGCGAACAATGGTTGAGCCTTCTTTTGCAACCGAGCTATCCTTTTCAGCGAACCACGACCACCAGGGGTTTAGAGATAGAACCCCTTTCCCAGATCAAGAGAATATGAACAGTCACGCCTAGGGTTTCCAAATATTAGAACCCTAAATCGTACAGATGAAGCGAGTAACAGCGGAAGAACCAGAATTGATATCGAGACGTCGATCAGAGCCTTTGTGGCTCTGATACCATGTCAAATTTATGATATCAACTCAAGAACCTTTAAACTCTTCACAGAAGGAAGACACAATACAATGAATCAAACGAAATACAACCAAAGTATCAATCAGTTCATAGAAACGATGAACTGATAACAAGAATACAGAGGAAACTCAAGAAGCATAACAAGAAGGGAAACCCTAGCTTCGAGAAGATGAAAAGTACAAGAACCCTCTGGAAACAAATCTAAGAAATGTGCGTGTGTGTGTGTACAACACACACAAAGCCAAACTAATATAACACTAATAGAACTAGCGCACGTGACATCAAGCTCACGGAAATAAAGCCTAGCATAGCAAGCCCATCACCAGCATAGCAAGCCCATCAGCACAGCAACAAGCCCAGCAACAAGCCCAAAGATTTAATCAACAAAAAAACAAAAAGCTACAAAAACAAATTAGAACAACGTTAACTAAAACTCAGATGAGATGTTTGGTTAATAGAATTGATAACAATTATCAACACCTTTTAACAAAAACAATGAATTAGCAACTCAAGAGTTCATGTTCGAGTTTGGTGTTAAAGCAAAAGTGGTTGTAATCACTAAGAATTCCATAAAGAGTGCATTATTTCTTAAAATTATTTTTTTAAGATTATGTAAATCACAGTGGATAATTCACTTGTTCACCGTTATGATAAGGTTTTAACCCATGTTTTTAAAACTAAGTTAGTTTTGACCTTGCACCTCATTGGTTCCAACTATTTGGCGTGGTCTCAAAAACAACATTAGACAGAAAGAAGAAGACAATCACCATTGGTTTTTCACTGCGATTCATTAAAACTAGCTCATTATCTCATAACCAAACAATCATGTAGCTACAATTTCTAGTTTTCATATCAACATGTATGGTCATTTTTTACAAGCATTGTTTTAATCCATCACTTGTAAGATATATCGACAGTAAAAGACATACTGGATATCATTTGTATTAATATGTAAATGTACATTTGAGCATTTCACCTGTTTTGAACCTTTCACTCCATTAGTTCCAACTAGCTAGCTAGTTGGCTGGTCTGAATAAAAACATTTGACAAAACAGACAAGACAAACACCAACGGCTTTTCATTAGTTATGTGATTCTTTAAAACCGTCTACATCATTCATTATCTTATAATCAACAATCTGGATCATCGATTTTTGGTTTTTACTGGTCAAATCAATGTGTGGTTTGATTTTAACACCATTGGTTTTGATCATAATTTAATTGTCAAGACATACCGGATATTACCTGCATTAATGTGTATTTGAGCATTTCATATATAGCATTCTTTTACTACATTTCATATATACAATTCTTTTATTACATTTCATATATATATATTACATGCTTTTATTACTTATCTCACAAAACAGTTTTCTACGTGTATTAAAAACAGTTTTCTATGTATTAAAAACAATTCCCAGATCGAACTATACTTTGAAACAACATTTAACCATCCCTTAATTAATATAAGGAAAATTAAATGCATCTTGTACTTGATGCAACACAACAGTGCATTATCATATATTTGAACATTTAAGACATTAAAAGACCCTACCCCCATGTGTAGTCTTATTGGACATAGCCAAAAATACAGTCCTTCGAATTTAAATGAGCAAGTACTTTGTCACTACAAGAAATAGTTAAGGAGCCAAAACTCAAAGAATCTCAATAATTCAACTTTTTATCAAGATTTCAAAATTTCCTTTTCAATAATTTAAATGTAGTCTTTATAGGCTTATTGTTTAGTGGCAAAAGCTAGACCTACACTACAACAATTTCACTCTATACCGACAAAGTCTATAGCGACGACAAAAGTCGTTGGTACAGAACACTCTGTACCGACGACATGTCGTTGGTACCGATAAAATAAAAAATTTAACACTTTAACTCTATACCGACGACATGTCGTTGGTATAGAGTTGCGCGGGCTGCCAAAAAAAAGGCGGTATGAGAAAAAACTCTGTCCCGACGACAAGTCGTTTCTGAAGAAAAAATATTTTATTTTATCTTTTTTTAAAACTTTTAGCTTAAGAAAATAAAATTAAAAAAAAAAATGCATCCTCTGTCCCGACGACACGTCGTCGGGAAAGACAAAATATTAACTTATTTCTTTTCTTTATTTAAACATTCGTGTAAGAAAAATAAAAATAAAAAATATTTTTACTTTTACCGACGACATATCGTCGGTATAGGTGAAAAATAAAAAAAATATTATTTTAATCATCTATAGGGACGAATTTTTTTTTATTCTATAGCGACGACATGTCGTCGCTATAGAGTGCAGACCCCTTAAATCGCAGTTTCGACCTTCTGCCCCATTTTTCAACCAAAAAACCCCATTTTTTTCTCCCGACTTCATCTCGGTTCATCTCGGTTTCAACCAAATTGAAGTGTTTTAAGGTAAGATTAATGTTTCTTTTACTATAATGAAGTTATATAATCTTGTTTTTATAAGTTTTATCTAAATTTTTATGTTTTAAGTGAGATTAAAGTTTAAAGCTTGAAATTAAAGGATTTGAAGATTTTCAAGGTATGAAATTCGTTTATAGCTTATGATTTAAGTGTTGTTTGGTGAATATGTATGTGATTAGGTTTATATGATTGGAAAATTGTATATATATGTAAATATATATGGGTTTGATGTTAGATTAGGTTATATGGGTTTGATGTTAGATTAGGTTATGCCCACCAAGTGTTTGATGAAATGTCACCATATATATTTTCATGGTTTTAAGTTTGTATGCATTTTTATATGTGTTATTTTATATGTATATGGTTTTATGTGTTTAGTTGTTTATGTGCATGTTTATATGTATGTAATTATGTTAATTCTGTATGTGAATGTTTGTATGTATTTATGTTTATATGTTTATTCATTAGTATATTATATGTTTGTTTTTTTATAATTGTGTAGTAAGTATGTTGTATACTTGTATGCTTTTGTATAGTTGTAAGTGTGTATGTAAGTATGTTTTATACTTGCATGTAAGTATGTTTGTAGTTTTATAATTATGTATGTAAGTATGTTGTATATTTGTATGTTTGTACACTTGTAAGTGGTTGTGTTGTGATTATGCTTGTATGTATGTATATGTAAGTGTATATGCCCACCAACTTAACATGTCCTATGGACCGTTACTAAAATGGCAAGTCCTTTACAAATTTACACCTTCTTATAGAGCACATGTATATATATAAGTTTGTTCGAAGATTAATTAAAATAAGCATTTTGCTTGAGTCGGACACTTAAACATCTTTAATAACAATTAATCGGTTTAATGTTCATTCATGGGCTGAATGAACCTCTCAGCTAAACAAAATAAACCGAACAACAACAACACGTTCATTGCTCATATGCTAGAAGTGCCCCGTTGATAGAGACCGAGTCGAGATGATCAATCTCCCAACATAATTTAACCTTTTGTAGTAACTAACACTCCCAAGAACAAGATAAATAACTAGAACATTGCAATCAATTTTCTTCTCTACTCTCAAATAAAAGATATATAATAACCTTTTAAATAGGCTTACAATTTGCAAACTTTGAAGGGAAACATGATCATATGCAAATGAGAATGTAAGGGAACATGGGGTAAATCGTGCAAATAATAAGGATTACATAATTTCCTAATAACATGCAAAAACAGATGTGGCTTTGTTAACTTATCAGGGCCGGTCTTGATAATTCTCAGGAGACCTTGGGCCCTGGGTTACAATAAAAAATGAGCCCCTATAATACGACATATAAAAAAAGTCTAAATCGAATAAATTGTATATAAAAATTTTATAATACAACGATAATTGTTATAACAATAAACAAAACGAAAGAACCGTATCAAAATAATCAATTTTACTAAGCGAATCGAGAATTTCTCTTAACATTTTTAAAACAAAGTTATTAATCAAGTTTTCATATTAAATTGAGTTTGGATTGAGCAAATGGTATTAAGCTAAACTATTTAAAATATTAATGAGCTTTGTTACTTTAAGATAAGGATTAATAGGTTAAAATATTTAAAATGTTATTGGGTCTTTTAATAGGTTTATTAACAGTTTATTTTTTTTTAAAAATACACACACACACACATATATATATATATATAACTTTTTTTAAAAATTATGGGCCCCTGAGGACTTTAGGCTCGGGGCAGTCGCCCCCCACCCTCAGGGCCTACCATGTAACTTATATTCTCGGGTCGGATCAAGCATTGAGTCAACGTGATCGTATCACCCGTCAGAAGGAACCATGCACAAATAACCATGATATTACTCATCATCAGCAACAGAAAGTTTCATTATGCAAAAACATATACTTGTTAACAAGAACCCAAGCCACCCATCGGTAGCAAGTTCCTTCTTCTACTAAACCAAGCTTTAAAAATATATAAAGTGAATCTCGAGCAACTAACAGTTGCAAGTGTGCAAAGTGCACCATCAAAACACAAATTACCTTATAGTTTGTTCATTTCTAACACACAAATTTAATTATCGATATCGCACTTGATGTAACCAGACTTTTTAGTTTCTTATCAAACTCCTCTGAAGGAGAATGCAAATTCATGATTTAATAGGTATATTAATAAATAATAATTACATAACTGTTTATTTATTTTTACTAGTTATTCAACACTTATGTGAACCAATGATCGGTTTCGTGTTAGCCTAGATCTTGTCCCTCTGCAAGCTTTGGATTCCTTGAAGCGTTTTCATTGCGACCAAACCTTCATCATCTTTGGACCCGGATGAATGATCCTTGTTGATATCAAGACTAGCCTGACGTTTATCAAGTCTCTGACAATGTGGTCGTTATGTGTCCTAAATTCTAACAAACTAACTAATTTACAGGTAAACTAGTATCAACAGTCATCTTTAAAAACGACCGTGATGGTTAAGTTACCTGATCTACAACTAAAAGATTGAAGATTTAAATCATGTAAGATGCGAGTTATGGTGTATTAATCCTAGAAAATCTAGGATTTGGTGTTAAAAAGGCCAAAATGATGTTAAAATCTCTAAATTAAGATTTATAGTAGTGAACATACCTCTATATATATTCCTATAATCTTATAAATACTATATTTAGATGTTCCAAAATAACTTTATGTATTCACTATAAAGATAAAAACTTATATAAAACAAATACTATCAACTTTGCCACTCGAGTGGAGATTGAAGTCTAGTAGCAAGAGCAAATTCCCACAACCAGGATGTTATGGGTTCATCGTGAAATTCATCTAGAAAAATTATATACATTGTGGTTAAAAAAAAGCAACATTGCTTTTGAGTTTTAACTTGTACCCTACACAATAAAAATAGTACTTTATCACGTATTCGACTGTTTTAGACCACCCGCGTGTAGTCAAGTACTTTGTAGCGATAATTAATAGTCAAAGAGCGAAAATTCAAAAGGAATATAAGCCATTACTTGTATCTTATGCAATATATTTTGTACATTACTATCAACTTTATTGTTTTTATACACAGAAACTGATGTCACACTAAGGTAACTCTCAGGAACTAGCCCAAGGCCCCAAAGATGCATTATAGTCCTTATATTTTATGACCTCTGGGCCGGGCCGGGCCGGGCCAGTTAACCCGGCCCAAACAATGAGGGATATGAAAGTAAGTCTTTTGCAAATTTACAATTCCTTTCACAACACACATATAAAATTGTTTCAAAGACTAATCATAAGCATTTTGCTCAAGTCAAACTCTCCTCCCTTTGTGCCTGAGCCGTTGACCACCACCGAGCCTTGACCTGGACCCAAAAACAGGCACCTGGAACCCAACATCTTCAACGGTTCCAACAGTTTTCGACAGGCGGCGTTTACTCACCTCCTCTACTAGAGATTTATGGAGCAGTTGACTTCTGATGTCAACCATTGATTGGTTTCTTGTTAGCCTTGGTCCAGCCCCTGTGCTAGCTTTAGATGTTGAAGCTTTATGAAAGTCAACAGTGACATTTGACTGTTTTCCTTGATTCTTGGAACCATGACCAAACCTTGTGGAGTTGTGGATTTGGTTTTGCGGGCTAAAAAGATCGTGTTTTTCGTGGTGATCTTCAGCCGAAATGTAACTCACATTTGAATAGATTCCTGAAACTACAGATCCTTGAGAACTCGTGTCATCAAAAACTTGATCTGCAGGAACTTTATACCATAAAATCGGTTCGGAAATTCTGATAAAGATTTTGTGTTGAAGCTAACTTGCAGTTCAAGATTTGATTTTTATAATTATTAGAGATAGCAAAATCAGCAAGTTGGTTAACCGGTCAGAATATGTGATTTTTACCACGTCTGGTTGACGTAGAAACATCTTTTGTTAAAAAAAATTTGAACTTATCATTAGTATTAGTTTTCAAACATGATTACAAAAGTGATAATATTTCAAAAATTATGTATTTTTTTTTAAATTAAAGGACTTGAAGGTTTTTTATGCATTAAAAATAAATTTAGGTGACTTTCAACACGTTTCCGGTATTAGCTTTTCTTATTAAAAAAAATGTATGTTTGACCCGTTAGAGGTAATACATGGCCCGAATCAACTCTTTAACTAGTATATGCAGTTATGCACTATATGGGATATAATTGACATTTATCATTGCTTGTTAGCATTTTAAAGCGTACCTTGCAGCCAATCAACTCCATTTATTGGTCGGGAACCGTTCATGCCTGAAAATGATAACAGTGATGATGAGGAAGACGAAAGAGAGTGCAATGAATGGCTGTGATCATCTTCATCTTGATTAAGATTATTCCACGTGGGTATGAGACCTGAAATTTCTCCTTCAATCATATCAGCGATATCAGATGGGTCCCAATCTGTGATCTCGAGCTCCTTAACCATTTCATACGCCACTTCATCAGGGGTATCGTTTAATATGTCAAAAGGGAAGTATACATTTCTCACAGAACCTGCTTATACACGATAACCAGATTCAGGTAATTAAAGTTCGTAATAATCAGATAACAAGATGTTGGAGCGTTTGGAAAATATAGTTATTGCAAGTTAAAAACAGATAAAAATGAAAAAAGACACTATTTTTTAAAAGGAGACTTATTGTTAAATTAGAATTAAACTCTTTAAAGTTATGTCTAAAGAACAGGTAAATAGGTTATTTTGTTTTACTCCTAAATAATTAGTTTTGTTGTAGCGAGTACGAAACTGATTACTTGGAAATTTTGATAACCAAAACAGTAATCTGTTTATCTAAACACTAAAGGGCAAACTGCGCGAAATAAAAACAAATTTTATACTTTTTCCCCGAATTTGGCACGCAACATCAATTTAGGCATAATTAAAAAAGCAGGTTTTGTTTTATATCTGATTTTAGAAACCAGTTTACATTTCATTACCAATTATAGCAACAAATGGGTTCCTTTTTCTTAATTTTTTCAAAAATAGCTTATGGGGCTTTAAACTTGCCATTTTAATATATTTGTATATGGAGTGTGCCATCTAATGTGCATATAATAATTGTTTTTAATATAATTTAAAAAGAATCATTTTTAAGCTTGTAAATAAATTTATATTAAAGTTTTTTCCAGATAAGCATTTTTTTGCATATGTGGATCCATTTTAGTTACCTACAGGTGTGATGTAGGTACCTAAAATGTGTAACAACCCAAGTATAAGTTGGTTACTAAAATTACGAAAAAGTGAAATGAAAATTACCTTCTGTATCGGCAATTTGGACCCGAAGAATAATGGTATCATCGTCTGGATTCAACTTTCCTGCAATAGACATTTTTGTTCGTGGTGGATAACCTTTCAAATTCAGCCTCTCAATCTCAATATCATCATTCATAAAAGGCTTTTGACGGATATATTCAGATGCAGGTGCCAGTTCAGCTTCATCCATGGCTAAAAACGGATCAAGCATTAGATCCTTTGCTGATAATCTATTTGAAACATTGATCAAACATTTTCCAATGAAGCATTGTGCTTCAAGATCCTTGACTTTGTAGAATGCGCGTGGAAGCTTGCCCTAAATTATCAAAAAGTTAGATTTTTATTAACAATATGGTCTTTGTAATCATGTCCAACACACCAACTATGTACTAAAAAAGTAAACTTTTTGGAGAATAAAAGTTTAAGCGGACATGGCATGTTTTAACCCAACCTCTAGTGATCAAAATATAAGCATACCGATGTTACTTTCTTGTAGATTTGTGCTGGATTCGTACATTCACTGTATGGATATTCATGAGTAAGCATTTCTAGTATACACATGCCAAACGAGTACACATCAACCAATTCATTGTAGTTTTCTTCATAAAGTTCGGGGGCCATGAACTCAGGTGTGCCTGAAAGAAATTGAACATAAATAGTGTGAGTAGTACCCAAAAGGTCAGGCACACGCCTACTGTAAAAAAATTGACTTTATAGCATAATCAATATTCGTAAATGAGCCTCAGCTGCCAACACATGCGGCGCATATGGTGAGATGGATTCTCGTCAGGCGGGTTGGTAATGGGTCACAACAGGTTGAGATGACACTAACACTTTTTATTCAAATTTTAAAATATAACTTATGTTACAAGTACCGAGAATAAGATTACAATTGAAAATACACTTTGGGTTTGATCCGTACCCTATTGATTTGAAACTTTACCCATTTGACCCATTAGAGATAAAACATAACCCAATTACCAACCCGTTAATAAGAAAATGGGATCAAGATAGCCGCCTTATTATTAGCTACAGGCGGCAAAATGGGCAGATTAGGTAAGGAGTTGAAACAGCTCTTTAGGGTGGGTCAAAACAAGCTGAATTGACCCGGCAACATGTTATTGAACCTTTTTGTGAAATGTCATATATAATAAACATATTAAAGAAGATAACAAAAAGAAAACTATTTGTTAATATAATAATGCAATTTCTTTTAATAAAGTAATCAAACTATTTGTTTAACACTTGAATCATTCTTGTTTATCTAGTTTTTATCAAGTTTACTTGCTTGAACTTTATCAGTAATACATAGTATACCCAAAATCAACGTAACAAATCAGAGAAACGGGTTCAAATATACCTATAATGGTATGTGCTCTGCAGGAGCCACGGAGAATAGCCGCGAGCCCAAGATCACCAATCTTTACTTGTCCCAAATGACCATTAACAAAAATGTTGTCACACTTAAGGTCTCTATGGATCACTGGTGGGTCATGACCATGTAGATAAATCAAGCCCGATAAGATTTGGCGAGCCCAAATCTTTATAGCCCGAATATCCACTTTATTATATTTCTTCCTGTATCTACATAAGCAAAAATGTTCCTCAAATTAGCACTAGAACAAATATTCATCAAGAATTAAGTGGGAAAAATCATTACTCTTTGAGGGTTCCTGAAGTGAACATTTCAGTAATGAAATTAAAGGTTCTTCGGTCCACATCAATCCATGATGTGTAGAATTTGATGATTGAATCATGATTAAGGGTACCGAGAAGGTGAACCTCTGAGTAGAGACGTTGCAAATCTTCCGGAGATCGAAGCAAGTTGTGAAGTTTGACTTGGCCCCACGCCACTTCCATACCAAGAACTTCATCAATTGCTTTGTACACAGTTTTCATCGCCCCCTTTCCAAGTACTTCCTTAAACTGAATATGATTTATATGTCAAAAAGAGAAAAATATTAAACCAACTTAAAACAAGAACTCAATAGACCACTGCATTCATACATGTGCCATAATGGGCAGAGATCAGAAGGGTTGGGTAACAAGTAAAATGGGTAAGTCTTTGATTTGGGACAAAACGGGTCGGGCAGGGGATCACTGACCATAACACTATATCAATTTTTGCACAAGTTATAAGCGTAAAAACTTCAACAATAACTAGAACAGTTTGATTAAAATTACATTAGATGACTTTCAACCGATTTGACCCTTTTCTTTTTAAGAAAGGCTTTTCCTTTAAGGTAGACCAGTATGAAACATTCGATATCCAACATAACTCGAACCCATTTATAAGTAAAGGGTCAAAATTGCCTTACAGTACACCTACATAATCAGCTTATGCATGTGTATACTGTGGAAAAAGTTGCAATTTATATAAACAAAATACAAATTTTATTCATGCTAATGCATCCCCTAATACAAGTTACTATTAGAATGCAATCTTGGATCCACCGCTGAACATACTACTTGAAATTACAAACAAAATGGCTAATAGAAATTGATTTAAAGACCTTACATAAATAAGTCAAAGTAAACTTTCTGTGTACCCACACAACACTAGAATGAGAACGATAAAAAAATCCAACAGGCACTAGAAAAACAATATAGAATTCGGATCTATTATGGTTCCATGACGGTCCAAATGGACAAAAGGTGCAAGCTTTTTGAGATTAAGTTGTTTTCTTAAATCCAATTGCCTGAAGAAAAACTATAAAGATGAGCTAGATTCATAGATTAAAAAGATCCATTCAATTTATTTTCATTAGTTTCAAAATAATTTACACAAATATTGAGTCAAATAACTGAATTTACTCAACAATTATCAAGATAATATCGATTTTCATACATCCAATAGCTTATTTCAAGAACAATTCTCAAAAGATTGTATCAAAACTCCCATCCTTTATAACATTTACAGACAACTAAATTAATATAAAAAAACGCTATTTTCATCATTTTCAAGCAAATTCCACATTCCATTAAGGTGTAAATCATGATTAGAAACTCTCATGGAACTAGAATTTGATCTTAAATTGATCAATTTCATCATACCATTATTCAACCGACCATAATCATACAAAACAAAACAGCATACTTCTTTTAAACAACAAGTGCTCACATAATGTATTCCTCAAAATCAAAATCAAATGCACAAATTCAAACCTTTTTGAAGCAACAAATCAAGAACCCAATTCAAAAATAAACAATTGCATAAAACATGAATGATTTAATGACCCATTAAAGCACACATCTTACCCTCCCATATCGACCAGTAGGATCGGTCTCAACATACCGATTTCGACCATCTTCATCACCATAACAAGACCTTGATTTGGGGTTAATCATGGCTTCAAAGCAGCTCCTCTTGACCCCAAAAGTTGCTTACAAAACTATATAAAAATAAAGTTTGAAGATGCGTGTTAGATGTATGGAAAACAGGGGAAAACAGAGAGATAACAGGAGTACCCACTATCTAAAAATAAAAGATTTTTAGGGTTTTTACCGTCAAGATTTTTGACAGAAGACGACACCAACATGAGCCAAAGATGACGATGGTCGACAATTGTAAGAAGGATCGAAGAATCAGCCATACCCATGTCGATTACGTTTGACAAGTGGTGATTATTAAAGAGACTAATTGGAGTATTAATAGTGGTAAACATTTGATTTTGGGGAGATTAAATTAAGAAATTTGGGGATTTGAAGGGTGATAAGGTTGAATTGACAAGGGAATATTGGGTATGTTGTTTGGTGGGTGATCCAGAGGAATTGGACTCGTGTGTGGGGCTAAAGTTTCAACAACGGAGATGGAGATGAGACACAACTCACAAGTGACAATGATAACCATATTCCAACTTTAAGGATATGTGGCTATGTTTTTTCTTATTTTCTTGTCTTTTTTTTTTTTTTTGATAAAAAATGATTTACACATTTATCTACTTGTATTTTATGTTATGATTTAAATTTTAGTCTTCTTTAAATGGTATCTAATTCTTATCATTGGGTTATTACACAAGCGATGGATATGTGGCTGTTGTTTCTTAGAGGTTATAGCTTGTTCACTCTTAGATGGCTACTATTTTAGTAGTTGGATTAATAGTCTTTGACGGTTATATGATTAGAGC
This sequence comes from Flaveria linearis, assembly GCA_024085815.1. NCBI lineage: Eukaryota > Viridiplantae > Streptophyta > Magnoliopsida > Asterales > Asteraceae > Flaveria > Flaveria linearis. The sequence continues at coordinate 6,786,681 of CM044003.1, forward strand.
TTGTGTAATAAGCGGAGGCCACACATATTCATATTTGATTTTTCTGTTAAAAACTATGACGAACTGAAAAACTCCTATGGGCAACGTTCATCTGCTTTTCCTCCCCTCCCATAGTGTCTTCTATTTTTTTTTTATGAATTGTATATATAAATAGACTTTCACATTGGAAAATCTTAGAGTTTATTATTTTTCTCCTCCAGTTAGCTCACTTTGTAAAGGTGAAAAACCTAATTATGTGACATCCTACACATATCCCACATCAGGCGTGGACAGGAGAGATTCCTGGTTCATAAGTAATGTCTGGTCTCTAATATCAACAACGCGTTTTGGGCGTATTGGTTGTGGATGAGAGAACTCCACAGTTAAGCGTGCTCAGGTGGGAGCAATCTAGGGATGGGTGACCTCCCTGGGAAGTTTTCACCCGGGCAACCAAAAGCAAATCCGTGAGCTCCTCATGAGCGAAGCGGACAATATTGTTGGTGTGAGAGGCCGGGTGTGACAAATTACGTATGATTTTATTTTATTTTTAACTTTTATTTTATATTGTTTTGAAGGGATTTACTTTTTGTAATTAATGTATGTAGATTCATGAATATGCTAGAAAGTTTGCTCATCAAACCAGGAAAAGGTGATGGTTTCTTAAAACACTATTTCTTCTTTAGTAATAGTAGCTGTACATTTCATATTTTTGCTTAAACCTTGTAGCATCTCACGTTTCATTAGTATTTAAAGTTGTCTCAGATAGTCAGATGCAACATATTTAACATCAACTGCAATGATTCGTTTACAATGATTTAATTATAATCTTCAGTTGCAACCATCTGCCCATTTATATGTGACCTACATTTTGACTTGGAGGTTGCGATAATAAACTTTAGTGTCTTTAACGAACTCGAGAAACATGGAGATTGTTTGCGTCTTGCGGGACAATGCGAATGGTTATGTGAAACGAATAGTGCTTCTCTCGCATTGCAACAGATAGATTTACAGCCATGGTGGATTTATCGTTTGTCGTCCCATTGTTTTCAAACACGAGCCTTATAGACTTTTTGTATCTCGAGCTCATATTCATCAATAGTCTTCACAATCTGCATGATTAATGTTGTTAATATGCATTTTTTTGTTTGTCTATGTGTAGTTGTGGTTAGGGCTGGCATAACAGGTATACTTATACCTGTTAAGACACGAACACGAAACCTGTATACCTGTACACGACACGATAACTTATCGCGTACCTGTTTCCAAACCTGAACACGAACCTGTTAATACCAGGTATACACGATAAGACACGATAAGAACCATTAATAACACATATTTAGGAACCACTTTAGTGATACAAAAATCATACGAAATTCACAAAGTCTTAAGTAGTACCAAAAATATATAATCCTTACCAAATAAAAGACACAAATTCATAATAGTCTAATCGAAACAACTTTGAAAACAAGCAAACAACTTCAACTTCCGATTGATCTTTCTTCTCAAATCTGCAATTCCAAACAATAAAGCCTACACACAAAACAAATATAGTCAATTAGTCATTTTCTTGTAGATATGCATCAGTTTGAGTAGTTATCCTATACCATTTTTTTAATTTTTATACTTAATGGTACTTCTTGGTCTTGGAAACATATTAATGACAGGTACTAACGGGTTAGGGTTAGGGTTATCACTTATGTATTTTAATGTTATATTATTTATATTTTTTAAAAGAATATTTATCAGGTACTAACGGGTACATAACAGGTAAACATGTAAAATACCTGTTTAGACACGAAATTTAACAGGTATATTCGTGTCTACCTGTTTCGTACACGAAACATGTTAAGGTCATACCTAATACATTTTAAGATCGTGTAGGTTCGTGTCGTGTATTCGTGTTCGTGTCGTGTATTCGTGTTCGTGTCGTGTATTCGTGTTCGTGTCTAAAATTGTCAGCCCTAGTTGTGGTGGCAGGTTAGAGAAGCAAGAAGTGTTATCGTAGTGACATTAATTGTATATAGAGCTTTATATGTTGTACAAATTGTGAAATGTACTTTTCCTTTCACAATCGATGTTTGTCAAATGTTATATTAATTTAAGATGTTGTCGATAATACTTGAACTTAATTTATAAAATATTTAATTCACTTTGACGAATTATTAAACGTTTCGTTTTAAATTATTATATGATAAAAGAAGGTATCGTTTCATTTTAAAAGACCAACATCCAAAAACAAATACCATCAGACCATAATGTGAAGGTAAGGGTTTACTCAATGGATGTTGTCCAACCATCATACCAATAGCACGTGTCAAATGCAAGTAGTGGTGTTCAATAGTTCGGTTAACAGTTTACTCGGTTCAGGTTATCCGGTTTTAAAAATTATACGGGCCTAATCATTAACCGAATCAAATTGGAAATAGACCCAATCGAATTGAATTCAACAGATTAAACCATTTAAACTGATTTATTTGGTTTTTTCAGTTCAGTTATCTGACTAAACCGACTATTATTCGATTTACTCGGATAACCGAATCGAATAAAGAAATTTTTGTGTAATCATTAACTGAAATTACAACTTGGATACGGTTAGAAACCAAACTTAAAACCGAATTTGCAATTCGGTTTATTTTTTATATAGGTACGGTATAGTTTTCGGTAAATTTCAGTTTTCGATCGTTTTAAACACCCCTAAGGCCCTAAACGCAAGTCATTATTTAGCATACGAATATAGTAAAATATTATCCTAATTATCCTCAAGTAAGCCATCTGAAACCCGTATTGTTAATTATACACATAATGAACGCAAAACGCACACGATAAATCACTATAAATAGTTATATGTGTTCTTCAATAACTAGTTACATTCATTGAATTCAACAATTAATATTCCTAAAATACAGAAACACTTATCAAAACGTCTTAATTTGGGTCCATGGACCTAAAACTCTGGTGAAGCTAGTCATGCTTCTTCGAGGTTATATAGTATGTTATTTCTTAAAAGATCATTTTGAATTGTGTAATTACGTTCAGATCGAAGTATTAGACGGTTAATTTAAAATTACAATCGAGTAATTCAAAAAAAATGCCATAAGTAGCATCTAGGTATTTCTTGATCATTCAACAACTTCTGATCAGTTACTTACTATTGATGTTACAGTTTCTACCAACCACGTAGATCGTAAGTCAGCTATGGGTATTTCTTGATTCCTATTGTTTGTTAAAATTGAAAATCATATTAATCTTAAGTTACACTGCATCTTCTAACTTATATCAAAATTTATTTGGACTTTTTTATAATCTTAAACAAATCTCAATTACCTAAATGAATTAATAAATCATCAAGATATTTCGTTGAAACGCATAAAAAAAACGTACAAGTAGACAATTACTATGATAAAGACAACTTGTAAATTTTAACCCTGCACGCAACTTGAACAAAAACGTGGGACCTAACGAGTAGTAGCTTACAACTGTCTTCCTTATGTTTTCAACTCAACTTTCAAACAAGTAATGGCACATGCGTTGACTCTAGGCATGGGAAAAAAAACGGTTCAGGAACCGGTTCGGCTGAAAAAACCGGAATCGGTTTCAAAGAAAAACCGGTTTGGCCCAAACCGACCTGAACTGCCGGTTTATAAACCTCACCCTAAAAAAGAGTTAAACCGGTCCTAAAACTGGTTTAAAAAAAAAGGTTTCAAACCGGTTCGAATCAGTTTGATAGGTTTGAGTATCCGGTGCTTCAAACCGGTTTGTAATCCGAACCGGTTTGACCCCATGACATACAAACTGGTTCGGTTTTAAACCCGAACCGGTTTTGGTATATAAACCGGTTTGTACACCTCTAGACTGACTCCCACAATTATTTCTCAATAGTATAATAGTATTACGAGACAAATGTTTCTAATTATATTAATAACAAAAGTTAAGTCTAGAGCAAGAAAAGAAACCGTATCAATTTTGAATTTTAGTATACTTACAACTTAACTAAAAAAACATTAAGATGTTAAACGTTAATTATATGAGATGTCTCTCTAATGAGGTATGTTTTCAGTTTTGATTACATTTTCACTTGTATTTACTAAGTATCGAATATTACAAAAAAGTAAAGATTTGCACAAACGTATCAAATGAGTTAACTTTACTATTAAATGTTTGTGATATGATTAAGAGACTGTTTGGTAGCCGCTTGTTAGGAGGCTATCTCTAATGATACATAGCCTCATAATAATTAAGATGTGATCTTGAAGCTAAATGATTAAAAGGTCTCATTAAATGTTACCTATTAATCAATTAGCATTAAAATTTATCTTAATTATTTAACATTAAAGTTACATTTTAATCATTAAAAGATTAATAACTATTAAGAGACTATCAAATAACTAATAAATTATTATCAAATATTATTATATATTAGTAGTAGTTATCATTTATTATTATTTACTATATTATTTTGTACTCTATTCATTATGTAGCAATGGTAGGGACATACCCACGGGCCACGCGTGACAGGCACATACCGTTTTATCTTTTCTCTATTATGTGGGGTCCATTAATTTTAGACAAATCGAGCACGTTTGTTTCGCGGAATTTATTGTAATTGAATTGAAATTGAAATTTTAGTTAGAATTCGAATGGCGGCACGGGGGTTGTGCGACGTTGGTGGAGGTCGGTGGGCGGCAGCGGCGGTCGGGGGCATCGGGGTTCGAGGTCGACAGCGGCGGCGGTCGGACGGCGGTGGGCAGGGTGGTAGACGGCGGTTGGGGGCAGCTAACTGCGGTCGGGGTCGGTGGCGGTTGGAGTCGGCGACGGGCGGCAGGCAGGGTTGGCGGGGGCCAACGATGGTTAGCGCTTGGGGTCGTCGGTAGTGTTAGTTAGCGGTGGGCGGGGTGGTAGGTGATGGTTGGTGATGGAAGCAGGGGTCGGAGAAATTTAAAATTCTTTAATATTTGAAAGGATTTTAAAATCTTTCATTTGAATGAATTTGAAAGAATTAATTCTAATTCTAATTTAATTATTTTCTCAACCAAATACGTTAAGAATGAAATTCTAATTCTAATTCCAACGAATTTTACCAACCAAACACAATGACCAATGGAATTCAGATTCCAATTCCATTGAATTCCATTAAATTCCAATAATCCATACTATGACTTATTGATCAATAATAATTCGCACTATCAATTTGACCAATAATAATCCTAAATTTCATTGTTGTTGTCAATAACAATCCTACTAGCATAATCATCTATTGATTTACATTTGATTTTTACTTGATTTTGCTTACGATGATGGTTATGAATGATAAGGGGAACATGCAACAAAATGAAGTGAAAATTGAGTTGAAATCAAATGTAAATTAATGATAATTATGTTACTGTGATTGTCCTTGATAACAAAAATAAAAGTTAGGATTATTATTTATCATACTGATAGTATGAATTGTTATCGGTCAATATGTCACAATTTAAATTATTAATATATAATTTGCCTATTTTTATTATATTATTTGTTACCTTTTATTAATTAGGGGAATTTTTGTTACTTTAAAATAGTTAACAGAAAGTTAAATCCTCATCTATGACAGAAATCTTTTGTGTTACATTTGTACATACTTTTAGATATTTTTTGTAATTTTTCATGCGTAGGGATAAAAAAATCAAGCTTAAACACATGGATCTTTCATGTTGTTAACTCTAAACACTTTTTATATTTTATAAAAAAAATAAAGAAATTCTATGCATCGCTATATAAAACAAGTTTATCGCGCTCATTAACCGGCCTGTGGCACCATCGTCCCAGAACGTCATAGGAGGCAATCAGCTCATGACTCTAAATCAAAGTCAATGCGTAGGGTTTGAACTACTAATTCTGTATTACAATCACACTACTCTTAAATCTCAACATGTTATTTCCCGATCATCGTCATGAACTTGCCACCCAAAGTATTTACTTTAACAAGAACCCGTGCCTCATACCACCAAGGCACCTTGGAATGGTTACGCATCACTACATTAGAAGACTAATATATGGTGTTTGTTGCATAATTGTTTATATATATATTTGAGTTAAAAATGGATGAAAATTAAAGTCAATTTAGATTATAATTACCTAAACTATTATTCATTCATCAATAAAAATTTATATCATTAAATTGATAAATATTATTTTTGACTTTTACTTTTGTTATCAATAGCAATTTTAATAACATAATTATCATACACTGATTCAAGTAGTTTTTCACTTGGATCCCCTTGCATGTTTTTTTTTGGGTGCTAATAAAGGGACACCCAAAATCTTAAATCGACACCCCCCTATACGCCGCGTATGGGTCCATACGCGGCCCATGCCCGGCGTATAGGGTACGACCATTAATGCGACATTAATGACTGACAACCGACGTCACATCAGTTCACCTATACGTGGCGTATAGGCCCATACGCCACGTATAGGACGGTGTCGATTTGATGCGGTGTGAAAGTATATATATATTGATAAAGAATTTTCGCACAGATTCAGTTTTAAATGGTTGTTACTATTACTAACTACACACACAAAAGGCAAGTGCACCTATCGTGAGGTAATATAGTGATGGTAAGAACCGAGTATCAATCCGTGGACACACTAAGACTACTCAACAATCCTTGTAATTGACTATCGATTTTTGTTTAAGAGAATGATGAATTGACTTGATATAAATTAGGGTTTTAAACTAACGATAAAAATAAGAAATAAAGTAAAACAAGTTGAAACTTTTGGATTTAGAATCAAGGGATAAAGGCTATCATCCTAACTTGAACTACACTTATGTAATTGTGATGAAGTGGTGGTGTGATTAAAGATATTGATTAAAGTAATTGTGTTAACGTTTATAAAGATGAGCTGGCGCGATTTCTCGTCTATCCGCTCCGTAGTGACCAAGACCAACACAGGCTGAGATTTACTGCTTAGGTCAAGGCCCTAGTGATGTAGGTAAATCTTTTGTGTCCTTTTCGACATACGATTTCTGAAAACATAACTTAATGTAAGAAAAGAGTTGATCAAGTTCTATTCTAACATACCATTAATTTTAGAAAACCATAACAATTACTGTAGATTTCTCAGACTAATAAAAGGGAACCCGTAAATGATCAGAAAGTTAAGATCTTATGATTTCTAATAACCATCTCTAGTTAATTAGCCATAGTTGTTATGAATAAAAGTTGATCATACGTTTTTCAACCGTGTATGACAATCACAATTACAAACCATAAACTTATAACCCCCCGTTCAAATGTAGGTGCTACCCATCGAAAGTTTTCCCAAGACCACCATAACATTAACACAATATTTATCACACCATTAATTCATCACAAATTACATAAGTTTCATCCAAGTAGGATGATAATATGAGTTTAGCTCATGACGAGCTGTAATGTAACAAACAACATAGAAGATAGATATGGATTCATTGATAAAATAGAACAATCAAACCAATGATCCACAATGGATGGTGTTTAGACAATCCCGAGCTTCTTCCAAGTGTTGTATACACCTCCCGAGCCTCCAAATGATCTTCAAAGTGTGATTCCCGAGAGAATTCTGCAGAGTGTCACTTCCACCAAAAGCTTTTAAAATGAAGAGCTTGGACCTCTATTTATAGGCTTCCCGGAGTGCTTAAGCACGGCCCCGTGACAAAAAGGCACGGCCCCGTGCTAGTACAATGCTTACGAAAGTTGGTCGGTTCGTACGTGCAGGAGCTGTCGGGGCACGACCCCGTGACAAAATAGGCACGGCCCCGTGAAAGGGGGAATCACGGCCCCGTGTCCATATGGGGCACGGCCCCGTGATCACTTTTGGGGGACAGTACTTTTGTCCTGTCAGATGTCCAAACACGGGGGTGTGTCAAATTAGCACGGGGGCGTGTTTCAGGCAAGGCATGGGGGCGTGCTTAATGAGGCATGGCCCCCAGCTTGGAGCTTTAAGCTTGGATTTCTTCAATTTCTTGTCCATTATGCTCCTTTTGTCCATCTTGCCCTTCACAACACCTGAAAACACAATTAAAAGATTTTAAGTACATAATCACCATATTTCGGGAGGAATCAAGGAATAAATGATGTGCTTTTGATAGTGTTTATATGTGTAATTTGGAGCACATCAAATATCCCCACACTTAAACTTTGCTTGTCCTCAAGCAAATCACTTAAAATGACAACTCCACCAAAAACCAAATAAAACAAAAGATAAATATGTCTTTCGGGAAATATGCAAGTAAAAATTATTTCATCCAAATGCAAACATTTTAAGCATATATAGAATGATATCCTAGCAAGCAATGGGATTGTTAGTAAAGATTATAATCATGCAAAGTCCACACTCCTCACAAAATACTCTCACGCTCGGCTGAATATATGAAATCATACATAAGATGAAGTATGACTAATACGCTCAATTGCCTAGCATTAATACGTGTGGAATCATAAGCTTGCTAAGGGATCAATTCTCCACCTACTTAGATATTTACTTGCATAAATCATTAGGTCTTTTGATGGGTTGTAACTTGGCTCGGGCTCGGGTGTGGAGTGTTTGGAAAGAGTGGCTAAATGCTAAAGATGACGGTCTTGGTTTATTTTTCTAACATAAACTACAAGGAAAGCAGTAAAGAGTTCCCTATACAATACTTCAAGCTAGAAGGGATATGCTAACTTGAGGACTCGTTTAAGGTCAGATTGTCAAGACCGTATTTTGCTTTTAGAAACCTTACTTCATCCTTTACCCGAAGATACACAAAACTATCCTTTCGTAAGGATCGTTCGGCTTGAAGCCTAATAGCACCCAATCGGATCAGTTCTGTGTATTCGTATTGGGATTCAGTTTGGTTCTTTTTGCATTTTCCATCGTGTGACCAATTTCCACAATTCGGGCATCTTTCGTATCTTTTTGCCCGTCTCTTTATGGCGCTTTTTGAAATTCCACAAAATGGCGGAACTTGTTCCTTTTTTTCGCCATTTCTTTCTTGCGTCGTACGTGAGGTTGTAAATTTGTTCGCGGATTTCCGGGGGAAGTCCCGGTTTTGCGTGATGAAGGCAACAAAGCAAATTAAAATCAAAAGAATGCATTCCAGTTCTTTTAGGTCTGCCGGTAAAAGACCAAATTTTTCTTTTTTCTTTTTTTTTTTTTTCTTTTTTCTTTTCTTTTCTTTTCTTTTTTTTTTTTAAATAAACCAAAATCGTGTCTTTAACGAAAAATAGGTTTTGTTGAAGGCTTTTTGGTTGAGTGACTTGGTGATTCGGGTGATAAAAAAAAAATAAAATGTTTAGGCTCAACGGGGCTAACTAGGGTTGACGTTCGGGAAAGGAAGATTAAAAGAAAATGGTTGTGGCTTGAATGGTTAAGGGCTTCCTAATGCCTAACTCATTTTTATGCAGAAAATACTAATTAAGGTCTTGAAATGTATACCCAAAGCAAGTTCTAATCACACGTATCATGAGGTACTCTCAATTGAATCCAGAATGAAAGTAAAATTGCAAATATTTCAAATATTTGCAAAAGCTGTTCAGGGCTCAAAAATAAACTCACAAATGGATGGAATTGGGTAAAAGTGTTTCATTTTGCATGATTACATATGTTTACTTGATTATTGCTTTTAAGGATATCACAAAAAATATTTTCAATTTTTATTTGGATTTCTTTTATTTACTTATTTATTTCCCGAAAACGTATATTTATAATTTGGATTATTAAAAAAAATTGTTTAAATTTTTGGCTTCGTGTCACAAAAATTGATGGTTAAGTGATTTGGTTAAAAATTTTCAATTTGGACCTAATCTTAGCAAAGTATTAAGTATGTGTCTCGATTAATCCATCCCCACACTTAAAATTCACATTGTCCCCAATGTGATAGATAAATTAAAAACAAGGTATGGAAACGAGATACTCCCCAAAATATTATGAAGTTGACTTGTATCTTTGCTTGCGAGAACCATCGGGATCACCTGAAATATCATCCATTTATTGAAAGCATTAAAATCCTAAACACACAAAATAAAAATAAAATAACATAAAGTAAAGGATAGATTGGCACAAAACGATTGTGCCCGGCCCCTGAAAGTGATGTGGATTTTCAAGGGCTTTGTGGTGGGATATCCCCCCACTCATGATACATTCGGCTTCTGATGTATGTTATATCATTGCTCATGTCGTCCACTCGAGAGTTCAGATTTTCGACGCGGTTGAAAGCTTGTTGCGCGTATTCGAATGATCTCCTTGCATGGTCACTGGTGGTCTGAATTGCTTCATAGAGGTCTAACATGGTTGGAAATTCTCCGGCGTGTGAGCTGGAGGCCCCGGCGTCTTCATGATGTGCTGGCATATCAAGATCCATGATAATCTCTTCGGGGTCTGCCGGATCCCAGATTTGTCCCTTCCTATCCATGAATCTCGGTTGTCCATTTGGTAAGGTTGTAATCATGTACATGCTTGTGCAAATGCTTAAGTCCAACAATCCTGGCATTACTCCTTCGGTTCCTTCCGTGTTACACCCGTAACTCTCGTATAAATTCAAGATCCAGCTTCCTCCAAACATTAGTGTCGGGGCACCAGCAGTTGCATTCCTGGCAAACAAGTTACAAAACAAATACCCAATGTTGCAGGGCAAATGATTAGTCATACAGTATAAGATAAACAAGTCTCTCAAGCTAACAACTCCCTCGCTTTGTCCACGAGCTGTTATCGAATGGCTAAGCAACCGATGTATGTATCGTAGCAATGGGTCCCGAATCTGACTACTCTTGGTTTTACTTGAGTTGAATGCCCCTGTTCCAATCTTCTCCCAAAATGCCTTTCTCATGGCGCCGCTTTCTGCGTCCCTACTTTCCTCATCTGGGAATGTATGATAAGCTGGCATTCCTGAGATTGCTTCCTCCTCCATTTCCTGTTCTGTATATATTCCTAGATAGACACCAAACAAAGCGATGGATGTTTTTCTCCAATGCCCTCCCAGTCTGAATGTAACTGCTTCCTCATCCCAAGGGTCGGAGTCTTTCATGCTAAATCTGAAAGATGCTAAAAATTCAAGAGTTAGTTCATAAATGGAAGGCCTGTTTTGTGAAAACAACCGCTTCCACTGAATACTCAATAAATTGTTATATCTTTCGAGCTGTCCGACTGCCACCAAGGTTTCTTCATCGGCTTGCAAATGTGACCTTTCGGCCCTTTGCAAAAGCCTTTGCAATCGATCACGACACCATCTTTCACGGTTTCCTCCAAATTGCAAGTATGGATGGTTCATGATCCTGAAATTTGGACAAATCAGTTAATATATACAAAACAGATTTTTGGAATAAACTATCTATTTTAGGGGAAAGATTGATTTTCAAAAGCCACGTCACCCCTTTTGTCAACTTGTTTTGAAAAATAGCTGACACAGTTGCTTTTTAAGAAAAATCTGTCAAACATGGGGGTGTGCCTCTTGAAACGTGGGGGTGCGGTTAACATTTTGAATTATGAAATTTCAACTCGAGCCAATGTTGTTTTGTTTGTAAATCCTTGATTAAGCATAAATTTGTCATTTTCTTGCTTGGAAAACCAAAGATTATACGTTAAACATTTTTATCAATTGTTAATAATTCAAGATAAAAAAATATATAATGTTTCAACATTACTTATCAATCCTTGTATCTTGAACATGATTAACAAAGAATTCACCACACATTATGAAGATAGTCTTTGTAACACTAACGGGAAACATACTAACACTAACACTAATTCTATGGAAAATGACATTTAAACACTAATTACTAACTAATCAAACTAATTATCACTAATCAACTTTCAAAAGAACATAAACAAAGAGGCATGAAGCATTCATAATTCCATTACGTTTAAGCATAAGCTCTTACATATAACCATTAGGATTTCGGTTGCTTAGAAACCTAATCACCTAAATACATGCAAATAGCTATCATAATCATGGAAAATGACATACTAACCTTCTTGATTATCACCTTGAAATGAAGCTTGAACACAAGAAAGAAAACTTGAAAAAATGATATGAAAATGAAAGAGAAATGGAGTTGCAGGTCAAAATAATCGGGCTTTAACACTTGACATTGAAGGGGAACAAGACAAAATGCTGAAACAAGTCAGGTTTTGTCGAAAATTTGTCGTCACGGGGCCGTGGTCATATAGGCACGGGGCCGTGATTGACTTGTGCAGTCTCGGTTCAGAATTTTGTTGTTCCGTTTTTCAATTTCGCGCGTTGCGTAATTTACCCGGATAAGTTTTGACACGTCCAATTCATCAGAGAAGTTACGAAATTAGTCCTAGAATTCAAATAAACAAACCAAGCACAAATACATTTTCCTATCTCCTACTATTACATAATACGTTAATAACCGGGAATCTGAAACTGCAAAACCAGACTCCTTAACGCGCACTAGCGCACATGACCCTGCACGGAATGCTTCTAAAAGAAGCCTCCACACATTTCGTGTGGAAGGGTCGGGATAGGGTAGTGCGAAGTGCGATTGCTGAGTTCCGCGAGCCGACGGTTGATGGAAACAAGCTCCTCGCTCATGTCCTGAACCTTCTGGATGAGTTCAGCCAAGCGTTGAGTTGCGGTGAGATTCATCTCCGTCAATTTCTTGATCAGCTCATGGAGCTTAAAGAAATACTCTTGAGTCGTTGGCTCTCTCGTTTCAGTTCGAGGCTTCGTTGCGGGATTCCAATTGGAACTTCCTTGACTGGATTCTTTCATCTTTTCTTCGTGAGATTTTGAGCAGAATTGGGTGTGATGAAAGCTTGGAACAAGTGTGGTATTTATACACAAGTCTGCAAAGTTGATCACGGGGGCGTGCTTGGGTAGGCATGGCCCCGTGCTTATCAGAAGTCGCCTTAAATTCGTCCTGCAACGTTCCAGAGTCGTCAGCGGAGATCGTGGAAAAAGTTTGTCAGAGTCACGGGGGCGTGCTTGGATAGGCACGGCCCCGTGCTTGTGCTTGGGAGTCTTACAAAAAGCTAAAATTTGAAATAAAATCTATGTACAGGTGCCGTGTTTTCGTTTCGGGTCTTCGGCGCGACCCTTCCCCACACTTAATCCTCGTCGGGGCGGAGGTGTAATTCCTCCGAGAAAATCTTGGTTGGCCCATCGTTATATGGCTTTAAACGATGTCCATTCACTTTGAAACTCAAACCGTCTTGGTTGTCAATTTCGATTGCACCATTTGGAAACACATTTTTAATCGTGTAAGGTCCAGACCAACGTGATTTTAACTTTCCGGGAAACAGACGTAAGCGAGAGTTATACAGTAAGACACGTTCCCCCACGCGAAATCGTTTAGTGCTCCTTAAACGAGAGTCGTGGAATTTCCTTGTCTTTTCCTTGTAAACCCTAGCGTTTTCGTATGCTTGTTCTCTCAGTTCCTCGAGTTCGTGGATTTGTAGAAATCGATTCTTTCCTGCAAGGCCTTGGTCTAGATTTGCTGCTTTGAGTGCCCAATAGGCTTTATGTTCCAATTCCACAGGTAGATGACACGACTTCCCATAAACGAGTTTAAACGGTGTTGTGCCAATGGGAGTCTTAAAGGCTGTTCGAAAAGCCCATAATGCGTCGTCTAGCTTGGCAGACCAGTCCTTGTGATTTTGTCCTACGGTTTTTTCCAGGATTCGTTTGATACCTCGATTAGTGACTTCCGCTTGGCCATTCGCTTGTGGATGATAAGCGGTTGTAAACCGATGATTTACTCCATAACGGGCCATTGCTCTTTCGAGCTGGTTGTTACAAAAATGGGTCCCTCGATCACTAATCAAAGCCTTGGGGGTACCAAAACGAGAGAATAATTTCTTAAGGAATCTGACAACATTTCTTGCATCGTTGGTGGGTAGGGCTTGAGCTTCGGCCCATTTTGAGACATAATCAACTGCTACTAAGATGTAACGATTTCCAAATGATACCGGGAATGGCCCCATGAAATCAATACCCCATACATCAAATACTTCGCATACTTGAACGGGTTTCTGAGGCATCTCATCCCGTGTCGAGATGTTGGTTGCTCTTTGACATGCATCACAGGTGCGTACCATGTTGTGAGCATCTTTGAAGATCGTTGGCCAATAGAATCCAGAATCGAAGACCTTTTTGGCTGTTAGAGTTGCTCCATGGTGGCCTCCTGTGGGTCCTTCATGACAGTGCCTTAGGATTTGTTCCACTTCACTTCCGTATACGCATCTTCGAATGAGTTGGTCTGCACCGATTCTGAATAGGTATGGATCTTCCCAATAGTAATGTTTAATATCAGTAAAGAATTTTTTCTTTTGCTGATAAGTCATTCCTTTGAGAAGGATTCCGCTTGCCAAATAGTTTGCGAAGTCGGCAAACCAAGGATACTCATCGATTGAAGATTGGATGTTCAAAAGGAATTCGTGAGGGAAATTATCGTTTATTTTGAATTCCTCGGTTTGTGGATGGTTTGAATCTTCAAGACGCGAAAGATGATCAGCCGCAAGATTTTCTGCTCCTTTCTTGTCACGAATCTCAATGTCGAATTCTTGAAGCAGAAGTATCCATCGTATCAATCTCGGCTTTGCATCTTGCTTGTTGAACAGATAACGTAAGGCTGCATGATCGGTATATACGACTGTTTTTGACAGGACTAGATACGAGCGGAATTTGTCAAATGCGAAAACTACTGCGAGAAGTTCTTTCTCAGTGGTTGTGTAGTTTTCTTGTGCGTCGTTTAAGGTTTTGCTCGCATAGTGAATTGGGTGGAATTGCTTGTCCTTCCTTTGTCCTAACACGGCTCCTACCGCAAAATCGCTTGCATCGCACATGAGTTCAAATGGTAACGTCCAATCTGGGGAAACCATAATTGGAGCGGTGACCAACCTATCTTTTAATAGATCAAATGCACTGATGCATTCGTTGGAAAACACGAATTTTGCATCTTTCTCAAGAAGTTGAGTCATCGGTCGTGCGATTTTTGAAAAGTCTTTAATGAAACGGCGATAGAATCCTGCGTGACCTAGGAAACTTCTAATTTCTTTCACGGTTGTGGGATAAGGAAGTTTGGAAATAGTGTCCACTTTAGCTTGATCAACTTCGAGGCCTGCTCGAGAGATCTTGTGTCCCAACACTATTCCTTCAGTAACCATGAAATGACACTTTTCCCAATTTAGAACAAGGTTAGAGTCCTCGCATCTAACCAGCATTTTTTCCAGATTTTCAAGACATTGTTCGAATGAGTTTCCAAAGACTGAGAAGTCATCCATGAAAACTTCCATTGAGTGTTCAATCATGTCATGAAAAATTGCTACCATGCATCTTTGAAATGTAGCAGGAGCATTACACAATCCAAACGGCATTCGTCGATACGCAAAAGTGCCATATGGACAGGTGAATGTCGTTTTCTCTTGATCTTCGGGAGCAATGGGAATTTGAAAGTACCCTGAGAAACCGTCGAGGAAACAATAGAACATTTTTCCAGAGAGTCTCTCGAGCATTTGGTCAATGAAAGGTAAAGGAAAGTGATCCTTTCTTGTGGCGTCATTGAGTTTGCGATAATCGATGCAAACTCTCCAACCTGTAACCGTACGAGTTGGAATAAGCTCATTCTTTTCGTTAGTTACCACAGTCATTCCTCCTTTCTTTGGAACAACTTGGACGGGACTGACCCAAGGCGAATCAGAAATAGGGTAAATCAAACCGGCATCTAGCAGTTTGATTACTTCTTTCTTCACCACCTCTTGCATGCTCGGATTTAAACGTCTTTGAGGTTGAATGACGGATTTGAAGTCCTCCTCCATCAATATTTTGTGAGTGCAAAAGGATGGATTGATTCCCTTGATGTCCATGATTTTCCATGCAATTGCTCGTTTATGTGCTTTCAGCACATTGAGCAATTTATTCTTCTCTTCTTTTGATAGGGCGGATGAGATTATGACAGGAAGCTGAGAGGTATTTTCAAGAAAAGCATATTCGAGATGAGATGGAAGTTCTTTGAGTTCTAAGGCCGGAGGGTCTTCGATAGAAGGTTTGGCTTTAGGTTCTAATTCTTGATCGATGATCTCAAATGCTTCTTGACAAGATGATGTTTCGTCAACTTCGAGTTCTTGGATGATTTGGTGCTCACAGACGGGTTCAGTGGTTTGGATTTCTATTAATTGAGTATCGCAGGCTTCAATTTGACTAGTGTTCTTCAGATGACAGCTTATGATTGAGTCGCAAACATCAATGTAATAGAGTGAATCGTCATGATGTTGAGGATGTTTCATGGATTGTCCTATGTCGAATGTCACTTCCTCCTCATCCACTCGGAGTGTGAGTTTGCCGGTGCAAACATCAATGAGGGCTCGAGCGGTTGCTAAGAAAGGTCGACCTAAGATGAGAGGAACATTCTTATCCTCATCCATGTCGAGGATCACAAAATCAACGGGAAATACAAACTTGTCGATTTTAACTAAGAGATTTTCAACAATGCCCCTCGGATATTTGACAGAACGGTCAGCTAATTGGATGCTCATACGAGTAGGTCTAGGCTCACCTAAGTTTAGTTTTTCAAAAACTGCATAGGGCATGACGTTAATAAGGTAGTTTGTTTTGAAGAACTGCTGAGCATTCCTCATTCAAAACTACATGTGATAACTCTTCCAGTTTCTTCTTGTTTGACAATACACCTTTTAAAAACTTAGCATAATTTGGCATTTGGGCTAAGGCTTCCACCAATGGCAGATTAATATGGAGTTGCTTGAACAATCCCAGAAATTTGCCATATTGTGCCTCCATTCGTTGTTGTCTCAGACGACCGGGATATGGAGGTGGTGGAACATAAGGTGGTGGTGGTACGTATTTCTTGGCTGGTTCTTCAACAATGACAGGTTGCTTTTGCTTGTCACTTGTATTACGTGGTGTCTCGAGTTCTATTTCTTCAAGGATGGGCTGTAATACAGGTGCATCACCTTGAGTGG
Organism: Flaveria linearis; assembly: GCA_024085815.1. Classification (NCBI taxonomy): domain Eukaryota; kingdom Viridiplantae; phylum Streptophyta; class Magnoliopsida; order Asterales; family Asteraceae; genus Flaveria; species Flaveria linearis. The sequence goes on from CM044003.1 coordinate 6,803,604, forward strand.
TTTTGCCACTCCTTGTGGTGATGGCTTTGACTTGAGCATTAGGGTTTGTTACAGTATTGCTGGGCAAAGCACCTTGGGGTCTCACAGATAGTTGTTGTGCTATCTGTCCCACCTGGTTTTCAATGGTTTGCAATGATGCTTTGTTGCTTTTGATTTCAGCTTCGTTTCTTTGGAACCTTTCCTCGTTTCTTCGATCAGATTTCCGGATGTACTCATCTGTGGCTTGTGTGGTTAACAACAATTGCTGTAGTAAATCTTCCATTGATGATGCTCCACGGTCTTGATTACTACTGCTTGGACCTTGATATGGTGGTTTCTGTTGCTGGTAAGGTGGCCTACGGTTGAATCCAGTAGATGGTTGGCTGTTACCGGCTTCTCTGTAATTCGGATTGCTCCTCCAATTTGAGTTGTTGCTATATGCGTTGTTTGGGCCTCCTACGTAGTCAACATCTTCCATCATCATAATGCCTTGCGGGCATTCATTGGTCTTGTGTGAGCTTCCACATGTGTTGCATCGTGTTGGAGTCTTTTTAAGTTCAGCTTGCAATTGTTCGAATCATTTGGTTAAGGATTCTAACTGGGCTGTGATCAGTGTTTCAGAATCTACTTGATGAATTCCTCTAGAGTTGATTTTGTTTCTCAAGGGATTGTAAGCAAAACTCTTCTTAGCTGCTTTCTCTAGGGCTTGGTATGCTTCTGTTGGTGTGACACTTCCGAAATCTCCTCCCGCACTTTGGTCTACGGCTTGTTTGTGTGCTCCGCTGATTGCATCATAAAAGGTTTGACACTGCAGCCACAGATCGAGTCCGTGATGTGGGCATCTCCGAAGGAGACCTTTATATCTCTCCCATGCTGCGTGTAATGATTCATCATCGTCTTGGCGAAAGCTTGTGATGCTGCTTCTCAATTTGGCAGTGCGATCGGGTGGAAAGTATTTCAACAGGAATTGTTCAGCCATTTCCGCCCATGTGGTGATGGAACCAGGCGGAAGTGAATCGAGCCAGTCGATGGCTCGGCCGCGAAGTGAAAATGGAAAAAGTCGTAGTCTAATAGCATCGTCTGAACAGTTGTTGATTTTGAAAGTTGCACAGATACGAAGGAATCGTGAGATGTGAGCGTTAGGGTCTTCGTCTTGCAATCCGTGAAACTGAACAGAGTTTTCTACGAGTTGAATAATACTAGACTTAATCTCGAAATTGTTGGCCGCTATTGCTGGTTGGACAACACTAGACTCATAACCGTCGATTGATGGTGTGGCATAGTGCGTCATCTTCATTTCCTCATCTTGATTAGCCATGTCTCCCTCGGATGGTGTATCTTCTGAGATGTCTTCTTCGATGATTGTTGCTGCTTGTTGCGGTCTTTCACGTATCCTTTGTCGGAAAAGTCGTTCAGGTTCCGAAAGAGGTGAAACAAGTTCAGGACTAGACGAGTCGGACATACACTAACCTAAGGAAGCATAAACTATCTAAGGCAAAAATGAATCAGGCAATTGTAACTAAACTAACTAAGGTAAACTAACTATAAAAATCAAAATGAATTTGAACAAAAATATTAACAAGATATAAACAGGACAGTCAAAAATTTAGATTGTCTTTCAAACTTGCCGTGTGTCCCCGGCAACGGCGCCAAAAACTTGATGCGGTGTGAAAGTATATATATATTTGATAAAGAATTTTCACACAGATTCAGTTTTAAATGGTTGTTACTATTACTAACTACACACACAAAAGGCAAGTGCACCTATCGTGAGGTAATATAGTGATGGTAAGAACCGAGTATCAATCCGTGGACACACTAAGACTACTCAACAATCCTTGTAATTGACTATCGATTTTGTTTAAGAGAATGATGAATTGACTTGATATAAATTAGGGTTTTAAACTAACGATAAAAATAAGAAATAAAGTAAAACAAGTTGAAACTTTTGGATTTAGAATCAAGGGATAAAGGCTATCATCCTAACTTGAACTACACTTATGTAATTGTGATGAAGTGGTGGTGTGATTAAAGATATTGATTAAAGTAATTGTGTTAACGTTTATAAAGATGAGCTGGCGCGATTTCTCGTCTATCCGCTCCGTAGTGACCAAGACCAACACAGGCTGAGATTTACTGCTTAGGTCAAGGCCCTAGTGATGTAGGTAAATCTTTTGTGTCCTTTTCGACATACGATTTCTGAAAACATAACTTAATGTAAGAAAAGAGTTGATCAAGTTCTATTCTAACATACCATTAATTTTAGAAAACCATAACAATTACTGTAGATTTCTCAGACTAATAAAAGGGAACCCGTAAATGATCAGAAAGTTAAGATCTTATGATTTCTAATAACCATCTCTAGTTAATTAGCCATAGTTGTTATGAATAAAAGTTGATCATACGTTTTTCAACCGTGTATGACAATCACAATTACAAACCATAAACTTATAACCCCCCGTTCAAATGTAGGTGCTACCCATCGAAAGTTTTCCCAAGACCACCATAACATTAACACAATATTTATCACACCATTAATTCATCATAAATTACATAAGTTTCATCCAAGTAGGATGATAATATGAGTTTAGCTCATGACGAGCTGTAATGTAACAAACAACATAGAAGATAGATATGGATTCATTGATAAAATAGAACAATCAAACCAATGATCCACAATGGATGGTGTTTAGACAATCCCGAGCTTCTTCCAAGTGTTGTATACACCTCCCGAGCCTCCAAATGATCTTCAAAGTGTGATTCCCGAGAGAATTCTGCAGAGTGTCACTTCCACCAAAAGCTTTTAAAATGAAGAGCTTGGACCTCTATTTATAGGCTTCCCGGAGTGCTTAAGCACGGCCCCGTGACAAAAAGGCACGGCCCCGTGCTAGTACAATGCTTACGAAAGTTGGTCGGTTCGTACGTGCAGGAGCTGTCGGGGCACGACCCCGTGACAAAATAGGCACGGCCCCGTGAAAGGGGGAATCACGGCCCCGTGTCCATATGGGGCACGGCCCCGTGATCACTTTTGGGGGACAGTACTTTTGTCCTGTCAGATGTCCAAACACGGGGGTGTGTCAAATTAGCACGGGGGCGTGTTTCAGGCAAGGCATGGGGGCGTGCTTAATGAGACATGGCCCCCTGCTTGGAGCTTTAAGCTTGGATTTCTTCAATTTCTTGTCCATTATGCTCCTTTTGTCCATCTTGCCCTTCACAACACCTGAAAACACAATTAAAAGATTTTAAGTACATAATCACCATATTTCGGGAGGAATCAAGGAATAAATGATGTGCTTTTGATAGTGTTTATATGTGTAATTTGGAGCACATCACGATTCAAAAAAGAATATAAGCTATACGCCGCGTATGGGTCCATACGCGGTGTATACGCGGCGTATAGATCCTCGGTACACTATATCTTTCAAATTTTCTCATTTTTTACACACACTTCAAAAAAAAACACTCTCGTATAGCACTATACTACACGTATTGATCTTCGATTTTTCAACATCCAGGTACGTATTATTGTTCATACATCATTATTATGTTAATCGTTCATTGATTTAAACGTTAAAGTAGTGTTTTATGCCCCAAAATGCGTGATTTAAAAACTGGAATAAAGAACTATACGCCGGTACAGCCCCGCGTATAGGGCTATACGCAGCGTATAGTTCTTTGGTTGGGGACGAAGACACATCGGTGTGTACCCTATACGCGGCGTATAGATATATACGCGGCGTATAGGGTGTTGCAATACGCGACTTGTGGGCCATACGTGGGTCCCCTATACGCCGCGTATAGTCCTATACGCGGCGTATAGGGTCGGATTCGACCTATACGTTGCCCTGTGACCCATACGCTGCTACCCTATACGCGGCGTATAGCCCTATACGCGGCGTATAGGGTAAATATATATATATACAAATACATATATATGTATATACGCATATACATATACATATACATATACATATACATATACATATACATATACATATACATATACATATACATATACATATACATATACATATACATATACATATACATATACATATATATGTATATACACATATACATATACATATACATATATGTATATGTACATATATACATATAACATGTATATGTATATGTGTATACATATACATATACCTATACATATACATATACATATACGTATACGTATACGTATACGTATACGTATACGTATACGTATACGTATACGTATACGTATACGTATACGTATACGTATATATACATATACATATACATATACATATACATATACATATATACATATACATATATATATGTATATGTGTATATATATATAGATACGTATACGTTGTTTTTGACCTATTTGTTCACCTGTGCAGATATGTCTTCCGATTCTGAGATTGAGGCTGACGTTGTTGACCATATTGCCGAGAATCCTTGGCTGCAGTTTGATGCCGGTTCCGTTGAGCACGCTAAGTGCTCAAAATTTATTCGGATGAAGATCGGTCATCAAAAGGCCGTAGATTGGGAGGTGATGGCTGAGTTGGGAGAGCGCGATCGTCTTGCTGCTATTATCGGAGATGATACGCCGTGGAGACGTCTTTTTGAGATCGCATTCTTACCGTCCCACCGTGAGCTGGTAGTGGAGTTTTTATCCACATTTACATATATTCGTCCAGATGAGATGGTGGAGGACGATGAGCGATCGGAGATTTCTTTTACGCTTTGTGGACAAGCACATCAGATGTCCATTGAGCAGTTTGCAGTTGTCTCGGGGCTTTATTATGAGCCGGAGACTGTTACCCCTCTGTTCACTGAGGGTATTACTGAGATGGAGGAGGGCACATTGAGAGAGTGGTGGCCTCAGATTGCCGGAGGTCCGTTTCAGAGGACTAAGGGCAGGGTCACCGGCATTCGAGATCCTCTCATCCGTTATCTGCATCGGATGATCGCCACGTCCATCACGGGACGTGGCAAGAGTCGGGAGTGGTGTACCATTCCCGACTTATTTTACTTATATTGTTTGATTACGGGGACCAGGTGTAACCTGGCGAGATGTTTGGCGGAGTATTTTGCTTCGTATTATCATCGCCAGGAGCGAGGAGCGGTGTACGGCGGCGCGTACATCACGTTGATTGCCCGATCTTTAGGTTATCTTCCTCGGCATCTTGGTGACGTGTCTCCGCCGATCGAGCCGGTGAGATTAGATCGTCGTACGCTATTCGGCATGCGTATTATACGCCAGTTTCCGGTTGGCATACGATTCTCTCTTCGACCCGGGGAGATCTGGCAGCCGGCACCAGTTCAGCAGCTCGGCATTGTCGATCCACTGCAGCAGCACGGGCAGCCGCATGATCAGCCACCACCCGACGAGCAGCCACATGATCAGCGCCTCCTCAGCCACATCAGCCGCCTCCTCAGCCTCAGATCCCGTGACATATTTATAGAGAGGTGAGGCTGCCTGCACGTGTGGAGACATTGTTGCAGGATATGTCTAGGAGCTTACGGCAGCAGAGTCGACGGCTCGATCGCGTTGAGGATCTGATGGAGTGGCAGGTTCAGTCAGAGATTGCGCGGCGTTCTGGTACTGATCCTCCGCCGTTGCCACCGCCTCGAGATTACCCTGACTCCCCGTAGTTTTGTATTGTAATTTTTATTTTGTTATGTAATTTAAAAACTTTGTAAATATATTATCAGTTTATGTTTATCTTTTATGTTTATTATCAGTTTATGTTTATCTTTGTAAATATATACATACATACATACAGACAGACATACAGACATACATACAGACACACATACAGACATACAGACATACAGACATACATACATACATACATACATACATACAGACATACAGACATACATACATACATACATACAGACATACAGACATACATACATACATACATACATACATACATACATACATACATACATACATACATACATACATACATACAGACATACATACATACATACATACATACATACATACAGACATGCATACATACATACATACACACACACATACATACATACATACATACACAAATACATACATACATACATACATACAGACATACAGACATACATACATACATACATACATACATACATACATACATACACAAATACATACATATATACATATATACATACAGACATACATACAGACATACATACATACATACATACATACATACATACATACAGACATACATACATACATACATACAGACATACATACATACATACATACATACATACATACACAAATACATACATACACACATACATACAGACATACACACATACATACATACATACATACATAAATAATTTTAATTCAAATTATATATATATTAAAACTCAAAAAATTAAAAAAAACATATACATATATAAACTATACGCGCGTATAGACCCATACGCGGCGTATAGCTCCTCCACTACAGTGCTCTTGCGACCACGTATAGTGCTCATGCGACCAATTCTTTTGCACTATACGTGGCGTATGGCTCCATACGCCACGTATAGGTGGTGTCAGATGTACAACTACAGTGCTCTTGCGACCACGTATAGTGCTCATGCGACCAATTCTTTTGCACTATACGTGGTGTATGGCTCCATACGCCACGTATAGGTGGTGTCAGATGTACTTTTTGTACCATGTACGATTACAAGCAACGTATGGGCTCATACGGGGCAAACGTGGCAAGACTATACGCAGAGTATAGAACCATACGCTGCGTATAGGCCGCTATACGTGGCGTATAGACCCATACGCTACGTATAGTTGTCAGACGTACTATAAAGCGTTTTTGCACCAATGCAAGTCTTAGAAAACTTTTTCTATTAAAAGGTACGTTTATTACACCCGAGGTTTTTTTTTTCAATACACTTAATTAAAATGAAGCCTAACTTGTATTTGTATCCTCACTTAACAACATCAATTTTCCTTCCTTTTTCTATTAAAAGGTATGTTTATTACACCCGAGAAGATCCCGATACTAATGTCGTAGAAGATATATTTTTTTGTCATCCTAAATCATACGACACTTGGCGTGCATTTCCGCACGTGCTGATGATAGACGCTACATATAAAACAAACATGTACAAGCTTCCGTTTGTTCAGATTGTTGGTGTGACCTCCACACACAAGACATTTTGTGTTGCTCATGCGTTTATTAGCAAAGAACGGAAAGATAATTTTGAATGGGTGCTTAATAGATTGAAAGATACGTTAAGCAAGTGTATGGAGCCGCGCGTCATAATAACAGACAGAGATCTCGCTTTAATGAACGCATGTGTTAAAGTGTTTTCGAATGCTTCAAAGTGTTTATGCAGGTGGCATATTGATGAAAATATCGCGAAACACTGTAAAGCAAGTTTTACAAAAGATGACTGGAGAAAGTTTAAATATGCATGGGCACGTTTGTGTGAGTCTCCCACGGCGGAGATTTACGAGTATAACTATAACCTTCTTTGCGAACGATTAGTTGAAGCGAATCGAGAAAGTAAGTTTTTATTATATTTTAATTATGTTTTATTATATTTTCAATATATAATTTAATTATGTTTTATTATATTTTCAGAGGTATTGTCATATATAAACAGAAACTGGTTAGAGAGTTACAAAGAAATGTTTGTATCAGCCTGGACTAACTTGAACCGCAATTTTGGCCAACGCACAACAAATAGGGTGGAGAGTCAACATGCAAATTTAAAAAGATATCTTAAATCAACAAATAGCTCACTGGATAGACTTGTGGAGTTTGTAGATCAATTGGTGAACGCACAAGAGGTAAATTTAAAAGAAAGCTTTGAGACAAGCAAAATTAAAACCATGAATCATCATAAACTTCCGCTATTTGATTACTTAAGAGGCAAGGTTTCACACATAGCTCTTGATTTATTAGTTGCCGAAAACACTAAATTGCATGTGATGCGCTCTGCAAATGCAACATGTGGTTGTCATCTTTTCACTAGTTGTGGCTTGCCTTGTGCTTGTCGGCTGGAAAAATATGAACATTCTGGTAATAGTCGCTCCATCATTATCATTTTTCTATTAAAGTGACAAATTATGTATTAATTTATACTTTATAATGCAGGCACTAAAATTCCATTAGATGCAATTGACGTATTTTGGACGAAGCTTGATAACATTAAGCCATCATATACGGTGGATGAAAAAGTTGATGTTGAAGAAGAAATGGAACGGGTGAAACAACAAATAATGACACAACCCGCAGCTGTAAAATTTAGTTTGGTGGAAAAAATAAAAAAAATTGTGTATCCATGGAAAAATAACAAAAAAGCGCCTGTTGTTCAAACAGATATTCGCGGTCGTCCAACGTTAAAGGTTCAACAACAAAAGTACGACACTCAACAAACTACGTGCGACATGCCGAGACATAGCTCGTTTATTGCGTCTCACATTTCCGGAAGAACAAGTTCAGCTGTAAAGCCCCAGAAGCCTGCCATGCAACGTAGTCGTTCAACGTCATCTAAAGTATCACGGGGTACTAATGAGTTTTCTTCGATTGTCGGAGATCACCAATTAAACAATATAAACAGGTTAAAAAATTGGATTCCGTCAATCTTTCATCAGTATATTTCACGTATACGAGATGTCCGACCCGATGGGAATTGTGGTTTTCGATCAATAGCTTTAGGCTTAGGGTTTGACGAAAATAAATGGATGTATGTGCGGACACAGCTTTTAGAAGAGTTGGACAGACATGAATTGGAGTACAGAGAAGTTTTCGATACTTTGTACCCCGGACAGTATAACGAATTACGTCACACCATCGATTGGCAAAGTGTGGAACCTGCACCAGAAGAACATTGGATGATAATGCCGTATACGGGATTAGTGGTTGCTCAAAAGTTTGGGGTTATTCTTCATTTACTAAGCAATAATGGTTGTCAAACATTTTTCCCATTATGGGCTGATCCGAAAACTGTCATGCCTCATCATGTCGTGTCGATTGTTCATGTCAACAACAATCATTTCGTCCACGTTAAGTTAGAAGGAGATTATCCGATGCCAACATTAAGTAATCTTTGGATTCTTAACCGAAGCGTACGTGCTGCAGAATGGGAGATTATGTATAGGATTCGTATCTCGGAATACAACGCAATAATAGAGAATAACCGAGAACCCCCGGCTTATATAAATTTATTTTAATTTATAATTTGTAATATGCGAATTATATATTTTAATTTTAATTTTATTATTGTATTCATATTGTATTGTTTAAATAATTTTAATTCAAATTATGTATATATTAAAATAAAAACTCAAAAATTTTAAAAAAAATAAATATAAATATATAAGCTATACGCCGCGTATGGTTCCATACGCGGCGTATAGCTCTTCCACGTATGGGTCATAAGTCACGTATGGGTATAAAATGTCAAACCCTATACGCCGCGTATGGTCCCATACGCCGAGTATAGGGTATAAAACGTCAAATCAACAACATACCCTATACGCCACGTATGGACCCATACGCGCCGTATAGGGTATAAAGCGTTAAATCAACAATGTACCCTATACGCCGCGTATGGACCCATACGCGGCGTATATGATACAGGGGTGTTGATTTAAAATTAAGGGGTGTCTAAATAAAGGGACCCTTTTTTTTTTGGTTTCATTCATAATCATTATTGTAAGTCAAATCAAATGCAAACAAAATATAAATACTTAGTGATTATACTAACCTAATATTGTTATTGATAATAAAAAGTTAGGTTGGGAGTATTATTGACTGAAATGTTAAAATAGACTATTGTTGTTCAATAAGTAATAGTTTTAATTATTAATATTTATAATGTCAAAATTAAATTGTAATGTTATTTTTTTATAAATGAATACTTTGAATTAATTTAAACTAGTAAAAATACCCTCGCGTTGCGACGGAGAGTAAAACTGTGAAAAAAGTTAATGTCAAAATGTTGTTGTGAACCTGCACATTAAAAGTAAGAAAACAAAATCGGTAAAACTTTTAGAAAAACAAACCATCACAAATTTGTGTATTATGACAAGGCCGCTGATAATAATTGAAACTTTATATAAAAGGAAAAGTGTTATAAAAATTGATGTTAGAACGTTAATAAAATTAGCCACGTTAAATAATCGCATATGCCAAATGAGTTGTTGTACGTGTGTGTATGTGAACTACGCCCAGGAGAAATTTGTTGTTTCATTATACAAAAAAAAATTGTATTTAACCAAAAAAACTCAAGTTAGTGTCCATACGTACCACATCAGGGGAGGTAACGCAGATAAAGGAAGCACGCCGCATCGGCACATTTAAAGATGACAATTAAACGGTTTATGGCATTATGAAAATTCATGTAGAAATGTAGATAAAAATAGCCACGCTATAATGTAAAGCTCGAAATTTTATAAAGCATTGTATGCTAAAAGTTGTAAGAGAAAAAAAACTATAAAAGTTTCAAAACCTTGATACAGCTTTGTGACTCATACGTTTGTACTTTGATAACTTGTACATTATTATGCATAAATTAGTTTTGAGTGAATTTTGCATCAAAACATAGATAAAAATAAATATATCATAAAAACATATTTAATTTTTTTATAAACATTATATTTTAGAACCTATTAGAAAAAAAATAACTAATTATAATAATACTTCAAGCAACTACAAGGAAACTAAATTTATAAAATAATAAAAAAGACAAAAAGAGAAAAGAAACACGTGTGAATTAGATAGTTGTACATTATAATATATATTAAAGACTTATGTCTTGTTTTTTTTTTCTTTTTTTTTCTTTTCTTTTCATTTAAATAATAAGTTTTTTTATATGGTTTTTTTTTTTTGCGGTCGGTTGCGGTTCTGCTTCTGGCGGAGGAGGGCGATGGCCGCTTGGCTTGCCGTTTACGACGACGCCGCTTGGCCTGTCGTCTTCGGACATCTGCGCCGCCACAAGTTCGGCCGGTTACGGTTCTGCTTCCGGCAGAGGAGGGCGATGGTTGCTTGGCTTGCCGTTTCCGGCGACGCCGCTTGGCCTGTCGTCTTTGGACATCTGCGCCGCCATAAGTTCTTTGTTTCTCTTTTTTTTATGTTACAAGATGTCGGTGGAATCAGTATACTTTTTTCGCTTTCCATTTCTGCCACAAATGTTTGTGGGTGTTTACTTAGGCCCACCATTTCTTTTCTTTTAAGGGGATGATCTGTTCATTTGATTTACAGTAGAGAGAGGGTTAGAGAGAGAAACATTACAAAAACGATTTGGATTGATCGTATTTTATACTATATCGGAAGCGGTCTCTCTATCTTTGTGTTGTATGCTTTGTATTATGATTGTTATTGTTATTGCCTTTGGTAACGAGTCGGGGGTCTCTTCGGAAGCGGTCTCTCTATCTTTTTAGATAGAGGAAAGACTTGCCACCATATACCCCTCCCAGACCCTGCTCTCTAGCGGGATATACTGGGTATGTTTGTTTGTTTGTTTTGTATTTTATACTACATCGCATCACATACGACGCGGCCGCAACTTTATACGTTTGTTTTGGATGTGGGTTTGAGGTTTGGGGGTGCGGTTTTTTTAAGGGTTGTTGTCGGTTTTCTATTTTGGACTATGCGTATTCTTGCGATTTTGATGTTCGTCTGTTTTGTGTATGGTGTTGGGCTTTGATTTAGTTTTTAGTTCTGTATGTTTTGGTGTGTTATGGATTTAAGGTTTTAATGTGTTTTACCTTGTGTATTTTGCTGACTTTTTGGTTTTGAACATTCATTTTGATTTTGGTTTCGGGTTACTTAAAACTCGCATAGACGCGACAACTATTTTAGTTTATCATATAATAATAGTAGTAGTTCAAATTATATCTATCTTAAAAAACTTTATTATATAATATTACGTGTTTATTTTAATGTGTAAATTTTGTTTTGAACGAGTTGGGTCAAATATTGTAATTTTATTTCGTTGGTATAAATTCAAGTTACTCTATGTTTTGATGTAAATTTTGCTATGAAATATATTAGAGCGAATGTAATCTATGCTTTATCATGTCACCTTCTTTCCCGCACTTGCTTATTTTGATGTACATTTTGAGTTGTTATACGTTCGATAAAATTATTTTATCATTTTTACGAATTACGATGAAGTAGCCGTTAAGGTTATCGACGGAGTAAGAATCGTAGCGGCGGGTTTGTTTTACCTTTCTACATGCTTTAGGATTTTACATTGGAATGATAACTGTTATATTTTGTTTGACATTTGCGTTTTGATATTTGAGATCATGACGAAAGACCCCGCGCAATGCAAAGCCTTTTCACTATGGCTTTTAAAATAAAGTTAATTATGGGGATTTTGTGTTCATTGAACATTTTTGGCATCATTAATCCATTATACCCTATCGTCACGTATAGTCACGTTAGGTTTCTTTTTCAAAGAACATATAGCATATTCGTTTTACCAATTATATGGTGAAATAATGTTCACATAAAGTTTCATTGAAAAACAATATATAAGATTTATTTGTGAATTATGTTCCGTGACAAAGTCTAGAGAGTTTGTAGTTTACAAAATAATAACATTCGTCCTTCAATTTGACAAATTGTATTAAATAAAATAGTCATACATTATATTGTGAATATTCACGTCTCATTTCTTATCATAATTTTTATAGTTACACTAATTTACTAATTTTATCTCTTATTTTTAATTAAATAATGTTTTTTATATTTTTATCATTATATATTTTCTCTTGGTCACTCTAATTTATAAGGAGTTAAACAGTGTATTATTAAATATATAGATTAACAATAATATTTTCTTTTTCTTCCATTTAAAACCACCAACTCCCATTTCATATAATATATAGATTAAACATAACACGTTTACACTCATAAAATTATAAGGGTGATGTGAAAGCACTTAGATCATTAACTTGAGTATGAGAGTTAAATATTATCTATTCATATTAATATGCTTCGTCGGTGGTTTTTTTTTTTTTTGGTTTTATAAGGTTTGTCTTGGGTATGGGTTCGAGGTTTGGGGGTGAGGTTTTTTTTGTGGGTTTTTGGTATTTGATCACGTGTCTTTGATGTGTGTTTTGATTATATTCGTTTATAGGGTTCGTTGGCGTTGTTTTTCTCCGGGTTCCTGCTTTCTTTCTTCCGTTATCGATACCTTGACGATTCTCGCTATTAAGGTTTGGATTTTCCTTTTTTGCTATTTTCGGGGGTTTGATTTTCGTCAGTTTTTCTATTTTGGACTGTGTCGTCTTCTATCTGCTTTGATTTTCGTCTGTTTTGTGTATGGTGGTAGGCTTTGATTTAGTTTTTAGGTTTTGCATGTTCCGGTGTGTTATAGATTTGGGTTTTTGGTGTGTTTTACTTTGTTTATTTTGCTGATTTTGTGGTTTTGAATCTTCATTTTGATTTTGATTTTGGTTTAGGCTTACGTTAAAACTTACATTGCCGCGGCAACGCGCGACGCCAAAATCTAGTTATGATTTAATATGTTAAAGTCTGAGTGTGAGTCTTAAAGTTGGTTTGAGTATGAGATTGATTTTTTTTAAACAGGTTTAGCATAACGATGTGTGGAATTTGCTTATAGACCATGTACTGCTCACTTAAAAACAAAATTAACTCTTTTGAAATTGACTCGTTTGTGAACGAGCCAAGCTCAAACCAAGATAAAACCCACTCGTGGGTCACATGTTACGGATTAAGTTATATATTTTATTAATGGTTGCCGCCGCCGCCACGGGCACAATATACAGAACAATATCTATCATCCATTATCATAATGATACATGGTTAACATCGATGTAAAACATACATCGCTATATTTTTCACGTCTTTATCTTTTGACAATATGGAAAAACATAATACAGTATATACTTTGTTATTCTATAAATATACAGCTATATTTTGTGTATTGCGTAGGATTCCTTGTTATAAATATTAATATTAATAAATAATATATATTATGCTATACATAAATTATGTATGTGTTTACTATTAGAAAAATATAAATAGAAGAATTAAACAATTCATAAATAACAAATAAACAAACCGAACTTGAGCTTAAACGAGCTCAAGCTTGACTTGTTCGTTTACATCTTTAGCTATATATTGGTACGATCTACAATCTTCATATTATATTATGAGTAAATTACCATTTGCATACCTAACGTTTGTCCGTTATAACCGTTTGCATCCCTATAGTTTCAAAGCCTCGATTTGCATATCTAACGTTTATAGTTTTAACCGTTTGCATCACTAATGTTTTCATTATGTAACCATTTGAATTACAATGACTAACGGTGTTAGTCAAGTATGTTAACATGCCCCACATTATTTGTCTTTTGTAAGGGTATTTTTGATATTTTCTTTTAATCCGATTTTTTTATTATTTTCATAACTCCAATCCATTTTCAACCCACCAACAAACCCTGCATCCCATCAGACCCTCTGGCAACCATCTGCACCACGACCTACCCCTCCACCGTCGACCCACTAACCACCACCGCCATCTCCGCCTTCTCTTCCGTCCACCGTGAGCTAATACGTTTTTGTTTAGTTGTTCTGCACACCACCAGAGTCGTGTGATAACACGTCGCCGGCGGTGGCGTACGTCGGAATACTCTGAATCGCGTTGCTGAAATAATAATCTTTGAGCTTTGGTTCTAGACGGTGACAACAATTCACCGCCATTCGAAACATCATCGTTTTCGAATTTGGGAACTTTCTTGCACGTGTCACCGCCCCCCACAACAACGGACGTAGCGACTGAAACGACAAAATCTCCAGAGACTACGACGGGGGCAATGATGGTGGTTTTGTCTTTGGAATAATCGTGTTTCGGATCTAATTTCCGATTAGTGATGTGATGGTGTCGTCGGAGAGTTTGATGTGATCATTGCTCTGTTTCCCTAAAACTTCACCAGAGATGCAATTCAATCGTCTCCGATTGTTGTGGTTTCTTTCAATTTGAGAATTAATTCTTTACTGAAGCTGAAGATTCTTTCTGTCAACGGTGCGAATTCGTCGAACGTGACTTTGGGTCCTTCGGCGGGGAGATTGAGGACCGCCGGCGATATCAACACCGAGTCATGGCGGAAAGACGGTGGTTTGGAGACAAATTTGGCTCCTCTACAGACCTCTGCAAACACATTGATGAAGACAAAGAATGCGCAGGCCGTTTCGGTTTGTTCGGTCCTTCGCCTCCTTCGCCGCCGGAGCTTCTCTCTTTTTCACCGAGAGCCTAAACACAACACACAAATCACATATGAGGAGGGGAAGGTTGGGGGGATGGTTATTGGGGTTCAAGGGTATTTTTGTTAATTTACCAAAAACTAACGGTTAAATCTAACGGCGTCAGGTTTAGTACTCAAATGGATATAAAATTGAAACGTTAGGGGGCAAATCGAGACTTTGAAACTACAGGGATGCAAACGGTTAAAATAGACAAATGTTAAGGATGCAAATGGTAATTTACTCTTATATTATCATTTATCAAGTTTCCTATTCACAATTGAACATCAATTTACATGATATAGTTTAAAGGGAAAATAATTCAAGTGGCTTGGAAGTTTTATATAATTAATTGTTCAAGTTCGTCATTATTTGACCCAAAGCTCAAGCCTACCAACCACTTTAAAGTTCGAAGTTGACAAAACTTTTAGAGTTTTGCATGCTTGTACCACTTAACCTTATCCAAACAAAAAACATTTGAACATCTTATTGCCAGCACTAACAGGACGAATAAACTTGATAAATAAAACTTTTTTTATATATAAATTGCAATAAGATTAGTTGTCATGCAACACATTTAACCAAAATTATTTTATAAATTTATATACAGAAAAAATCTAGTAAAAAAAGTTAAAATAATTATACTTTAACTTTAAAAACATTATTTTAAGCGTAATAAACATTTGTACATAATCTGAAGTTTAATCACATGTAAGATTAAGAAGTAAATGTCATTAAAACCTTCTCTTATGTAAATAAATATTTGAGGGTTCGAAAAAATTTTTTTAATTTTTTTTAAAGATATACTTTGAAAAAAGTATATATTTAGTTAAACACTGTAACTCATTAATTTATTAACAAACACATTAAAGTATTGATTATTTTAGATCTACTAAATATTAGAGCCTATTAACATTTTAATTATCATAATCTATTACCCATTAGTAAAATTTTACTAGTATATTTGGTTGGCTAAATAGTGTATTTTATGGACTTCTATATATTAATTATTGATTTTATATTATAGGTTATTTTATTTTTCAACTCACCTAAGGATGAAATTTTTCTGAGATATCTCGGGAACGGCCCTGTATACGCTTCTTGTATTCTCTACTTAAATTGCATTAACAAAATTTTAAAATGGCTCTAAATATTGGTTTATTTCTAACAAAAGGGAATTGATAGGTAAGTTGAAGTAGCATCATAACTAAATTAATTACAAGTTAAAAGAATATTGACATAAAGTTAATGGTATGTGTAGTAGTTTATTTAGTTAAAATGTCATCTAGACAAATATGAATTTATTAAAATCATTTTAAATCTAGTATAGTGGGTTTAATTTATTTAAACCTCTTTTTAGTTAAATATTGTTGAAAGTGAGAAAAAATCTATTTTAACGGCCGTTAAGGGTTTGGCTAAAAATGAATTTGAAGTCTTCCTTTAACTAAGACGTAATGACTTTAACGCCCTAATTGTATCCACATCAGCAACTTTGGCGCCCTCCAGGGGCACCACTACGTCCGGTCTAAAAGGCAACAAGCAATATTTTATAATCTGCATTCATAAATAAATAATGCATTAAAAGACAATGTTGTAGGCCTAAAGGATTGGTGGCATACTAGTTTAATAACTAATCACAATCGTAAGTATACATGCATCGAGTGGTAGGGCTAGGATTCGGGTTTTACCATGTGACCCGGCTATCCATCTAAGACGGACCCAAGACAGGGCCGATAGGCATAATCGGTTTGGTTATTGATTATAACTTTGGCATGTATCGGATATGGTCTAGGATTCGGTTTAGTCTATAGGTAAAAACAGAAAAAAAAAATATATAAAATCTTAGCATAACAAAACTCATGTTAGGTACAGGCCAACCTAAGACCAATCTAACCCAAAAGGGCTGAGACTAACTAACGGAACATTGGTTAGGCTTCGGTTATGATTTTCTAGAAATTTTGGTTTTAATTTTGACTTTATAGAAATTTAGGTTTCGACTAGTCAGGGTTTCAACCAGGCAAACACCGGTTAGATGAGTAGGGTGTTAAAAAAGATCGTGTTTACAGGTTGATGGGATAAACACACCGCAGATCTTAAAATATTGATGGAATGCATATCAATCTGAAAATGACATCAAAGTCTTAAAATTTTTAATCCTTATGTTCTATGATCATCATCTTAACAATAATAATCCTCTATCCTGTGGTCGTTATCCAACCTACTATTTTAATATTTTTTAAAAGATATTTTACATAAAAAAAAAATTAGAACAGAGGATCCTAAGGCAGGTAATTGTGTGGGTTATATAGCTTCATTACACAACAATTTTAAGTTTAAAAAAGTTGCATAAACAGGCATACGAATTGCTTTATATCATCTTACGTATCACATCTTATGCATCACAGTTAACAAAACATTTATGCTATTCTCAAAGATAATGAAACGAAGGCCTCTATATGCCTACAACAGATATACAGACCCAAGTAACAAAAAGAAAATCAACCAAATACCAACAGTTAAAGCAGTTGAAAAAAACCGTTGAAAACCACCAGAAACATATGCAAGCATCATTGAACAAAAGCGCTCTGTTTTCTCAACTTTCTCAACCGTTTTTAACGGTTCTTTCTCTACAATATATCACAACAAACCAAACCCAAAAAAGTTCTGTTTGATAAAGTAACATCCAAGTAAAACTAGCAAAAAAAAAAAGGTTTAATTCCCTCCATCCCTAACATAAGGTTATATCTGGAATATTAGCATCTAAAGATTGTATCCCGCTTTTCGGATTAGCTCGTTTTTATACATGTTCATCACGAAATTCAGGAGGATAGTGGGGGGAATTCGTCTTCATTCTTGAGGTGGAACGAATTATCTCTAATCCTGAAAGCCCGAAACCAAATCAAAGGAAGTAGCAAAAAGTAAAAGTAGCAATATTTACTTAAGAGGGCCAAGTTGTAGCCTGAAGCTATGTTTTATCTCCAACAGGTCAAATCAGAAAAGATAGCTAAATATAGACGGGTCAAATGGGTAAAATAAGAAAAAAATTAAGCAATAATAAATAGATCAACCAGGATTGAAAGTTGGACAAAGTTTATGTATTTTATTCAAAAAATAAATTACTATCGTGTGACACTAATTAATTGTTAAATTAATTATTGTTTTATCTCTTCGCGTCAAACCCAAAAGAAATGAAAAAGATAGCTAAAAAAGAAACAGGTCGATGGCCGCCCAAGTATATTTTGAACACAAAACCTTTTAAATCATTTTATTCAAAAAATAAGATTACTACTGAAATAATACAATTATTGTAATCGTATTTGGCACACTACCTTTACAGCATTTGAAAATTTTAAACGAAGGTGTTACCAGGCCAACCTAACCTGACCCGTTTCAACCTGCATAAGGATTACCTGTTTTGACTAGAGGCAGTTTTAACACTTTACCCGACCTACCCATTTTGTGATCTTTATATAACAGGACATGTAAAAAGAAATAAAGACCAGTAAATCTGAATTACCTCCCCTGTTTTCTGCCATATGCATTTCCTTTTGGGCTTTGCACATAAGTTGGAGATGCCTCTGTACTAGATGGGTTCTCGTTCTCGGGCAAAGACCGAAAAGATCCAAATTCAAGTTTCCTTGGTTGGTTTGCAGAACCGTTGGCGGTAGAGTTAACCTGGATAGGGTGGTGGTGAGCTTGATGTGATGCATTAGCATTGATACGGGCTTGTCTTGGGGACCATTCGAGTGGGCTTTGGGCTGCATGGTTAGCTTCAAGGACCGATTTAGGTTCACCAGAAGCAACCCGGACTCGGTAGATGTTACCATTAGAGACTGGCGATCCACGACCCCTTCCTCTGGCCCGTGTAGGTGGTGGTCTATCCTCGCAAGTATTGCTACTCTGTAACAACATTTAATTTATTGGATTCATGACATATGAAACCTAACCATTTCATTTGTAGAAATAGCATGCCAATTTCACCATATACTTCAACTATTCTCATGTAGAAGTTAATAGAAAGTTTGGATTGATTCATGTTATGTTTTACATCTAATGGATCAAATGGACTTAGTTAAATGATTTAACTTAAAGGTAAAGGGTGAAACATATTTTAAATGATTTAACTTAAAGATAAAGGGTGAAACATATTGAAATTTATCGTAAGTATGTATTCATATGCATAAACACTCTTGAATCAATTAACTAAAGTTAACAATTAGATTACTATTGTAAAATATAAAACTTTAATCAGATTTAGCAAATTAAAAGTCACAAACAAAATTTAGAAACAAATAGAGAAGTGATGTGGGACAATCCAACCTGCCCATTTTTCACCTTTCAATACTCGCTTTCTTATTTTTATCAAGTACAAACGTGGAGACTGGAGACGGATATAAGATTTATATGACTAGGGTATAGACTACCACAACAACAAATTATTATTATTAGTTATTACATTTTATACACTAAAATAAACTACTGCCTTCAGGATAGGTTTTGCCAAAGATATAAGACACATAAGTTTCCTTATTTTCTCAAACAACAATCTAGAGTCCTAGACATTGTAACTAGAGGTGACAAACAAGTGCTTTCAGGATATATCATATTCCAAACAGATCAAATGCATAGAACTACTAAAAATGGCTAAAATGAAATAGAAAAATGGGCTGAACAGGCAATTTTTGCCCGGGTGTATTCGTAACACAAACATTTAAATCACTTTATTTAAATACAAGCATATCAAAATTTTATAATGCAGATCTCATAAATATATTTTAAACGTTAACTATTTCTGAATTTGAGAAGACACAGAGCATTTAGGTCAAACCCATTTTGACCCGAACTACAAAATCACCCCTGTTGATTGTTACCCAACCCAACCATTTTTCCACCTCTTGATGTAGTCATAAAGTGAGCTAAAAACATACCATTACAGGAATGTAAGGCCCGGTCCCACGCACCGCTGCATTACCCAGGTTGCGGTTATACCCGTTGCTATGCTTGGGGTGGCCCCTCGCTACACCATTAGCATTCACGTGAGAAGCAAAATTATGTTGGAAAGAAACGGGCCATGAATGAGCAGCTACAGACGTGTCCCACGGATTCTTATTTCCATAAGGGGACGTAGGCGGGCTTGGGCTACCCCGAACCATAGTCGTGGACAATGCATAACCATGGCAACCTTGACCGTATAACAAATTCCTTATGTGAGCATCATAGTCACCCGTGAGGTCAGAAAACGGGTTCAATACTTCAGTTTCCCCAGTACTATCATCAGTTGTATCCTTCTCTTTATTGTCAAAAGATAAATTGTCGTTATTGCCCTTATTAATACACAAGCAAATTGTATCTCCATCCACTAATTCAGACCCTCCATTTTCCATTAATTGCTCAAGGCCCGTTTTCTCATCAACACACTCAGGTTCTTTCTCTAAGTTTGACTCAGTCAACAGAGGGGCATTATGGTCATTCATATAATCATCAAAATCACCATTTGAGAATCTTGAATACACATCATCCTCATAATAGGGTTCACTATGGGATGAAATGGACAAAGCACCAAACCCGTTAGCAGCAAAGATTTGGAATCAGGCAGGTTTATGTCTCTGTAAGGTGTTTCTAAAGAACATCTTGATCTCATCTTTAATACTGTTGTTTGGTTGTTGCAGAATTTTACCAAGTCTACGGGCCCCATATCTAAATGCACTCCGTATCCGGAAATAATTTCCTACAAAGATTACAAAAAATATTACACTAAGGGGGTGTTTGGCTGCACACTTTGAAAGTGATTATGTGATGCTAAATAGTTAGAATCATATAATCAGGTTGTTGAAACTAATGTTTGAATGTGACTGCTATTTGAATTTCTAATGATCAGATGTTTGACTGTTTGGAAAATTCTGATTATTTAGGGAATTAAAACGTAGATTGACCAAAAATGATATGTATGTGAACAAAAGGTGTTTTGCGAAATAAGAGTGAGTCTCTGCAGTAAGGTTAAAAGAAAGGGTGTATAGGTGATTTTATTATAACCTTACACTGTTCCAAAAGTGACCCCTAAAAAATCAGATCATAAGCAGTAAAATCTATTTTTTCAAACATTAGGTTCTGACTATTGCAATCAAGTGGGAAATGGGAATAATTAGTAAATCAGTTCTATAATACAAATCCAAATATACGGAGTCCACTTGACAAAATTCTTGTGCAGGAGATATACAAAAAGAGGGTATATTTGGAAAAGGGAAAGACTATTTATAACCCTATGTGTGCTTTTAATAGAACAAAGAAAGGTGTGTACCTTTGTGGACACTGCGTCCAAGATTGTTGTTTTCTTTCAGTGGATCAATTATATTCAGATTCTTGAGGTTAAAAGCCCGAAGATCTGTCTCCGCTCCCTTAGAAGGCACAATGAACATATCCATACAGTTCTTCCTGAATTCAGCACCCAGCAAGACATCGGTTCCTTGATTTTCAAGCGTTTCCACTGCATAGTTAATGCATTAATATGATTCGAAAAACACTTGTTTTATATACTTGATGTGTCATTTATGATTTACAGAAACAATAACATTACAAAAATAATCTAAAGTGAACCGGAGGTTGCCAGTACTAAAAAATAAACTTTGATCGACTTAGAACCCGTTTGACCTGTTCCCCTTTTACTTCAAGTCTTATACTGACCAAATTGACCCATTTGAGGTAAAAACAAAACCCAAATAGGCTAGTTTAAAATTAGTGGATCAAAATTCCTACCTCTAGCATGTTCCTGTATTTTTAAGGTGGCAAAATGGGCATAATGGGTTATGCTCAAAATTGACAAATTTTTACAATGATTTAGATCAGGTTGAAATTACTAGCCAACAACACTTTCCTTGTTCAGCTTTTTCATACATTAATTAAATTTAATTGAAAAAACTTTATAAGAATATATCGATAATTTGTTTAATATAAGCAATTAGGTGATGTAAACACTTAAGTGTACTTGGCAGCTTCTAAATGTTCAACCCATTCCACCTAAACAGGTTAAAGCACCCCCTCTACATATTCCTTACCTGTTAAGCTAGGAAGGGAAGATTTGCAAACAGGGCCATCCAAACTGATGCAATAGTTATCCCAGTCAAACTTAGCATAATAATCCAAAAATCTGTAGAGAACCTAAAAAGGGTGCCAAAATAGACCATCAGTAGAAACTATGATTTTTCTGCAAGGGCGAAGAGATGTTACCTCTAAGGGGCCATTTAGAGAAGCATGGAAAACATGGAAAATGTAAAGGACTAATGTTTCCAGTGCATAAGTGGATATCAAGCCATGATGAGCACCAAGTATTCGGCTTTCATAGTAGCACCATGCTTTTATAAGGATAATGCTGCGCTTGAAAAGATGATCTTTGCCAGCAAGGCGATCCACCTATCATCAATGAATGAACTAATGAAGAAACATTAAAAATGAAGATGATGATTCCTCTATAATGAGTCAATGTGTAACATCAATAAGTTTAGCTAAAATGGGAAGAGGTCGAATGAACGGACGGAAAGTTGCCAGAAGCGTGTTCTTAATGCATACAAGTATACAATCTTCGAAATTCTTTTTCTTTTCAAATTAAACTATTATCATGTAAAAATATATTTTGTAATACTATTTGATGCATTATTTATATAATTACAATTTTAAATAATGAAAAAAGAGTTTCAGGCTGACCTGGCCCGTTCAAAGTTACAATTTTTTTACATTACTCTTATGACATGTTACCTAACTGGCCCATCTTGCCATGTCTAATGGAGGCCAGGGTATTGTAGTGTTCGTACTGTAAAAAAAAAACTAAATATGCTTGTTGAAATCTTGAATTCACCAAACTCATAGCATATGTTGAATGACTTACTTGACATAGTGATTAAATCTTACCTGTTCAAGAAAACAGAGTGTACAAAGTCCACCCAACTGATTAAACGATATATCTATGACGATATCTTGGACAAGGCATTTCACAAGCTTCACCTGGCGCACGGAAAAACAAAAACAGATGGCATCAACAAAGGAGGACGGTAATTTAATCTTTATGTTAAAGAGACATCTAGAAATCACATTTTACAAATGGATAAACGGAGAATAGTTACCATAAGCGTGAAGGATAGAATTGGAAGATCAAAGATGCATGGGTCAGTGAGGTTGAATAATGGGTCACAACAGGTTATGGTTGTAGCAGCATAACTCGGTATTTTGGG
Source organism: Flaveria linearis (assembly GCA_024085815.1). NCBI lineage: Eukaryota > Viridiplantae > Streptophyta > Magnoliopsida > Asterales > Asteraceae > Flaveria > Flaveria linearis. The sequence continues at coordinate 6,827,041 of CM044003.1, forward strand.
TTGGGTGCTTGGGTTGACCCAAAAACATTTTTCTTGTCCTATTCTTTAGAAAAATGAATGTGCTAATTATGATTAAGATAACATGTTTATAGAAAGAATCTAAAATCTTTGAAACAAACAGTTTAGAAGAGTGTATGCTTAAAAAATAAAGATACAAATGGATTTTAGGTGACTCTCAACTGTCAGATAAAACACAACCAAAGTCAACACATCCAAGAACAAATGAGTTGAAACCGCCATCTCTACTGAAAAACATTGGTGGTATGCTTTACATCCTTAACATTAAAGTAAAAGACTAATAAAATCACATGTGCAGATGCAATATCAAGTAGAGTACAATGACAGCTGCAACTTAATATGCTCCAATAATTTCCACAGAATAATAAAAAGTTCATAAAAACAGCAGTGTTATGATGATAACCTCAGCATCTATGAATTGGGTATCCTTTAATTCAAATTCAGTGTTTCCATACTTCTCTTCTTCCTGAAGAACACGAAGAACTTCACGAGGCAAAAGATCGTCCAAGTTAGGAGTACTAAGGACCGTTAAATCAATGTCTCCATCAGGGAGATAAGTCTTGAGTGGCACTGAACCATACGGGAACACCTACAACAATTTATTTGATCAAAAGTTTTTCAGTAGTACACATCTCAATGAATATTTGAATTTGGCAAAAAAAAAAAACTTAATGTTGATGGATTTAGCACATTAATTATGTCATTTGATGAGCCCTAACCTTTGTATTATAGGTACCAAACAATCCCCTTTAGCCATTAATGAGATGATATGGCATAAAAAGAAGAAAAAGTTCAGATTATCACACAAGATGTAATTTTTACAATTCTTGATTACGCGAAATTTTTGTGGGTGAGAGGAATAGTGTGTGTGATGTGTATGTATTAAAATAGTCATCACTGGCTGAGTGGCTGGTAAATATGCAAGCACCACTTTGAATAATTGAAAAATCGGCTCAAAATGCCTTACAACATAAACAAACAAACGTACCCAATTTATCAAGATAGAGGAAAGACGGGCCACCATCTACCCCTCCCAGACCCTACTCTCAATTGGACATACTAGGTATGTTTGTTTGTTTGTTTGTTCAGCGTGGGAATCAACAGGAATAAGCATAAAATAGAAGCCATGTAAAGTCGAAAAATGAACTATGAAACAATTACAGACCTAGGAGATGAATGCATCCTTTTATCTAAATCCAATGTATTACATGAATTCCCAGCATCACATATCATTCAAAACTAAAAGAAGACGCATAATGCACCAAAAGATTAAAATACAACAACCAGAGAGAAAATGGAAAAGAGAACAGAAAGACCTAGGAGATGAATGCATCCTTTTATCTAAATAAGACCTAGGAGATGAATGCATCCTTTTATCTAAATACAACAACGTATATTAATACAATCAGCATCATAAACTATACACATCACCAAACAAGAAATATGAACAAGAAAGCACCAACAAATCAATACATGTCTTAATAAATCAGCTTTCAGCAAGTTTTTGCTGCTTCGTAAACGATTATTTCGCCTTAAATCATCAAAATCAAAGATATGATAACCACACAACTAAACCTAATATCAATTCAATGGCATATCATTCTTTTGCAGGTAAATACTACAAAGGGGCTTATTACAAAAACTAACATCAATCATTCATAAAGTAGAAAAAATCATAAATTAACATCAAATTACTACAAATAAACCCAAACCCTGATGACGAACAGCTATAAACATGCAAAAACAAAGCACAAAAATAACAAATTTCAGTGTAGTCAAGTTAAATTAACCTCTAATCGAAGATTGCATCTGATGAGCTTCTGCACATATTCAATCACATCTTTCCTCTTCTCTTCAGAATCCAAAGTCGGGTGTATACAATTCAACACTTCCCGGGCCGGGTCTTCAGCTAAGACCCACGTCTCAACCCGAATCGAATTCGGATCCGGGTTGCACAATGGCGCAGCAAAAGACGGCACAAACGGGCGATCATCGTCCATACCCAGATCGCCCATTCAATCAAAACCCTCAAACAAAAACCACACGAATCGTAACACACAGTAACGCAAAACCCTTCAAAGAATCAGTCAAATTCCCCAAAATTCGCGCGAATAAGGGTTCCCTAACGCGAAATCAAACACATAACTGCACAATCGAAGCTGAAATTGGGGGGATATAACCGAAATTGGGGATAATATTTATAGGGTTTATGGAGAAACAAACAACACACAAACACAGAGAATTGTGGTTATCTTTACAAACCCAAATCAGACGGTTACCCCTTCGATCTTTTCTTCTTCGTCGGTTTCTCTGACACAGGTGTACAGAGATAGATATAGAGATAGAGATGGTGTATGTATAGGTTGATTTTGTTGTTGTTTTGTGTTTATGTGTAATTGTTATGCATCGATTTGTGAAGAAAACACGAGACGAGACGCGACGCGATGGAAGCGAGGGGATAATTATGTCATGGGACAATTAGCAAAGAGCATGTGTTGTTTTTGATCTTGGTGAGTTACAATATGTGTCCTTAAAGTATTGGTTACTTTAATCTTTTTTACATTTTTTTATACTTGTTGTGTCACTTTTTAACTCGTAACATCAGTAATATTACATAGTATAAAACTAAAGACAAAATTTGTTGTTTTTAGAGGGTATAGTACAATTTAAGGGGAGATGAGTACGTTTACCAAGGGTTATGTGTAATGAATTGGTTAACCCTCTCTATTTGTTTTTGTTTATTTGGTTGTGAAGTTTTCTTGGATATGTCTGTTAACTTAACATAATCGAATTGAAACATGTCTAACTGAAACGAAATCAACTGATTAAATAGAATTCACAATCCGATTTTGGTTGAACTCGGATAACCAAACCAAATAAGCAAGATTTTATGCAGCCGAAAATTGAACTCCCAATTTGATTGGTTCTTTTGTTACGGATACAATTTGATTTTTGGGTTTTTTTTGTTTTCGGGTTTTTTCAGTTTTTAATATTTTAACACCCTTACATTTACCCAACCCTTTATAATATTAGTGTTCAAATAAAAAATGGATTCACAATTACTTTGTTTGTGAGTACTTTACCTTTAAGTTATACAAGGTTAATTGGTATTACATTTATTGTGTTCATGTCACATGCACTTCTTATAAGTTTTTTTATTAGTGAATGCGTATAAAATATAGACAGAATCATTGTAGGATAAAATCATGACATAAGATTGCAAAATTAGTTAAGATAACTAGTTGATTCGACCTTGAGTGTTTTAAATTTAAAAAAACAGAGGAGTGTAGTTTTTAAATTAGGGTTGTTTATAGAGGGTTGAACATATAGAACAAGAAAAATCTTTTATTTGCAATTAATAATAAGTGTTTTGTTATAGTAAGTATTGTTCATATTCATTGATATTTGTAGTGTTCTATATTAAAATGTCTAAATTTGAGGATATACATGCTATTCCATATTGTTCATGGTCGATCAAGTTACGGGAATAACCTTTGAATTAAGGTTGTATTAGTTAGTTGGTTGATTTTCATGGCAAAGAAATGGAAAAAAGTTACTACGTGATTCACATATACTTATTAAAGAATAAATATTGAACATTTCCTGAAAAAGTCACTTTCTTAATCAACATCATAGTCGGATTTTAGAAAATAAGACTCTGTTTGATTCACAGAATTTGAAGGAATTAAAATTGGAATTAATTCCATCCAAAATCATGTTTGGTTGGTATTTTGATGAAAATTGGATGGAAATTATATATATATAATCCTCATTGTCGGTGTGAACAGTAGTTCACACCTTCAAACCCACACCCCGGTAACCACCTGCGCACTTTGTCATCCGATGGTGGTGGCGATTGCGGTGGTGATGGGGAGATCCAACCCCCAATTGGACGCGAGATCCACCGCCGTCGGGGTTCCGGTGAAACCCTCAACCGGAGTTCGATCATGTGGGGCGGAGCAAACGCCGTGGGCGTCCCAATCGCTCCGATCGGCAGTGCTCCGGTGGCTAACGACAGTTGCTGCAACAACGGACCTGGTTATGCCACTCCGATTGACGCCATGGCTGGCCCTAAGGAGACTCTCATCTACGTCACTTGTGTCTACACAGGTATGGATGTTCATCTTCAATCATCAAACCTTTGTTTACTTGATTAGGTTGATTTTAGGGTTGGTGGTTGTGGTTCGATGAGAATTTGGTACTTGATTGAGTTAGTTTTGATTTTGATGAACTTGTACAGATTTGTGTGTGTGTGTGTGTTGATTAATTGATTCAAAGTAGTTATGAGATGGAAAGGGGGAAGAATAAACCGAACCCATTTGCGTTAGACAACGGTGGGTCGGTTCCATCTGGAAATGGGTACAATTACAAACCCTATGTGTTGGAAAACCCTACTGGAAATCAAATTGAACAGACGTATGTTCTTGGTAAGGAATTGGGTAGGGGTGAATTTGGGGTTACTTATTTGTGTACTGATAAGTCAACTGGTGAGGTGTTTGCTTGTAAATCGATATCGAAGAAGAAGTTGAGAACTAGGGTTGATGTGGAGGATGTTAGGAGAGAAGTTGAGATCATGAAGCATATGCCTTCACATCCTAATATTGTGAGCCTGAAGGATACTTATGAGGATGATAGTGTTGTTCATTTGGTGATAGAGTTGTGTGACGGTGGGGAGTTGTTTGATCGGATTGTTGCTAGAGGTCATTATACTGAACGAGCTGTTGCAGGTGTCACAAGCACCATTGTTGAGGTTATTCAGGTGAAAAATTTATATTTTTATATGAAGTTATGATAGTTATGTGATTTGGTTGAGGTTGCTGCATGATTTGATGGTGGTTGCTAAGATTTGTGTTATATATGTCATGATTGGGGTCATGATTTATGATAAGTAGGAGTGTTTCTGATTTCTTGATATTTGATTGACATTTATACTTTCTTTATAAGTTTGTTGTCTAATCTATGATAAATTTACTAAATTGTTCTACAAAATCAAAAATTTATCGTGTTCTTAATATGTTAAGAGCCGTATCTTTGTTTTTCAATGAGATTCGGAAGGTTTTGTTGTTTATTTTAGGCTCATTTTTTACAACTTTTCATTTGAAATACAATGAATTTGCTTCTTTGTTTTACAAAATTGAAAATTTACTTTACCCCTTTGTGGGCATGGCATGTGTTAATGATTATGCTAAAAACCACATCTTTGTTTTCCAAGAGTAAAGGAAGATCATGTTGTTTCTTGAAAAATAATTATCGACAAGTGTTTTGTTTGACACCCTGAAATATGATTAATTTGCTTCAATTGTTTGTATAAAATTGAAAATTTATGTTACCCCCTTGTGGGCATTGTGTTAGCAGGGTCATTAGACTCATTTTAAAATGCAAAATTTTAGAATCCTTGACCATGAGTACATTATGATTCAAATAATTGACTTTTGACCCTGTGAGGAGCCCAATAAGTCAACAATTTAGATAATCTGATTGAACACGTGCTTAAGATTTTAGGCTGGACTAAGATTTAATTGAAAATTTTATCATAGGTAACTTGGGTTAATAGTGATCTAATGTTGACCCAACCCTTTAATAAAAGATCTTTGTAGAAAATCTTGCATTCCCTGCAATTTTTTGTTTTTGTTATACATTATGATTACATTGTTGACTTTGAATTAATTGAAATGTTTTCATGCTCGGATCGGACCGGCCGGTCCGACCTGGATTCGGTGTTGCCGCCGGTCCGATCTATCATGGTTCGTTTTGTATCTCGAGAACCGGCCGGTTGGAAACGATTTGGGGGTCGAACCGTGTTTCGGTGACCCGGTTTGCTCGGATCTAAAGTTGAAATCAGAGACAAACGTTAAAGATCTGAATGGAGTATGTCGGATCTGCTACACCAATGGATGCCGAAGCTACTGCATCAATGGTAGAATATTGCAACGGCGAAATATTTAAATGGTAATTAGAAGTCTAAATTAATAGGAAATGACAGGTAATTTCTAACCATAAAAAGAATGAAATCTAGCATTTTATTAAACAGAAATAGATTATTTACATTTTGTGTGTAATTTCAAGACTTCAACATTTGAGGTAGATTCTAATACAAATCCATACCAACAACCTAACAACTTATGGTCACACAACGCCTTATTAGAACAGGTTAGTCCTAGAATAACATCTTCCTAAATTATATATTCACCATAACTACCTAATACAAAGACAAAATAAAGTAACAATCTTGATTACATTGTAACATCGTGCTGCTTTTGAGGTTTAGAAAATTAGGGTTTGATTGGATTTATGTGAATTTTGTTTTGCAGAGGAATCGTGTTATCGAACAAGTGAATCTGGATTCAAGGATAAGAAAGGAGATGGGTTTCAGATTTATCCTAATGGTAAAAGAGATTCCAATTAGCTTTTGCAATTGCCTTTTCATTTTATGATGTTGATAATTTAGTATATTGTTTTATAACTTAGATTAGCAGTTTGATATGTTGAGTTTTGTTTCTTGACATTTGTTATTCAAACAAACGCCTTGAAGTCGTCGAGATCAATAATAAGTTTGAAGATAACTTTTATTAGGGTTGTTAATATTTAAAGCCCAAAAAGAAAGAGATGTTTCCATGGCGTGAGATCGTCTTAGGATACAGTTGGATCAATTTTCGTAAGTGCTATTGTAGGGAATTAAAATTTAGAAGATGCAATATAAACTGGAAACTTTTTGTATGCCCTATGAAATTATACTGCAAGTATCATGTAGCGCGTGACAGAATACTCAGCTTGTGGAATCTCATTGTTGTTCAACCAATTAAATAGCAATTTTTGAGGTCCAGACCATCTTTTCTTCATCTCTCTTAGAATAGTTGACTGTGTTTTCTGCTTATGGATTTGAATGTAGGTATTTAATCGATAAAAGAAACATAAAATCTGTCCTCTTATAATATATGTTCTAAGTAAGACAAAAAGAAGTTAAGTGATTAAAGCACTACAAAAAGTTTAAGCAGCTTGATTAATAAAATGGTGGAAGCTTGGTTTGTTTAATCCAACAATATGTCTTTTATGATGGAATTTTCTTTTGCAAACAAAAAGAAAGTTGAATTGAAAAGAAAACTGCAGAATTATTTGATAAATTGATTCAAATCATGTTGTCGTGCTGTTTCATTTTGACATCAGGAGCTTTTCCCAGGTCTAGAAGAAGGAAATCAGAGACATTTAGAGCACAGCTTATTGAGTCAAAGGAACTCAGGTTATATATGATTCATAAATCACAAATCGAGCCACATTATTTGCCTTTATTTTTGTACTCTCAAATAGATGCCGACAATGGAAAGTGAGTTTGTTTATATGTCTCATCTTCTTATCTCTAATTTGGATTTTGTATGAATGGACATTTCTCAGTTGTTCATCATTTTGCATTCTTTTTTATATTTTAGTGAATATTATCCCAATGCACAAATACATGTTGGCAATGCAATATTTGTTAAGTAATCTAATTTGATTTTCTCTAGACTGAAATAGATGTGTACCGATCTTGTAGGACAAAATGCATCAAGGGTTTGAAGAGGTTCAACTTCTTCTTGACAAGACGGTTCAGAGTACATAAAATTCATATTAAGTTTTATCTTTTTGGATCTTCTTCTGTGGTTATTTAAATTGGTAAATACCATGGTTTGATGGTTATCTTATTCATTGATCAGCTGTTTCATATTTTTTTTTAGTTTTGGCAAGGAAAATATATATAGAAGCAATCGTGAAACAGGCTACAGATAGTAAATACCTGGATATTTGGAATAACCAGAAGCTGAGCTCTGAACTGGATTTGAAGCGTAGACATATATTAGAGCTAAATCAGGTTTCTAGATATTTTTACTGATTATTTGGTTCAATTCGAATGAGACGTACACGTACCATAATAACAGTTTTGAATACCAGAACTTGACAACCCAGCTAATAGAACTTGAAAGGCATTTAAACACCCTTGAGCTTCAAAAATTTGGTGATAAAACGGATACCCAAATGATCCGTAAATCGTCCCTTACGAAACATAATCAACCAAGGTATGAGTTTTCATGTTAGGACATTTATATTAATCTATTAATGAAGTTTGACAATAATGTAAAGTATGCTGTTTTGCAGGCACATTCAGTCTGGGCTTTGTATTTTTTTTGCTACAAAGTAAGATTGCAGCTTCATTTTGTAAGGAATCGTTGTGTATCGGTTTGAACTGCACGTTTCATTTTGTCGCTAACTAGCAGCCATGATTCATCAGTTATCATTAAGAGTACGTGCCCGACTGGACATATATAGGTCTGGATGCCAGGTAAAATTACAAAATGTCGTAAGCTAGCCCAACCCGCACTTTGAACCCGCGGCGAAACGCGGGATAAATTCCTAGTTACTATAATACCCTATCTACTTCTTCATATAACAAAAAAATCTTGAAAATAACCCATCGATACCACTCCTTTATTCCCGGCAGAAATCAAAACATAAAACAAAGATCCTTGAATAAAATTAGAAATATAAACAAACATCCTTGAAAATGAAGACGTATGAAGCTGTAACAAATATTCAAGTGCTTAATGTTTCTTGTTGATGGTTGATCATTTACCATTGACCTAATACCCATTGTTATGGGGGACAAGGTGTGGTTATAAAAATAGATGCTAGATTTGATATTAAGAAATAACATCAATATCATATGTCACAAGAAGATTATTGAGTCAAAACTCTTAGAATATGTTATAAAGATGGTTTTCCAAACTAGGAATGACTATCAGATAATTCATAGTAGTTTCCTCATCTCCGTAATTAACATGTTTGTTTGTTTGTTTGTTTATCAGTTTCCTAATATCTACCATTATTTCATTTAAATAATATTTAGTTATACTTTTTGGATTATTATTTATTTTTTCACTCACGACCACTAATAAATAATACAAAACAATGCATATGAGGAATGGATGGTGCCCTTCATATACAGGGGATCATTAGAGCATTCATTCACAACAGGTTTCATATATTATTGTAAATGTATTTCTTATATTATAAAAAATGGTTATGAGTGGTTTTAAGTGGTTGGTACTGTCTTTGTGAACGAGTCGGGGGTCTATTCGGAAGCGGTTTCTTTATCTCTCAGGATAGAGGAAAGACTTGCCACCACATACCCCCTCAGACCCTGCTTTTCAGCGGGATACACTGTGTATGTTTGTTTGTTTGTTTTTTAGTGGTTTTAAATGGTCGGGAGAGAATATGTTGTTGTTCATCTATATTTGGAGTGACACTATTCACCCTTATAATTTTTTTATTATTTTATAAAAGTGATTGTGAGTGGAAGAGAGAGAGAAAAAGTAATGATAAAGATATATAAAATTATTATTTAATTAAAAATAATAAAGAATAATTATGGTTTTTAGTTTAATTATAAGGCTGATGATGAGTAACCTTATACGAATGCTTTTATGGTTTTTTTCTAAAAATATAAGAGATGGAGAACCTAATGCAAGAGTAAAATTACTATTGTTTTCATGCTTCGCATATAATTTAAAGGTAGGATAAATATGAGGATGCTGGTGTGAATGCTTTTATGAATATGTGGTTATGTCTTTCACACAAGCATTGGCAAACTTTTTGGACATTGTGAATTAAATATGTGTGGTTATGTTGAATTGTCGGTGATTGTTATAACTGACAATATCTTTATGTACTTGAAATGGAATCCAATACATACGGATTATGCATGAAGTGTTTTTAAATGTAAGTTTTTGTTATGTGAAATCATATTATTGGAATATGTGATTAATTTAATTTGAATTCAAGTTAATATTTTGAAAGTAGAAGCATTGACTATGAGGATTAGAGGATATGTGGCCAACTTAATGTGAATTCAAGTTAATCTTTTGAAAGCTAAAAGCGTTTTCAACTTAACGTGAATACAAGTTGATCAGTGCAAGTAGAAGCGGTTTTAAAATGTGGTTCGCCATAACACGTCTTTTTTGTCAGCATTATGGTAAAAATGAAGGTGCAAATATATGCTTACAAATGTACATACATAAATGTTTCTACCTTCCAAAGATAATATTTGCACATGTACATACATAAAAAAAACACATACGCACACCGTACATACACTAATTAAGCATAATTCTAACAAATAATTTAGAATCAACACCTTAATCAAACCAAATTCGAAAAATAACTAATAAAATTATTCTTTATCTAAAAGGTAGAACTTTATTGCTCCAAAATAAGATATACAAACACTAAAGTCATATTTTTTTGTTTGCCAAAAATGGATGGGAAATGGTCAAAAGATTGAGATCAAGAGAATGTAAAAGCATACGTGTTTGTTCTTGGTTATGAAACCAAGTTTAACCATTGAAGCTTTTTGTCTAACATATGTATAATCAATTGTTCTATATGCCTCATAAGAAGAAACTTTTTACTTTCTAAGCCGTATACAAAAGGTATAACACCTCAAAAAAGTAGATATTGGCCTTTTTTGAAACATTGCACGTACTACAAACAAAAACAAATTAGAAGAATAAAAGTTAACAAGAATAGCAATGGCCACAAACCACATATTCCTAATTCAATCCAAACAAACATAACATGAAACAAATCTTTAAATATTTCATGAATGATACTAGTTTTCAAAGGCTATCGTAGTTAAAAGTAGTTAATCTACCTCTTAACATTTATGCGTAAACCATAACCATAACTAAACTCAAAAAATATTACTCGTAGCAAAGCCATCGATGAAATATTTATAGTAAAATGTATGCAAACCTTACATCTATTTTATGGGATAGAGATATTACTTCTAAAACATGTTAACAATTTCCACTTTGGATCTTTTACATCACCATAACCCTTGAGTTTCTAATTCAAGAACTTCTTTTTTTTTTTAACGACAAATCTATCCTACTCCTATTCCTACATTACACCAATTTACGTTGTGTCTGAGTTTGAATCCAGAACCTCATTTTTAAGAGACAAAGCATCTACCAAATTAGTCAATTCAAGAACTTAATTTACAAGATAAATAATAGGGTGTGATTCACTTATAAAAAAATTTAGGAAAAAAAATTCCTAGTATCCGCTCATTCATAATTTACTCTTATTATATTTTTATTGAGTAAATTACATGGATGGTCTATATGGTTATATGAAAATTTTGAATTTTATACTTAAAATTTAAAATATTTGAATATAGTCCCTAACATTTCTTTGTTTTTTATAATGGTCCCTAGATCTGTTAGTCAACAGTTAGTAATGTTAAATATCGTATCAATTAGCATTTACTCGTAGTAGCCGTCTATTTAATTTACCATTTAAACTATAACATTATTTTTATTAAAGAAAAATTTATATTTTTGTTTTTCAACATTTTTTATTTTTAGATTGTTTTTATAATTTCATTGTTAATAAGATTATTATTTAATAAAATACTTTTTAAATACACAAATAAAAAATATTTATAAAAACATTTGTTTTAAATGTTCAACTAGTTTTAATACCCAGACGCGCGTTGCGCGTCTTGGAAACGCCGTAAATCGATACTCTATCAACTATCTAAGACAACAAGATCACACCGAGAGGACCACGCCGACCACAAAATGTCGATGACACCACAGTTTGAGACTATTAAAATCAACAATTTTTCACTTTAATGTCGGGCTCAGAGTGTGTAAAGAAACGACTCCATCATGGCCGGAGGGCGGGTTGCAGGCAATAACCTGCCATCCTACACCCCTTCCAGGGCTAGACAATGTCCTCAATCAATTTTTACTCAGACTCATCAACTCATCACATCCCATTAGAAACACCAATTTAAGATTAGGTAGTCGGACCACCACCATCAAAAGCCCCAACATCAGAACCACCATCATCAAAACCACCAATATTAAGACCCCTTCCATCAAAACCCACACGATCAAAACCACCATCATATTTGTTCATATATAGGATAATAACCCAAAACCAAAAACCCTAAAAGGGTATCATAGAGAAATGAAGGGGAGTAATAGAAGTGATTACACCACCACTATCAAGACCATCACCATCAAAACCACCACCATCAAAATCTACACCATGAAGACCATCACCAGCAAGACCAACGAAGACCAAGAAACAGTTGTGCATGTTGTAGATCGGGAAAAAAGGAGGTCGCGGGAGTGCAAAACCACCGCTGCCATGGCTAACCTTTTAGGGTTTCGCCGGTAGCAGCGGCAAGCACCGATGGCGGGTTGTAGCAGCGGTGATGGTTGACGGCGGCAATGCGACGGTTGCGGTGTAGAGATGGTTGCATGATGGCTACGGTTCATCCATGGCGGAGTTATAGTGGCAGGGCCGTTGCAGTGGTGGATGATGGCGGCGGTGAGACGATACAGTAGTCGCGGGATCCTGACGCGATGGTGGTGCCGGTGACAGTCACATGGCCGCAGCTCGACGGCGGTGGCAGGGTAATGGTGGTTGTTTTGAGAACTTTCTCTTTACCGGAGAATGCAAAGGTGAACGAAGATTTGGTAGAGAAACCCTCTCAAAGAGGGCATATGAAGCAAGCAAGTGGGACACGCGTTTAATGGGCAAGAGATAGTGGGACAGATGGCACCCAATACTATATAACTTGGTCTTCACCGTAGATTCAAAATTTGGACGGTTGTGATCTCAAAAAATACTATTCATCGTGTTGGGTTTTTAATAATATGTAATTTTTAAACTGTTTGTTTTCTATACGTCATTCTAAAACTATTTGATTAAATAAACTTTTTTAAACTGGTTGGTTTTCTAAAATTATTTTTTTAAACAATTCATTTTTTAAAACATCTTTTCTTAAACTAATTCTTTGTTTTTTAGAACAATTTAGTTTTAACGTTTTTATAAAAGAAGACATTTTATAAAGGTTAAAAAAACCGCATATTGGGTTAGAAAACTTATAAACCAAACATTTAAAAGAAGACATTTTTAAAATATATTTTATTTGTGTATTAAATAATAAACATGTTTATAATAAAATAAAATATAAATTACATTGATGATCCCTACAAGTTAAATGGTTATTTTGGTAAATTTAACATCACTAACTGAACTAACAGAGTAGGGACCATTGATAAAATATAATTATAATATTAAGGACTATATTTGTAATTTTAAAACTTTAGAGATCAAATCCAAAATTTTAACCAAACCACAGGGACCATCTGTGTAATTTACTCTTTTTTATTTATATACTACGAAATGTTCAAAATTACATCTTTGTTACAACCTCAGATTTATCTAGGAATTTACCTACTTATTAATTCAAAAATAAAAAATACGTGAAGATGTAGAATATTGAATGATATTTTGTTGCTTATAAAAATCATCGAGCAGAAACCTACAAGATGTTTGATTTGATTTAATTATTCGTAGTTTTCTAAACATTGATATTATATTTTTTATATGGATGCAAGTGGTGGAGTGGTTAAAGAGTTAGCCTGATGTATTAAATGACCCAGTTTCAAATCTTACCCTCCCCATTTAACTTATGCGGCATCCAGGTGAGGGTTTGGCTCAGGGTTTCATCCCGGGTTCGATCTCGATGGGGGGCGAGGGTTTACGGATTCAATCCGGTTCACGCGTATCTGGGGGGTATGACTTACGACTGACGGTTAGGTTCAAGGTAACCAATACTAATAGATCGTCAGATTCGAATTTCTCAGTTCTTAAAAAAATATACATGGATAACAAAGATTCAAAGTCCCCGGTTATAACTTTTCCAGTAAGTTTTTTCACAAAATGCTAAAAGAAGGTTCGTTAGTGTAAAAGAAGAGTGAATCGTTAGCGGTAAAATATTATAGAAAAAGGGTTTATTGAAAAGAAAATGTAGGATAATGACAAAAAGCACGACTTGTCTTCTTAGGGTTGGTGAATGTTGTTTTCTTAAGTTGGAATATTCTTCAACTATGTGTAGTTGTGAAATAAATGTTTAGATATTTTGAATTTTTATAATTTTTATAATTTTTATAATGGTTTTGGAATTTCAAGAAATTATCGATCACAGATGGGTCCCCCACTTACGGCCTTGACAAATATGAGTTCATTTCAAATGTTAACCGGATTGTGACATCTTTACCCTACTAACGTTATATGAGGTAACAAACTCACGGTTTTAAGTTAAACCAAAAAGTAAAATTCAAATTACTATTTATGTCCTAACATTACACAACGCCCTGACTTTAGACCTAACATTATCTAATCATCGCCATGAACAACTAGCCAAGGATTAAACCTTGGTCTCCACCAGAAAACCCATGCATACTACCACTAGACGACCTTGGAGTGATTCATTACCCCTTGACACAAGTTTGATCCTACATCTCCACCTAGGTTTTTGTTGTTCTTTATTTTCTTTTCTTTCTTGAATTCTTTTAGTTGTTTGTTTTTTATTTTTTGGCTTTTCTTCTCAACTAGGATTAGACCCCCCGCGCGTTGCCGCGGGGTCTTTTCGAAACGCCGTGAAAAACATATTCGCATAAAAGATTAAGAAATTATCAACATGTTTTAGATATCAAATGTCATACTGGTTTTAAATATAAAGGTATATTGATACCGACTAAAGATTATACAAAAAGTTATTTGGTTAGATATATAAATAAACTACGTGATATACCTATTGATAGTTGTAAAAAACATATGTGTCAACTTTTATAAGATAATTAATAGTTTACTTTTGAAATTGAATCCCAAAAGAAATATTTTAATATTCCTAAGTAAATATCTAAGATTATTAAAATAAATATACGTTATTGAATTTTGTTAATAATATCTCATATGTGTTTTATATTTTCAACTTCATCTATTTTTCTTTTATTTTTAGTAATCATGCTTCTTCCTGACTTTGAAAAGCATTTTCCTTTTATAAATTAAATTTATATATTTACTTTTACAATATAATTTATTAAATTTTGAAGTCCACTAAACTTTTTCTCTTCAAAAGTCATGGACCTTAAATTGTTAATTAACTCAATTGAATAGGTGTTGAAATCCCAAGTAAAAACACAACTCTGATCACTTTTTTATATTTTTCATTTTCCCTATCTATCGTACTTTATCTCTCTGACATTGCCTCATCGGAGACTACTCGCCACGGCCTTCGCACCTTGGGTACAAGTCACCACTGCCTACCGGATGTCGTGTGTGTGTGCTTAGTCGTAGAGAGAATGAAAGAGGGCGGAAGAACTCAACATCGCACGCATCGACGGCGACGACGGCCACCACCTGGAACTGTCGAATGTCTATCCCGACCATGTGTTGCTTCCCCAACCGTCGGTGCTGTAAGTTGAAGTTTTAAATTTATCTTCAAAAAGTCAGATCTCAAATCACCCTCTTACCCGAAAATCCTCTCCTCCTTTGTATATAGATTGTCTTTCAAAATTCAAACCACTCTCTCAATTTATCACCACGACGACAGTAGAACACCACCAAGATGACGGCACAACACAATCTCGCCTACCACCAAGACAACCCAACACAACCCCGCCTGCAACAAATGCCAACGACACCAACACACCCTCATTGTACAAGCACCCGTTCCTCTCACCATTCAAACACAGACCCACTATCGTCGCCCCTCACATCTATATTGCCCTTTACGGTGCTGCAGAAGGGAGTTCTTAAACGGAGAAAGCGATCGGAATATCAATCGTTGCATCACCGTAATTTCAGCATTATCTCTTGTACGCCGCCAACCCCCATCCCCAGATCCGACCCCAACCACCCCTACCCCACCACCTTCGTTCAAGCCGACACCACCTCCTTCAAAAAAGTCGTCCAAATGCCCACCGGATCATCCGAAACCACCAAACACCACCACCACGCCACCGCCACCGCCACCACCACCACCTCCACCTCCACCGTCGTCACCGCCGCAACCATCGGACCACCACCACCGCGGCAACCATCGCAAGACCACCACCAACGCAACCATCGCCGATTTTGTGCCTGTTTTGAAACTTGGCCGGTGCAGGTGGCCGGAGCAAAAAAAAAAAAAGAAAAAGAAATCACGAGAACCAATCAAATAATGACACGTGGCCCAATAGGTGTGAACTACTGTTCACACCGACCTACAGGAATTATTGTATTTATAATATAATTTTTGGCTCATTTTCTTTACTTTCTTTAAAAAAGAACTTTTTATAACATAATTACTTTTATCTATGTTTTCATATAAGTTTTATTCAAAATTGAAAAATTATTATTAGTGAACACACTTGAGTTTAAAGACATGACTTTTGTTTCATTAAACATTTAACAATTTACCTATAGATTAATGTTTGCAACACTTATGGTTGGCATAATGTCATTAAACTTGTATCATAGACATTGGTTTTAAAACACACAAAACACTTCAAGACGTTTAGATCCTAGAAAACGAGATCCCATAGAGGCGTTTAGATCATAGAAAACAAGATTCCAAAGAAGCGTTTAGATCCTAGAGGCACAAACCACAAAGCAAAAACTTCACGTACACAAGGCATTATTATATTTACAAACAATAAAGCTTTATGTACGACTAGAAGAAGTATTTCTCAAATCCCGATTACATATATTTTTTTATTAAAGGTACATTGATTTTAATAATTCAACTATTATTTATTAACTTATAATAATTCATACTATTAATTTAACAAGTAACAACTTAAACTTTCATTTTTATTACCAACAGCAATCCCAGAAACATAATTATCATACATTCATTTAATTTATACTTATTTTATGCTCGATTTAAGATGTATGTTTTTTCATTTCATTCATAATCATTATTATGAACGAAATCATGTGTAAATTTTTTACAATTATGTTACTAGTAATGTTATTGGTAATAAAAAGAAAAGTTGAAATTGCTACTAGTCAAACTAATAACATAAATTATCATCGGCAAGTGACTAGTAGTCTGAATTATTAAAATCCAATTTGCATTTATTAAATCACCGGTACCCGCAAGTGCACCGCCTAAAGGTCCCTTGGCATTTTCAAATTTTAAGATTGCCTTGCACCCCTTGAGCCTCAAGCACATATATCTAAACCAAGGTCATCTAATAAAATTATATATAATTTAATATCTACATTACATTTATTATTAGTTTAAGTTCTTACTAGAATAAATCATACAACCCAACTCCAACCAACAGAATCTACCGAAAGTTACACAGCTTCAACACCCAAAAGGCCAAAACCACATTAAGATCAACATCACACACCAAACTTTTTTCTGAACACCAAACTGAAACACCATCATCAAAAAAAAATCATTGAAACCAAGCTACCACTACCATGTCCATTTGTCACACAACTTAAAACTCCATGAATTGTGTTTTCATTGTTAAAAATTAAAATCAAACAAAAATATAATGATTAAACTATTTTGAATAATCATATAGATTTTTTACTTAACTTAAACTCAAGATTCAGTTTTCTAATCAGAATCAAACCTAAAGTTTCAAAACCGAACCAACTTAATTGTTCAAGTTAAATTAGAATTATGTCACTTTTTTCATTTTTAAACTAAAACCAAATAAGTTTCAGATCCAAATCCGGTTCTTAAAGACTTAAACTTAAAACACTCAAACTTGAATAACCCAAGTAATAAAACTCAGTTTAGAGTTTCGACGCTTATGTCAATTTCGATAATTTTTAAACCGCTTAACCGACTACCCCATCAGCACATGGCTATCACTGTCCTGTAAAGCTGTAATTACGGTCCGTTTATCTAGTTTTCTAGCTTCGACCGCTGCACACAGCTGCTGAAACTTCTTAATTAATAACTCAACATATAAAAAGTGTTTGTTGCATTTGCCATTCATTTCTTAAATAAAAACAGCATGTAAATAAAAAAAACGATGATAAAATGTGTAATACATGTCCCAAATAATTCTGGGCATAAAAGATGAAACTAAATAACACAAATCTGGAACAAAATCTCAATTCATACTAAAAGAACACCATAGTTACCGATTCACAACTAACCTCGTAGTACTGTGATCGGAAAAAAACTTAAGCACGAACTGGTGGGGGGCCACCTGCACCGCCAGCACGAGGAGCTTGCCCTGGCTTAGGAGCATCATCCTGAAAATATAAATATATGATTATCAAAATGTATCATGTCAAGTAAACCGAAAATCACAACAGAATGACAGAATTTAAAAATTACCATTTTCTATAATTAAAAAAAACATACCGACTACATTTTTTGAAATCATAAATGATTAGATTTGTCCCAATTGTAAAAATGTTACAACCATAAAAAACAAGTATGTACATCGATTAGATCCTACGTTAAATTAGTTGATAAAACCAGGTAAAACTCAGCTTACGCTATGCTATACATTTATAGACCTAGATACGTCCATCACTTCAATCCTAAAACAATGTTTGGCGCATAAATAATTTTACCAAAAATGCAAAAACCAAAAGGTAAAAAATACAAAAAAAAACATAAAAGTATAAAGCTGGTGGTGCTAATTTATGCAAGGATTTCTACAATTGAGTAAATTAACCACAGAAATAAAGATTTCACCGTACAAGAGATTTAATTATAAACCTTAAGTTTATACTTCCAGGTGCAGTTTTTGCAGTTCCATTATTTTGTGAAGTAGTAAAATAAATGAAACCACGCTTAGGACTAGTTAAGCTAGGGTGCAGCTTGTTTACACCCACGTAACAAGCCAAACACACTCGTCTTGTTTACACCCATGTCTTAAAAATAACAACACTTTTAGATAGATAGATAATATACCCTTGGGCGAGAGAAACGCTTTGGGGGCTCACGGTTCCTCCTGTCAGTTCGTGAACGAACCCTGACAACTTTTGAGTGAATTGCACAAGAAACACAGTATTGCAACTTCACATATAACTTGGGAAGTGTGTACTCTGAAACATTGACGAAACATAACAATTAATCGTAAAACGTAAATTATTCTTATATAAATCAGTATAGTATGCATACACCACATGCACAACTTACGATCAAATGCACAAGCTTCTTGAACATCCCTAACAGCAGCTTGTTCCACTATATTCCTCACGTTAAATCTCTTAATCGCCTTATCCTGAACAATAATTAGACACGAAGCTGATAAAGACAAAAATATATTGCTTATTTCAAGTATAAAGAAGCTAATGTTTGATTTTATATCATAATGCATCAACTGCTGAAGTTAATACACACAGAACCTAGTGCATATGGTACAATTTATTAATCAAGAGCAAGTTCACAACAGTTCATTGAAAGTATTTTCTTAATAACACAAAAAAGTAAAAACTAATCAATTTTTGTGTACCACTAAACTTTATCAAGCCCAAATAAACACTTTTACTTATCAGATCAAACTAGAAGCCTGCGTATACAATTGAACTTAAAAACAACCAACATATTTAGATTTATACGATTCAGTCCATGATGTTTATCAGCTTCAGTTGACAG
Source organism: Flaveria linearis (assembly GCA_024085815.1). NCBI lineage: Eukaryota > Viridiplantae > Streptophyta > Magnoliopsida > Asterales > Asteraceae > Flaveria > Flaveria linearis. The sequence continues at coordinate 6,846,515 of CM044003.1, forward strand.
TTTGGATGCTGGAATCGGCCTTTTAACATTTATCATTTATTTATTCATTTCATTCAATTAATATACAATCATGTATATTAAACAAACTAAACAACACAATTTTCGCATGTCAGAAAAACCCAACCAACCAACTGCTTTTTCTTTTGTTTTTTCGTTTCCCAAAACTGTAAATAGTGGTTCAACCCTGAGTTTTCATCAATTTCAACCAAACAGCCATGGACACTCCTACATCAAACTGTAATCTCCAAAATTCAAAGATATATATGAATAACAGAAACAACAATAGATCTATTATATAACAAAAAAATTTTAAAACAAAGTTTTTAATCTAGCAATTAAAAGACAAAATACTAATTTCAAATTTAAAAATCAAGTATCTAGAGTGAAGGTACTAAAAAACATACATGCGTGTATAGAAACACACCAACTTTATAATCCAATAGTAATAGCAAAGCCATACAAATTCCACAACAATAACAGATAATCCCCAAAAAAATCAACACCAAATTATCATCAAACACTCTCAATAACCTGCTCAGATCTTAACCAACTTTACTTGATTCCACCTTCAGGCTTCAACCTAACACACATAGCCCTCAAACACACTCAATCCACCAATATATCCTCACCAACACATACAACAACGATCCAAAAAAACACTCAATTCACTCCTATATACCACAATCATCACTCCAATTCCATAACCATAACCATAACCAAAACAAACCTAATCGTTCCAAATCTCAAATCACTCATCATACAAACAACAATAACAACATACATAACAGTTACTTACTTACATAAACAAATCACTACGACTATGAGTCACCGATATAGATACAATAATATTACCTTAGGGCAGCACTTTCCGCAGTTAGAGCAGCGGATGAACTTGACGTGACCGCGGCCGTGCTTGTTGCGTCCGCCGTTCCTTCGCTTGAAAGTCTGTACGGAGAAAAAACAGAAAACGGAGGTGAGAAACGATAGATCGCCGGAGAATGTGATCGGAATGTGACGTGATGGTTGTTAATCGACGAACCATTGTGTGAGATCGTGACGGTGGAGATGATCTGCTAATGCTTCTGGTGGTCGCCTCCCCTTGAATCTAGGGTTTTGCAGATGGTGAGTTGTATTTTAGTGTTTCGGTGATGGGCCGTGGTTCTACAAATGGGCTCGCGTTATGGGCTTGATGGACCGAAACTTTTTTTTTTCTTTTTACCTTTTGTCTTCTTTTTTTTTTTCTTTTCGCTTTATTTCTTTCTGATTTACGGTTATTGATTTTAGCTTTTAATTTTTCTTTTCTTTCTTTTTTTTTTTTTGGTTTTTAGTGAACTAAAAATATAACTTACATTTTTTCACTTTTTTCTAAAAAAAAATTTCTAAAACGTATTTATGTTTTTCTTTTCTTCAAGCTTCTCTTCACTTTTTTGTTTAAATAAACTTGAAAACATAGTGTTAGAGGTTTTTTTTATTATTGTTTTTTAATGAACTTGGAATTACAGTTAGAGAAAGTGGTGTTTGAAAAAAACAATCCGGTAAAAAGACGTAACCTAATTCGTATTTAAAACCAAAAGAAAAAAATGGATTCGTTATTTGGATATTTGGATTGGATCTCAAGCGAAACTGAATTTCTTATTCGAATTTGATATATTAAAATTTCTAAACTCGGGTTATTCGGATATCCAAACAACTTGAATAATAAGTTCATTGTGTTTCCAGCCAAACAAGTCATTAACTAGAAATAAAGCATATGTTTTCTGAATAATAAGTCCATTGTGTTTCTAGCCTAATACTCATTATGTTTTGTAGAAAAACTAATGACACTTAACAATCTGAAATTTTGAAGAACATAAACTTGGTTAACAACAATCCTAAAACAAAGTTACCTTTTTGTTTTCTTTCTTTGCGAACCAAGACGAAGAACAAGAGCAGATAATCAAAATCAGAGACTAAAACTTGGATAGAATATCAAAAACGTGATCAATCACTATCAGATTAAACCAATTGACCGCAATAATCAAGTGTTTAATCGGATTCAGACTGAGAAATTTGAGAGTCAAATTTCTGTTTTATGAGAGAGAGTTTGCGAAAATTGAAGAAGGAAAAACTCGAGCGAACCACTTTGCCACATAACCGATCAGCCCTTTATTTCTCAAGAAGAAAAACTGTCGACGGAAGTTTTCTTTTGTTCAGTTGTATCCTCCGACCAAAAGCTCCGATCGAGAGTGGATACATCATATCCTTGTTTTGTGTGCCCTTGTTCTGTTTTGTTTTTCCACTTCTTCTTCGATCTGTTGAAACAAAAGAGGAATACATGGATTTGTAACTTCTTCTTCGATCCGTTGAAACAAAAGAGGAATACATGGATTTGTAACTGGGCCTCATTTGGGCTTGTACATTTAATTTGTCATATAAGCCCAAATAACATAATTTAATTACTCAACCCAATCCAATATATATATATATATATATATATATATATATATATATATATATTTAATTGTATTAGTGTAAAACGAGCCCGCACTCCCGCGTCACCTAACTCGTTTAATCACTATAACAATTTATCAGATCAACAAGTTAAACCAATATAACTAAAACTATTGATAACACTAAAATTATCAACATGTTTCTAGTCCAATACTCATTATCCAATCAAAAATTATGTTCAAGAGTGATTTGTATTCCTAGGTTTTATATGTTTTATTTTAATTCTAAATTTGTCAAGTGTTAGGCATAGAAAAAGGAACCAGGAAATCGTAAAAATTATTATTCAGATTAAATTGGATTATTCAGATTTATCTGAACCCGATCCGAATTAAGTTCGGATACGTTCCAATAGGACAGAGTTATCACTTATTCGGATTAGATCGGATTTCAGATGAGAATATAAAATCTTCAATTTCAAATAGTTTGATCCGAATAAACCGTAATTTAATCCAATGAACCCCATAAAATCATCCTTTTTCCAATCTATCAGTCTATTATAGTAATAATGTTTTCAGCGGACACTTGTCATGGTTCTATACATTCTATTTATAAAATTTTTCACTCCTTTTTCACATTGAATAATTACACTAACTACTAATGAAATTATTTTTTTAGATTAAAAATAGTTATTTAATTAACTAAGAAATAAAACTTTTTATAAATGTAATTTCTATATAAACAAAATTTTATAATATAGGATTTGTTTTTCCAAAGCATCAAAGTTTTAAAAAACACCAAAAATTTTAAAATTAATGTTTTTAAAAATTAAAAACCTTTATAAACTTTAAAATTGGTGTTTGACCGTAATTTGTGCGAACACCAAATGAAGATCAAGCCCTTTACATGAAAGTAAATAAAAACAAATATATATACATACATATATTTATTGTCTCAACAAGATATAATTTGTAATCATTGGTATTATTCCATAAGTCTTGTGTCATCATGACATTTGTATATAAATGGTATTTAAGTTAACCATAGCGCATGCGGGCAAAGGCCTCGAACTACAACGAGGTTTGTGGGAACACCTCCCCCGTGGTGTTGGTAAGATTGTGAGGTTGGATTTTGTGTTCAGGAACCCGCTTTAAGAGGTGTTGTCCAACGACTATATATACATTTCATCATAGTTAGAGTTTACATAAACAATGATTTACTTTACACTATAAAACTCACATCTTCATAACTTTTATACATAAGATTCACACATCTCATTTACTAATATATGTATACATTACATGTAATCCCCAATTCATCTAGCCCGTAGTTATTAAGTTCTCCCGCCTCGAATATATTTCTCAAACTTACATGTTGCAACATTCGAAGTCAAGGACATGTCACAATCATCAAGTAATTACATGTCACGTGATCACGAGCAACTCACAAGGTCCTAGTGAACAGTTTTCTCGTTTACATACCAAAATATGATGAATTGACGTTGACACTATGTTTCTGAGTTTACTTGACAAGAAATATAAATGAACTATTCATTTTTTATTTTCTTTATCTTCTTTTTTTTCTTTAATATCTATTACTTCTAATTTAAAAAGATCGATTGTAGCATTTATTTTCCTACTAATTTTCTTATTCATCTCTCATTAAGTGAACTTGGAAATATAATTTCTTAATTTATTTTCATTTCATTCTAATAATAAAAACTTTCAAACCTCGGTCGAATTTTTCTTTCCTTCCATTTATATTTTATTGTCTCATTAAATGAATTCAGAAATATAAATGTTAGGGTGGTGGGGGCGCAGGCGTCGTGAGGCCACGACGAGCCTTAGTGTCGCCAGACACCACCACCGCTACCCCCTTTCACACAGTAAAATATTGTTTTTATGGCATGTTGTCGTCACGAGTTTATGATGTTGTTTGTGTGTGTGTGTTATAGTGGTGTGGTATGGTGTAGCAACACCGTCGTCACCAAATTTGAGTATGCACGGTAGCGTGGTATAGTGTGACATAATAAATTTGATTTGTGGGTTTATGGTGTAGTGTAGTGTGTGTGGTGAGAGTGTCCCGTCCAACCTTAGAGCAAGGTTTTGTTTGCCAAAACAATTGTTTTTAAAAATCAAGAAGGATGTAAGCATCATCTTTGAATTGTTTCGGGATGGTTACTACATAAGGTTAAAAAATAGAGACCCACCATGTTAGATAAATGCACATCGACAATTCATCAGTTTCATCAGTTCAAAACCGGTAACTCTACTGACAAATATGATGAATATTCAGATACATCTAATAGAAACTCACGTGAATACCTATAATATTTTTGTAATTCGACTATTTTCTACACGATAAAAAGATTTTACACGCACCAACTAATCACAATGTTGTACTTTTGTACAGTGTACATACACAAGTATAGATTTTTATAGAGTGAGCAAGAACCAGGTTTCATCCGGAACCGCTAGAACTGGTTAGACCAAATCACTAAAAACTGATTGTACTAAAACAGGTTCGGTTCCCCATTCCTATAATATGCGTATATGGTTCCCGGTTTGGTTATAGTTTCGAACTTAGTTATGTAAATAAAAAACCGATAGCCCAAAAGAATATTAATAAAGTATTAATTTATTTACGGAACAAGATTTACAAATCGTTAACCTAAAAGACGTCTGATCATATCTTATACTTAAACTTCGGTACAACATTGCTTCCAAACCCTCACAAAGTAGAGCAAACAATTATGACCAAAAACACAATTAATGAACAACATTCATTGACGGAACAATCATGAGAATGTGGTGCTAGCAGGGAAATTTTATGATTTGTGTATCCAAATTATGGTTTAATTTGAACATTGATTTGTTTTTTTAATACTTCACGTCGTTATTTTAGATTTCTCAATGAATCGGTTCCTTACTGGTTCATCAATACCACCAGAACCAATTTACCTAGCTAAGAACCCAATCGAATAGGTAATCACAAGGTTAGATTTGGGTTTTTAGATTTTGGCTATCCGGTTACTTGTTCCAGTAAGTTCCGGTTTGGTTCCAGCCAATTCGAACCGAATACACATCCCTACTATCCAGGATGCAAACGAGGACTTTCATGGATGCACACGAACAAAGAAGTTACCCTTTTTTAATTACTGAAAAATGTTTTAAAACACATACTTTATTTTAGTTAATAACTATTTATAACCTTGAGATTTCAAGTGAGTCGAGAAATGAAAACCCGTATCTTGAGGGTGATAGAAGGTTCTAATGAGATGACATATCATGATTATGAATGCTACAATAATCGTGTTTGTGGGTTGGCGGGTTCAACCCGACATGAGTCTAGAAATTTTACACGAATTCGAGCATGACCTGAACCCAAAAATAATAGTAGACATGTGAAACGAACAAGACATGAAATTTACGAGTTGACGCAAACATGACCTGTTTAACCCAATTTCTATTCAATTTTATATTTTTATCACGTAATAACTGTAACATCATGTATTTTTACGTTAATTAAAAGTTAATGCCGTTTAATCTTGTAAGGACTATTGTTACCTAATATGAAATTTGTGGATTACTTACGACTATTTTCTTATTTATTTATTTATTTTTTTGAAACTTAATAATGTTAATTATTACTTAATAAATAATAATAATAATAATTATTATTATTATTATAATAATAATAGTAACATTAAGCATAAGTTATAAAAATAATAATAATAGTAATTTATAAAAATTACTAAGTTTAGAAATATAAAAACTTGAAATGAATAAAGTTAAAGGGGGTTTATTGTCAACATAGAAACTTTAATAACAAGGTTTGGGCATAAAATAATAAGGGACTGAAAGTTGAGGGACCATTTGTGTAATTCTGGAAACCCAACCCCACCCACTTTCTCCTTCCCTCGATTCCTTCCACGAATGCAGCCACTTTTCCTCCATTATTGTCCACTAACTTCAATAATAATTCAATTAATCAAACACGGTCGATCATATATCTGTATTTAATCGACCTTCATCCTCAATTTCACTTGAAACAAACTTAAGAACACCCCACTTCATCATCTTCAACTCGCGGACCTGTTACAACACGAACACCATCTTCAAAGCTTCCGAACACGAAATTGATAGAGGGCTTTCACTTATCATCGTCTTTGGAAGCTATCTGCAGAGTTAATTCGAAAATCAACAACGTTTAAATCCCGAATCAATTCCATCTTAAGTCGCGGCCATTTCTTGTTCATCCTCATCGATTTAAACTTCGATCCAGGTAACTAAACATTGTAAAGAACTCGATTTTTCATAAGGAATCAAAGCCCCATGATCGTTTCTGCAATCGTTGTCGATTTGATGATCGATTGGATCGAAATCAGCTTAGGGTTTATATGAATCGGGAATGGATTTCGATTAATGTTTAAAAGAATTAAAAACCATTCTGTAACGTGGCTGAGGCCTTGGTTTACTGGTAACACGCGGCCACCATGAGCAGGAGGTCCCGGGTTCGGACCGAGCCTATGCCACTTTTGTGTTTATTAGTTTTTTTGTATATTTTATAATTCAGAAAATTAGTATTACATTATCAAATCAAAATAAAAATTATTTTGTTAACTAAAACAATTTCAGAAATTATCAAATAAATTTTGAGGGCTTTTAAAACTTATTTTTAGAATAACTCAAATTATAAAATAAATATTATTAATTATTTTATGTGATATAAATGCTATAAATTTATTATAGCACAAATTTAGATTATTTCATAACATTTTAAATCTACCATTATTGTAAATGATTTATTATTCACATAATTATTTAAATTATAATATAAATAATTATTTATTCAATTATCCATTTAACCATGATATCATGAATAGTTAATCATTTAAATGATTAATTATTTAACTATGTTATAACGTAAATAATTATTAAATTAGTTACTTCTTTACATAATATATACTTAACATTTATTAAATCAATTATTATAAATTAAATTATTTGATTTCATTAATCATTCATGTTCGTACTCAAGTATAATTGATTTATTTTATCTTTATTGAATCTAAATATAATTGATTACATTATCTTATCTTATTATCATAATTATCAAAACCCCAAATTCTAATTACAACCCTAATTCATATCAAGTCATTAATCTTAACTTTATTCTAATCCTAAGACACGAAATCTTAGGTTGAATCATGAAGGAGTCGTTGGAACCATCTTATCTTTCTTATTATTATCATCCTACATCTTGTGAGTTTTCCTTGCCCCTTTTTTACTTTATTTCACACCATTTTGGGGTGAAACATGATACTTATACATCATACACTTATAAACGTTTGAGACTTGTAAAGCACTTACAATTCATCTTTATATTTTGCCATGGTTATTTGTGTGTTGTAAGTGATTATATGAGATACATAGTTTGTTACAATCATTAACTATTGCTAGTCTGGTGACGTCTTAGATCTTTGGGCCTGACAAGCCTATTTGGTGCTAAAGTCGATGTATTGCCGACTCCTAGGAGCCGTATGCTTGTGCACTAGGGAACCAAATACACTTAGCCAATCTTATATACTTGTAATCAAGTCGAGGTTTGATTGTAAAGATATGTGTTCTATAACCTTACTAGGTTATAACCTATGACATAAATTGCTACTTGTAATCTTTTCATATTATGTATGAAAACCTTGGAAACTCACCAACTATTTTTAGTTGACCTTTTATTTTTATCATGTTTCAGGTAACCCTCAAGTTTAAAGTGATCTTTTGAAGCTTACAATAAAACTAGGACGTGGACCTAGTTAAATAAATAAAATGTTATGTCATGTTGGAACTTATTGCATATTTGAGAATTATGTTTGTAATTCCTTTTGAAACTATTAATCTGAATATTTACATTAAATATAGCATTATGTGGTTGTGATCAATCGTAATTCTCACACCTCGACGATCCCGCCGTCAAGGTTGGGGTGTGACAATAATGTTTTAAAATTCCTAGTTTCCAATAAAAAAATACAAATCTATATAAAACAAAATATATTAATTATGAAGTCTTATTTCAATTTAAACATTTATTTTTTATTTTGAAACTATGCACCCGGAATTATAATGTGTTATAAAACATATTTTAATGTGTTTTAAAACATATATAAAAGATAAGAACAAACGACAAATGGATTGAACGGGTCAACAACCAGTCCAGCTAAGGGGATGGCGAGTTTGACATGAATCTACCTTAATCTATTTATATTAAATTCAATCTTACGAGTTCATGTCAGGTTCAGATCATATGTTCGTGTCGTGATATAAATTTACATCTTAAGACGGAGTGAGATCGAGGATAATTACGTGTCTATAAGAAACGTCCCTAGCACCCTTGTATCATGGATTAAACATGCAAGAATAGTTACAACTTGATTTTTGACTTTGCTTTCTTCTACTTTATGTTTGAGTAATTTACAATTTTCATCATTTAGATTTGTAGCAATTTTTAGGTTTCATCCTTGTTGGTTAATGATGATTATGAAGTCAACTTCTTATTTTGAGTTGTGTATTAGATATTCTCATTTCTTAAGGACTGTTTGTGATGAAGTCAAATAGTTCAAGGTTTTATGTGTTAGTTTGTTGATCTGTTTGTTGATCTGTTTGTTAATCCTGTTAACGGTAGTTGATGAAGCTATAAGTAGTGTTTTGGGGTTAATTCTTGTTGGTAATCCATAGACAAATTCACTTTGTAATCAAGTTCTTTGCTAATAATCGAATTCTTTATTCATTGATTTCTTGTTCTTTCAATTCTTTTGTTGTTCAATTCATAACAAGTGGTATCAGAGCCGGGTTAGGGCTCGAATGTAAAGAATTGGTGCGATCGGTAGAAAAATTATGACGAAAATGGTGTCTACCAAGTTCGAAATAGAGAATTTTGATGGCAAGAATGATTTCGGGTTATGGAGAGTAAAGATGAGGGCCTTACTAATCCACCAAAAGACATGGGTGACCGAAAAGAGATCACAGAAGAGTGGAAAGACATGGGTGTTAGAGCACATAGTGCGATCATATTAAGTCTGGGTGACCGAGTCTTGAGAGAAGTCACAAAAGAAACATCAGCCGTAGAGATATGGGTGAAACTCGAGTCGTTGTATATGACAAAGAGTTTGGCAAACCGTCTGTACCTGAAAAAGAGGTTATATACCTTCCAAATGAGTCCAAGTAAGTCCATTGAAGACCACACTGATGAATTCAATAAGCTCATCTTGGATTTGGAAAATATTGATGTGATTCTTGATGAAGAAGATCAAGCAGTCATATTCCTAACCTCCTTACCAGCTCACTATGAACACTTTGTTGACACTCTACTCTATGGTAGAGAGTCATTATCAATGAAAGAAGTGTTAGCTGCTCTGAATTCAAGAGAATTAAAGAAGAGATTTGATTTTAAAGAAGAAGGTGGAGAAGGTCTATTCATTCGTGGTAGGCCAGAGCATAGAGAATCAAAGGGTCAGAAGCAAAGAGGTCATACAAGATCAAAATCAAGATTCAGACAAGAGTGCTTCGTGTGCCAGTCTGAGAAACACCTGAAGAAAGATTGCCCAGAGTGGAAGAAGGGAAGGAAAGACTCATCTGGATCCAAGGGCACACATAACCACACTCAATCTGAAGAAAATTCAGATGGTTATGAGAGTGTAGATGTACTCATGGAAGGGGGGCAGATGTCAAAGGCAGTTGGGTCTTGGATTCAGGGTGTTCCTTTCATATTACACCTATGAAAGAGGTATTCTCTGATCTCAAACTGGAAAAACTTGGGACTGTCAAGTTAGGTGATAGTAGAGCCTGTGATATACTTGGAATGGGGTCCATTATGTTCAAAATGCATAATGGTACTGAGATGAAGTTACAAAATATCAAGTATGTACCTGAGTTAACAAGAAGTCTGTTATCAATGGGAACCTTTGAAAGGGCTGGATATCAAGTAATTCTTAAAAATGGAAAAGCAAAGGTCACTAATGGGTTGTTGGTTTTGTTCTCTGGAACTAGAAGAGAGAACAACATCTACAACTTAGATGGTGATGCAAGGTCAGATGGGGTATCCTTAATAACTGCCACTAATGAGTCAGCTATTCTATGGCATAGAAGGCTAGGACACATTAGTCAGCAGGGGTTAGCTGAGTTGAATAGTCAAGGGGTGCTGCCAGGTCTAACGAATTGCAATATTGGATTTTGTGACCATTTCATACTAGGTAAAGCCCATAGAGTCAAATTTAGTAAAAGTGTTCACAGTATTAAAGGCATCTTGGATTATATCCATGCTGATCTGTGGGGGCCTGCAAAGACCATGTCTTTAGGTGGTGTTTATTATTTCTTATCAATCATTGATGATTTTTCTAGAAGGGTATGGGTCTATCCATTAAAGAAAAAGTATGAGGCATTTCATAAGTTTAAGGAGTGGAAGATCTTAGTGGAAAATCAAATGGATAAGAAGGTCAGGAAACTAAGGACTGATCATGGCCTAGAGTTCTGTAGTGGGGAGTTTACTGGATTTTGTAAAAGTTATGGGATTGCTAGGCATCTTACTATCCCTGGGACACCTCAACAGAATAGGTTGGTGGAACGAATGAATAGAACTTTACTAGATGAAGTCAGATGTATGTTGGCCTGCTAAGGATTACCAAAGTCTTTTTGGGCTGAAGCAGTCACCACTGCTACTTATTTGATCAATAGATACTTATTTGATCAATAGATCTCCAAGTGTTGCCTTAAATAAGAGAACCCCTATGGAGGTTTGGTCAGGGGAGAGGTTGAGTTGTAACAACCTAAGGGTGTTTGGTTCACTGGCCTTTGCACATGTGAATCAGGGAAAACTTGAGCCTAGAGCTCAAAGGTGTGTGTTTCTTGGGTTCAATGAAGGAGTCAAAGGGTATAGACTGTGGAGAATTGAGAATGCTAAGGTCATAGTAAGCAGGGATGTAACATTTAATGAAGGGGTGATGTATAAAGATCTTATTGGCAGTTCAAATTATAACTGTGATCATAGTCTTAAACTTGATGAAGTCCAAATTGAGGTGGAGGATCCATAATTGGTTGAGCAGGAGAATGAGAAGGGGAAGGATGATATGTCTTCCAAGGAACCTCAGTATAGTATTGCTAAAGATAGACCAAGAAGGCATGTACTGCCTCCTTTGAGGTGTAGAGATGGAGAAGATATCTCAGCTGTTGCTTTCATGTCAGCTGAAGCTGAGGCTGTCTTGGAGACTCTTTCATATGAAGATGCAGTTAACTCTAGTGAAAGAGACAACTGGATTGCTGCAATGGAGGAGGAGATGAACTCTCTTTACAAGAATGAGACATGGGAACTAGTAGATAAGCCTATTGGCCAGAAGCTAGTCTCATGTAAATGGCTATACAAGTTAAAAAAGGGGGCTGGGCCTGATAATAAACCTAGGTTCAAGGCTAGGTTAGTAGCAAAGGGTTTTACTCAGAAAGCAGGTGTAACACCCGAACCCGACATGGCTGACGTGTCACTGTCACGGTAATCAAATCCAGAACATAATTCCATAATCGATAATGATTGAAAGTCTAAATTTCAGAAAATAAAACATTAGTCTAAAACCCAATCGAAAAGTCGATTACATCAATTTAAATAAATAAATATCAGTCTTCTTTATCCAGATTTCACTCTTCACTCCCCTCCCGGATGACCCTGCTGACCTGACGTGCATGAAAACAAAAGCACGCCTGAGCATAACGCTCAGTGAACGGAATAGAAGATAACAAAAATAAACATACATGATGATAATCAGAGAATATAATGGTATAAGATATATATATCAGATAGAACATAACCCGAGCTAATAATCATATCATACAATAACTGAACAGGGGGAACACAGGTAGCGAGCCCGTGAACCAATGTGAAATGGAGTATGGGCAGACATACAAACCATTCACCAGAGTCCTAAATGGAGTGGTGTGCAACCATCCATCAGGAAATACAGGACTAACCTAGGATCGATCTATACGCCTCTGAGAAAATTAATACTATAACAAGACAGCCAATATAATTTCAGAGTCCTCTTTAGAGACGCCGTGATCTCAGCTCACCGCCACGGTTGGTGCCACGTTATTGATGCCACAATAACGCGTCTTGGTCACCCCCAAGATAGGGAGAGCTCGGGTAACAAATTTCAAAAATATAAAGTAGTCTAGCTACTTATAACATAATCAAAAGCAGACTAACTACGTATGACAGGAATCCAAACTATAATTTGAGTTACAATATCGTAGGTTCTCGCAATCTGTCACACCCCCACTTATAGCGGAAACACGAGGATGTAACGGACGGGATCGTCATAACACCTGGTTAGTTTACAGAGACAAAATATATGCAAAGATCCACGTGTCATGACGTCACCCGACACAATGGTGACTTGTGTCGTGGTTAGTCAGTTCCACGACTATCATAGTCTATTATTTCAATAAAACCAAATCCAACACACAGAATGTTCAATGTAGTGTTCACAAGTGAGAACAAATGATAGACAAAACACTAATGCAAGTCTATTGAAATCCTGAGGGTCACTGCTAAGGCATCGGCTCTAGCTATCCTCTTTGACTATGATCACCTGAAAAGATATGCTCAAAATTGTCAACAATAATGTTGGTGAGCTTCGCAGGTTTGAATTGTAAACATGTAATTGATGCTGTATAGAGTTTGTTGTGGAATACCGTGCATACAGTTATAAGCAAGCAAGATCACATAACATGAGTTTCATACAACCAAACCTAATGACGCACACAAAGAAACTTGTCGGAATATATTCACCCCAGGCCCGTTCCTGGCAGTAGTGATGGTACTCACAAGTAACCATTCGTCAAGGGTGGGGGTGTCAACCCAGTAGTACTACTAATACCTATCCGTTGGTTCCAACACCAGAATTAATGGTTGTAAGAGATCCACAAAGTAACTGTCACACCCTTAATTTTCACGAACGGGGTTTTACCGTTAGGCGTGTGACATACCAGGATCTCAGACACAGTCATATCGAACGACACTATATGAATTTTAAAAATAAACGTTTGAGTTAAATCAGAGTACTTAAAAGAAATGAATAACAGTGCGGAAGCGTAAAAGTGAAATGTAAACTACACTGAAAGTCTGAAAATGTTATGCCAAAACAAACATTCAATGCAACTAAATGAAACTGATGAATGCATGTCCTGAGTGCGTTTCCTGTTGCGTGCATCATAGGCTTATGCATTCCTGTGACCTGAGAAAACATGCTAAAATGTGTCAACATAAAGTTGGTGAGTTTACAGGTTTTATCACAGAATAAAATGTTTATAACTGTTCGACTGTCTGTAACTGTTCAACTGGTTGTAACTGTTCGACTGTTTGTATCTGTTTGACTATTTGTAACTGTTCGACTGTTCGTAACTGTTTGACTGTCCGAATGGTTTAGTAATTAAAGCATATCGATAGGTAGCTAGCCTATAATCATGTTACTTAGTGTTTCGAACCGAAGCTGACTGTTTGCATGTCCTATATGTTTGTGTTCCCCCGTCACGTCTCGCAAGACAGTGACAAATGTTAGGTCAATAATGCACCCGTTTGACCTCCAATCAAGCTAGCGCGACTAGCCCGGGCGGGGTTTGTCAGACCCAGTAGTACTACTCAGTATTACCTCGCTAATCCCATTACTAACGGTTCGAGCGTGTCAGGACTGTTTGTGTGTTTACACTAACGTAACAGGCGATATCAATAATACTGGCAACCATTCATAAAATATGTTTGCATGTTTTCTCCCCCAAAAAGGAAAGAAAGTAAAAAGGGCCGTGAAACTCACCTCGAATGCGTTGCAACAAATAAATGTAGGCATAAAGGATCGGGTTATGATTAACCTGTGTTTCATTCAGTGTATATACATGATTAATATCATATGCTAATAATTTTGGTCGTACGGTTTCGCGTTTCACGGCTTGGTTACGGTGTCGGTTATCTATATATCCGCATTCACAAGCATAGACAAAAATCAAATCACATCCAACATATTCGCATTATACACGCTATATAATACCTAGGATTATATTCCCACATATATATTATATATAATACACAACGGCATATTTATATATATATATATATATATTATAATACACAATCACATATATATGATAAATAATACACTACCATATATATATATTATATATAGTATACAATCACATATACCATCCACTCAAACACATACTAACCATGGATAATCGGAACACATACGTACGCATGCACTAACATATATAATAACACATACATACACATGTTCTAATGTGTAAATCAACATATATCCAAATACACACACACTCTGAACACTAATCCTTCAAACACACAACAATTGTACACACTAAAATGAATTTACATCACACATAAATGTACTCATAAAGCAACAACATACGTGTGCACATCTACCTTCTTTTGCTAAAGGTTAGCACACCCTTCATACACATATACTACTGTACACGCACGCATGCATACATGCCAATACCCATAACATCATTACAAACACCCATCGTGCATAAAACCATAACCCCAGTTGATTTCCCCAACCACACACAAACGCACACACTATATCGCACATATAACACACACTCACGGTTCCACACAACCCACACACATGATCACACGCACAAGCATATTACACGGTTCATACACACAAACACATAATAATCATGACTCGAATACCACCGTGACTCACCCGAACACCGCAGCCCCTAACCCGAGCCACTCGAGCTTCGAGACATCATTAGGAACTCAAAACAGGAACGTCGATCGAGGACCCGTATAACCCATACTTGAACCATACAACTCAAAAACACACACACAATTAAATATATATGTATAGACACATGTACTTATATATTAATTATGCAAGCTAGAACCAAGTATCACCTACAACAGAAACCATATTATCTATACCAACATACATACATACGCAAGAACATACTTGCAGGACATATATACATGTATCTATAGATACGCAACTAAACCGCACACGCACTGAAACCGTACGCTATGAACAAGGTAAAAGACGGATGAATCGTACCGTCTAGACCAATATGCAAGTGCCGGGTGTGCGTCGATCACCGAGGGTTGCGGTGGTCGTCGCTACGAAAAAGAAAGCTGCCGGGAATGATTCACGTGACAACACTCGTGATATCGTGTTCGTGGTTGAGAGAGGCGTCGAAGGAACTTGACCGGAAGAAGAGGTTGTCGAGAGAGCCTTGCGCAAAGAAGGTTGTCGACCGAGGGAGTCGCCGGAACCGGCACCGGAGGTCGATACTTCCGGCTTCTCTTTATCACCGCCATTCATCATATACACCGGCTTATGCGAAACTACTGAATTCGTTGGTGCATGTAGCTTTATTGCTTTGACAATGGCGGATGATTGCAGAGCAATGCTCCCAAAATTACGGTAAACAAGAAGTGATAGAAAATGAATATTATATGGGAATAATATTATATGTGTGTATGTAGGTGTAGAAGTGGGTATCAGCTTTTGAAAGTGGGGATAGTGGGTTAGGTTTGACGGGTGTGGGATCGGGATGGGGTTGGGGTTTGTTAGTTTATATTATTTAGTTTTACCAAATACCATTTTTAATCCCCACAGTTACAAAATTTATAATTTGGGCTCTAATTATTGTATAATTAATTAAATACGTTAATCAATTATTTGAATAAATACAAGAGGATACTTTAAATAGCAAACGTCAAGTTAGCGATATTAATCTAGAATTACGGGGTGTCACAGTAACACCATGTATGTACCAGATATGTACTCACAAAAGAGTATCACGTTGATTCCAAGTATGAAAATTTTATGTATGATGTACAGCATTGAAAACGGGTGAGCATACTTTTTCCCATGTTTGTAAAAGATTGAAACAATTGTATAAGCATAAAAAGGGGTCGTGAAACTCACCTTGAATTGAGATGTAAATGAAATGAACAAGAGCTTCAAAGAATAAGACAATGCACGATCAAACACGATCAATACCTATTATTAATTGTAATTAAGTCTTTAAAATGTGTTCATTGCGAATAAATACATTCGGTCAGATTCGAGTCGGTTTGGTTTGACGCACACGATTTGATTTATATATTTAAATTTAATTATAAACTTAGTGATTTAAATATTTAAGTTTAATTAATTAAAGTATATTTTATAAGAATAACTTATAGTTATATTTGTAAATGATATGTGAAATTACAAGTTGTATAATTTCTACAATTTCCATAATTATATCATAATTAAACACGATATAGGGTCCATTTTTATAAAAATAATTATTTATAATATTTATAAATAATATTTTATAAAAATTATTAAGGTTTTTAAACCAATAAATTTACAGAAAATATTTATGTAACATTTTAAATAAGGAAAGTTTATAAAAACTTATTTTTATAATTTTTAGGAATTTTATATATTTTATTAAAGCTTAAAAAAACTTTAAAAAAAATAGTTGTAGGTAGCCGGGTTCGAACCTGGGACCTCCAACTCAAACTCCCACACACCAACCAGTAAACCATGGCATCCAGCCGCGGTGATACCCCGTTCCATTTCTTTTTAAACTGATTTTTCCAGTTTCCCCCAATTTTCGAAGAACCCTAATTCGATTTGATCCAATTGAAGATCACATCAATGTCAATAACCAAATTAATGTTAGGGCTTTTAATCCCTATGTAAAAATGAGTGTGTGGGTATGTTTAATTACCTGTTTGGAATTGAGTTGATGATATAAACAGTTAAGAACAAGTCGCGACTGAGTTGAAATTGATTCGAGATGCAATTGTTGATAATAATCAAATTCGTTGCACAGGGAGTTTCTAATGATGATGATAATTAAAAACCCTCTGTCAATTTTAAGTTAAAAAGGCCAGAGAGTGGTGTTTGATAGAGTTGCAGGTTCGATGAAGACGATGATCGATTTCTGTTTGTTTATGTGTTTTCGATTGGAATTGCAGGTTGTATTCAATTTATAGTGAGATAAAGTTCGAGTAGGGTCTATTTAATTTGATTGTAATTGTCGTTTGAGTGTTCTTTGAGCTGTAATCGCATTCAAAATTCAAGTGGAGTAGTGAGTTGTGATTTGCATGATTAAAGGCACTTTAAGAGTGCATACCAGCTCGACTTTGGTCCACGATTCGATATGGACCGGTTTTGTATTTCAAAATCATGTATTTTGAACGAATTGATATTCGCCGGAGCTTATCGGAAATTTGGCCGGAGTCTGGCCGGGAAAACGCGGGTGGGGGCTGGGTTTTGATAATTTACACAAATGGTCCCTGCGGTTTATAATCTATTATTTCATACTATTAAACTTCTTTTGAAGTTTTAAAGTTGTCAAAACTGCCCCCTGGGCTTTATTATTATTATTATTATTATTATTATTATTATTATTATTATTATTATTATTATTATTATTATTATTATTATTGTTATTATTATTATTATCATCATCATCATCATCATCATCATCATCATCATCATCATCATCATCATCATCATCATCATCATATTATTATTATTATTATTATTGTTATTGTTATTATTATTACGAACGAGTATACGAAAAGTTCGGTTAAAACGATAAATAGACTATGAAAATTAGTAAATACGTGTGGATAGTTAATACACACGGAGAGTTAACGAATTTAATGTTAATTGACGGACTTGTTAGTGACAGATGTCACACACCATCACATTCACCATATGATCTTCAACAAGAAGAATCTTAGGTTTCCTTTCTGATTTGGGAAAATCTTGAATGTTTCTAGAACTTGGTTCATCAGAAGGTGAGCATGAAACCATAGGTAGATCATAGTGATGCTCCTTTTCTTTCTTGATGCAGTTTGTGTTTTCATTTTCTAAGGTACACTTTGAAGAACTTTCGGGTTCTGATGAGATATCAAAAGAAGAAGATTCATCATCGATTAAGCTGACCGCTTTAATGTTTACTTTATGTACAATGGCAGAGCCATTAGAGGTAAAAAGAGAGCCTAAAGTGTGTGGCTGGAACTGAGAGAAGCCACAGCTGATGTCATCATCTGATGACTCGTTGTCAGCCATATTATCAAATCCATCTGTATCATCTGAGCTGTCACACGCATCTGGAACTTTATGAGGTAGAACAAATGTGAAAGTAGACCCATAATGTTCTTGATATTGTGAGATGTCACAGTATCCCCCAGTTGAGAGAATTTCGTCCCAAAATTCAGCTGGAGTTAGGTCCTGAAGTTGTATCCACAAACAAATGCGGATATTTAGATTTCATCTGGTCCTCTCGTTCCCACGTAAACTCTGGTCCCCGTTTAGAATTCCACCTTACACGGACAATGGGTATCTTACTGCATTTGGAAATTTGTTACCTTGCAAAACATAGTTACAAATACCTTTTCTTATTGTTTGTATGACTTCTTGAATCGATCTTGAATCCTTAACCTTGGAAATATTTAAAACTCTATCTTGAATTCGAACAACAAGACTCGTTATTATCCTCATTACAATGTGGATATAATGTTTCATAAAATTTCGTAATTTGTAGTCATGGGTTGGGCATAAAAGAAAAGACATAACTTGGCATGTGTCCAAGTGTTTTACCTTTATACATGACAAAACTTAACCTCCGTGTTCTCGTGAATCTCCTGTTTAACTTTTCATTCACTAAAAGCTTCTTATTTTAAATGACATGATAACGTTTGGGATTCTTAAATTCCGACGATTAACCTTTCATACCATTGTTGACCTTTTATTGATTTCTAGACATCACCTTACCACGAAATTATATTCTGGAAGTTATGATTTATAAGTCTAACATACCATATAACTCGTCATCATTTCCAATGTTCCTCTCAAAACGTCTCGTATTCACTAGAAGAGTTCAAGTTGGCATATATTGTAACACCCTCAATCTCATAACAATATAATATAATAAGGAGGGTGCTACTAGTTGGGTTATTATAACAATTCAGAGACTACAAACGCAGCGGAAATTTTTATATATTAAAACTGTTTACATCATTAACAAGAAATAACAACACTTTAACGACATCTTAAAAACTTTGTCAAACTTCATGTACATCTTTCCCAAAACCCAACATTATAGCCAGTATCATACACCATATCCGGATTTTAACTTGGTGGGGCGCCTCCACGAACACTTCTATTATTACCTGGCATGCATAAGAAAACAACACAAAATCAGATAAACTGGTGAGTTCTAACGTACACCACATTTCAATAATAACAACTCATTAACTGTTACAACACCGAATGAGTCATAAACATTCGTCAGTCCATTTATTCGTCTCAGTATTGATATGCATATCGAATACCCACAAGGTATTTATGGACATCTTTTATCGATTTAATTTGGTGGGTCAAACCTCCACCTCGCGCGTTGACGGGTCAAACCTCCGTCTATAGTTTGGTGGGTCAAACCTCCACCTCGCGCGTTGACGGGTCAAACCTCCGGCTATAGTTGGCGTTGACGGGTCAAACCTCCGTCTATAGTTGGTGGGTCAAACCTCCACCTCGCCATTCACCACAATTTACCACTTTCAACTCTTATTCACATTTTCTATTTATTTATATGCATGCCAGTGCCCATTTTGTCAAACAACATTTATCAAACGTCATTAACACATAAAAAGGGCAATTAGAACTCACTTTAATGTTCTCAGCAAGTGGTTATCAATCCAATACACTAGGGCAGCTAAAACTTCTCCTTCTCAATGCAGATCTAGAACAACAACCCTAACTTAGTCAAATCACCCCTAGCTGATCACTTCATACGACTAAGGCTATGTGACTGGACTCATTCGTACGACTGAACATGCGACTAAGCTTAGTCGTACGAATAGACCATACGACAGAGGTGCGAATGAGCTATAACAGGGTTTGTGCGAATGACCTCCATTCGTGCGATGGTTCATGCGACTGAACTTCAGTCGCATGATTGAACAATGCGATTGACTCGGTCGCACGAATGGGTCATGCGACTGGGCTCATTCGCCTGAAACGGATCAGCACCTGTGTTCTTAACATATTTGATCCAAAAACTCGAGTTTTAACCATTTGGATTATACCATATCCCCAACAGAACATATACACTTCATTTACAACCGTTTCGGGTCCTTATTTCATCAAACTTCACAAAAACTAGGATCCGAACCCTCACTTTTTAGCTTAACAGAAAGATTGAACAGAAACCCCGATTTAAAACATGTTTTTGGATCAATTTCAATCATATACACAGCTTAACATATTCAAGAATCGATCCGTACCAAGCGAAACTTACCGAAACGGAGTTAGCTTAGTCGATTTAGCAAGAACAGGGTGTTTGGGTTCGAAAGGAACAAAGGGATGAAATTACTGCAGATAAAATCTGCTTTTGAACACCCTTAACCGCCCTACTTATCCTACGTGCCTATTTTAGCCGCCATACTCAGTCGCACGACTGGACCCATTCGCACGGCTCAATCGTACGACTGAGCCCATACGCCCGTCATTCGTGCGATTGGGCCTCATTCGTACGCCTGTTATGTGACTGAACACTAATCCTAATAAATAAATAATTATCAAACTTTTTGGATGTTACAAGTCTACCCACCTTATTTAGGGTTTCGTCCTCGAAACCTGGCTAAAACAACTGAGGGTAGTTTCGTCTCATCTCCTCTTCTGGCTCCCAGGTTGATTCAGATCCTTGACGATGTGTCCACTGCACCGGACTAAACTAATGCTCTTATTTCTAAGTTTCTTCTCCTTACGATCTATAATGGCCACAGGTTGTTCAGTGTAATTGAGTTTCTCATCAACCTCAATATCATCTAGTGGTACATATTGAGTTTCATTAGCTAAGCACTTTCGTAACTGAGAGACGTGGAAGGTTGGATGAATAGCACTTAATTATTCTGGCAAATCCAATCTATACGCCACGTATCCTACTTTCTCTATTATTCGGAAAGGTCCAATAAAACGTGGACTTAGTTTGCCTCTCTTTCTAAATCGAATAATGCCCTTCCATAGAGAAACTTTAGTTTGCCTCTCTTTCTAAATCGAATAATGCCCTTCCATAGAGAAACTTTCAACAGAACAAAATCCCCAACTTTAAATTCTAACGGTTTCCTTCTACGATCTGCATACGATTTCTGCCTGCTTTTCGCCTCTCTAATACGATTTTTAACTACTTCAAACTTTGACATTGTTTCTTCAACTATTTCACTATTCCCCAATTCACGTTGCCCCATATCTCCCCAATAAAGTGGAGTTCTGCATTTTCTTCCATACAACATCTCAAACGGAGACATCTGAAGGGTAGCTTGATAACTGTTGTTGTATGCAAATTCAGCTAAAGTAAGATGACTATCCCAGCTACCTCCAAAATCAATACTACAGGCCCGTAGCATATCCTCTAATGTCTGAATAGTTCTTTCACTTTGACCATCTGTCTGGGGATGATAGACTGTACTAAAGTAAAGTTTAGTTCCCATGGCTTCGTGAAAATTTCTCCAATATCTGGAGGTAAATCTGGCATCTCTATCAGACGTGATACTTTTCAGAACTCCATGCAATCTAACTATTTCTTTTATAAAGATATCAGCTAACCTTTCCACCGAATAGGTTTCCCGTATGGGTAAAAATAAAGCACTTTTGGTTAGTTGGTCTACCACTACCCAAATAGTATCATAACCTTTTGGTGTACGGGGCAATTTCGTTATAAAATCCATAGTTAGATCGTCCCACTTCCAAACTGGAATGGCTAATGGCTGCAATAATCCATAAGGTTTCTGATGTTCAGCTTTCACTTGGGCGCAAGTCAAACATCTATTTACATACTGCATCACATTAAATTTCATCCCTGGCCACCAATAATCATGCTTTAAATCTTGATACATTTTAGTCATGCCTGGGTGAATGGAATACCTAGATTTGTGAGCTTCATCTAGTACCCTATCGCGTAGAGCCAACGGAACCCACATTCGACCAAATCTGATTTTCACACCATGACTATTTTCTTCTAAATATTTTTCTTGACCAACCATTCTTTCTCTCTTAATGTTTTCTTCTTTTAATGCTTCCAATTGGGCTTCTTTCAGCTGTTGCATAAAATCAGGAGTAATCACAAGTTTATACGCCTTAACCTTAATCGGTTCGTCCTTCTCCTTTCTGCTCAATGCATCAGCAACCACATTTGCTTTCCCGGGGTGATATAAAATTTCACAATCATAATCTTTGATTAATTCCAACCATCGCCTTTGCCTCATATTCAGATCTTTTTGCTCAAAGAAGTACTTCAGGCTCTATGATCAGTAAAGATGGTACACCTCACTCCATATAAGTAATGTCGCCATATCTTAAGAGCAAAAACTACAGCTGCTAGTTCTAAATCGTGGGTTGGGTAATTAACTTCATGGGTTTTCAACTGTCTAGAAGCATAAGCAATAACTCTCCCACGTTGCATTAAAACACACCCCAATCCTTGATATGATGCATCAGAATATATTACTAAATCATCTACACCTTCTGGTATAGCCAATACTGGAGCTTCTGTCAATCGGTTCTTCAGTTCCTGAAAAGCAACTTCCTGTTCTTTATTCCATTCATACTTAACGTCTTTTCGAGTTAATTTCGTCAATGGAGAAGCAATTTTAGCAAAATCCTGAATGAATCTCCTATAGTATCCTGCCAGTCCTAAGAAACTACAAATTTCTGAAGGACTTTTAGGATTCTCCCAATTCATCACGGCCTCAATCTTCGCAGGATCCACCAATATTCCATCCGCATTCACCACATGGCCCAAAAATTGCACTTCCTTTAACCAAAATTCACACTTCGAGAATTTTGCATACAACTTATTCTTTCTCAAGGTTTCCTATACTTCTCGAATATGACAAGCATGATCTCCTTCGTTCTTAGAATAGATCAAAATATCATCTATAAACACAATTACCGATTTATCCAGCATTGGTCTACATACCTGGTTCATCAAATCCATGAATGCAGTAGGAGCATTCGTTAATCCGAATGACATCACCAAAAATTCATAATGCCCATATCGCGTACGAAAAGCTGTTTTTGGTATGTCTTCTTCTTTTACCTTTAACTGATGATACCCGGATCTAAGATCTATCTTTGAGAACCAATTAGCACCTTGGAGTTGATCAAACAAATCGTCTATACGAGGTAATGGGTATTTATTCTTAACAGTTAGCTTGTTTAGTTCTCTATAATCTATGCACATCCTCAAACTGCTATCCTTCTTCTTTACAAACAGAACTGGAGCACCCCACGACGAAGTGCTTGGTCGAATAAAACCTTTGTCTAATAATTCCTGTAATTGCTTCAGAAGTTCCTTCAATTCAACGGGTGCAAGTCTATAAGGGGTTTTAGCGACAGGTTTGCTTCAGGTACTAAGTCAATTCTGAACTCAATTTCTCTATCAGGAGGTATACCTGGTAGATCCTCAGGAAATACATCAGGAAAATTACAAACCACTGGAACATCTTCTAATTTCTTCATCTCCTTAGCAGTATCAACTACATATGCCAAGAATGACTCACAACCCCTACTCAATAATTTCTCAGCCTTAATCATAGATATGACTTTCACCACACTATCATGTTCATCACCAAAAACCGTTACCAGATTACCATCTGGTGCTCGCAGCACAATCATCTTTCTTTTGCATATTATCTGAGCCTCAAACGTAGATAACCAGTCCATTCCCAATACTACATCAAAACCTCCTAATTTTATCATATGTAACCTAGCAGGAAATTTTACACCTTCTAGTTCGACAAAACAATCATCTATTACCTCACTAACAACTATAAATTCATTAGAGGCAGTTTCTACTGAAAAGACAACATCTAGCTTTGATGGTTTAACTTTTATTAAGGCATGGAATTTTATTGATATAAAACTTCTATTAGCCCCCGAATTAAATAAAATTCTAGCTGGTACATCATCAACAAGAAACGTACCCGACATGACATCTGGTAATGCCTTAGCCTCCTCCGTAGTTATGGTAAATGCTCTCCCCGCATACCGCTACTACCACTCGCACTGACTTTACTCGGTCCTCCCACTGCACGAATAGGGACCGGTCCAGGTCTAAACTTTGGACCTTCATATTTCATATGTCCCATCTCCCCGCATTCATAACACCGAAGTTCTGGACATCTGGAAACAAAATGTCCAGGCTTCCCGCATTTACGACATGCCGGGTGATTCAATCTACATTCTCTCTATGAAACTTCCCACATCTATTACACCGAGCCTACAAAGCCTCTAGCACTTTCTCAGTGAAGTTTTCCTGACGACTAACCACTTCTTTCACCACAGGTTTCTCGGACTCAGCGACTTCCTCATACATGTCCGCAGCCAAATTTACCGTGGCTTGGTATGTAGAAGGAGAATTAGACTTTACTAACATTCTCACCTTAGGGGGTAATCCCTGAATATACCTAGTAATCCTTTTCGCCTCAGGAGTTACTAAATGAGGTACCAAACGAGCCATTTCTTCAAATCTAGAAGTATACTCTTTATGACTTAAACTGCCTGCCTGAAATTGTAAAAACTTAATCTCAATTAGTCCATCTCGCCTTTCGGACAGAACTTTTCTATCACAATGCTTTAAAAGTTTCCCACGTCATTGGTTCACGGCGGCCTCACCCATGGCCTGTTCTACCGTATCCCCAATACAACGCTTCTGCTTGAAAATAA
The DNA here is from genome assembly GCA_024085815.1 of Flaveria linearis. Classification (NCBI taxonomy): domain Eukaryota; kingdom Viridiplantae; phylum Streptophyta; class Magnoliopsida; order Asterales; family Asteraceae; genus Flaveria; species Flaveria linearis. Next base: position 6,871,728 of record CM044003.1, read on the forward strand.
TGCACTGCAAAGCCCACCTTCTGATCTTCCTTGCATCTACTAAGTTTAACGCTGCTTCCATCTCTCGTAGCCATTTGTTAGTTACTACTACATCCTTCTGGCCTTCAAACTTAGGCGGGTCACATTCCTTAAAATGCTTATATGACACTGGTTTCTCCACTACAGGCTCAACATAACAGGTGGAGGAGTTGGTGGGAAGATGATTCACCACCTTTCCTAAGTCGCTCAACATTTCAGGTAAGGTAGTACGCAACACTCGGGCGACCTCATCACCTATAGCCGCCTTAAGTTCATCACCTGAAATCCTAGCTTCAGGTCTAGAATTTGTATTACTGGTTTCCTCCATCTATGATCAGAAATAAACCATAATCAAATAATGAGTGATACCAGGATGCTGCATATATGTAAATTGCTCAACATTGGCCAGGTGTTATCAATTATTTACTTATTCACACCATCTGCCTCTTTCATTATCCTTTCACAGTTTATTTCTAACCCTATCTAAACCACAAAATCATGCTACACATAATACTAATCTTCAATTTAAACAATTACTTTCATTCAACAATGACTGAATTATCATAATAATTAAGTACTCATCCACACAATACTTCACCCCACTTCCGGTTGTAGATACTGGCACTTCCCATATATTCAGTTAAAGTCTGAAACAATCAATTGGTCAAATCTCTTTAACTACGGCTCTGATACCAACTTGTAACACCCTCAATCTCATAACAATATAATATAATAAGGAGGGTGCTACTAGTTGGGTTATATAACAATTCAGAGACTACAAACGCAGCAAAATTTTTATATATTAAAACTGTTTACATCATTAACAAGAAATAACAACACTTTAACCGACATCTAAAAACTTTGTCAAACTTCATGTACATCTTTCCAAAACCCAACATTATAGCCAGTATCATACACCATATCCGGATTTTAACTGGTGGGGCGCCTCCACGAACACTTCTATTATTACCTGGCATGCATAAGAAAACAACATAAAATCAGATAAACTGGTGAGTTCTAACGTACACCACATTTCAATAATAACAACTCATTAACTGTTACAACACCGAATGATTCATAAACATTCGTCAGTCCATTTATTCGTCTCAGTATTGATATGCATATCGAATACCCACAAGGTATTTATGGACATCTTTTATCGATTTTAATTTGGTGGGTCAAACCTCCACCTCGCGCGTTGACGGGTCAAACCTCCGTCTATATTTGGTGGGTCAAACCTCCACCTGCGCGTTGAATGGTCAAACCTCCGTCTATAGTTGGCGTTGACGGGTCAAACCTCCGTCTATAGTTGGTGGGTCAAACCTCCACCTCGCCATTTCACCACAATTTACCACTTTCAACTCTTATTCACATTTTCTATTTATTTATATGCATGCCAGTGCCCATTTTGTCAAACAACATTTATCAAACGTCATTAACACATAAAAAGGGCAATTAGAACTCACCTTAATGTTATCAGCAAGTGGTTATCAATCCAATAAACTAGGGCAGCTAAAACTTCTCCTTCTAATGCAGATCTAGAACAACAACCCTAACTTAGTCAATCACCCCTAGCTGATCCACTTCATACGACTAAGGCTAACGACTGGACTCATTCGTACGACTGAACATGCGACTAAGCTTAGTCGTCGAATGGACCATACGACAGAGGTGTGAATGAGCTATAACAGGGTTTGTACGAATGACCTCCATTCGTGCGATGGTTCATGCGACTGAACTTCAGTCGCATGATTGAACAATGCGATTGACTCAGTCGCACGAATGGGTCATGCGACTGGGCTCATTCGCCTGAAACGGATCAGCAGCTGTGTTCTTAACATATTGATCCAAAAACTCGAGTTTTAACCATTTGGATTATACCATATCCCCAACAGAACATATACACTTCATTTACAACCGTTTCAGGTCTTATTTCACAAACTTCATAAAAACTAGGATCCGAACCTCACTTTTTAGCTTAACAGAAAGATTGAACAGAACCCGATTTAAAACATGTTTTTGGATCAATTTCAATCATATACACAGCTTAACATATTCAAGAATCGATCCTACCCAAGCGAAACTTACCGAAACGGAGTTAGCTTAGTCGATTTGGCAAGAACAGGGTGTTTGGGTCGAAAGGAAAGGAACAAGGATGAAATTACTACAGATAAAATCTGCTTTTGAACACCCTTAACCGCCCTACTTATCTATGCCTATTTTAGCCGCCATACTCAGTCGCACGACTGGACCCATTCGCACGGCTCAATCGTACGACTGAGCCCATACGCCCGTCATTCGTGCGATTGGGCCTCATTCGTACGCCTGTTATGCGACTGAACACTAATCCTAAGAAATAAATATTATCAAACTTTTTGGATGTTATATATATGTCAAGAGACTTGAAGGATTCCCTAAAGTGGAACATCTCATCTATAATCAAACTATATATGTCCGTTCGTACACTTACCCATTAAACCCTCTTGTTCGTTTTAAGTTCATGCTTAATTTCGAGACAGACTTAAGCTGGCTAGAGATTGTCAAGAGAGCTATGCCGACAATCGTTGGAAGCCTATGGAATTTAATGTTGGAGATCACGTTTACTCAAAGTCTCTCCCTGGAAAGGGATTGTACGATTTGGAAAGAAGGAAAGTTAGCCCCTCGATACGTAGGACCATTCGAGCATTTCAGAAAGAATCGGTCCGGTAGCTTACCGGTTAAGGTTACCACAAGACTCGTGGTGTACACGACACATTCAGTATCAAACCTCAAAAAGTGCCTGGTGATGAAACTCTACATGTGGCAATTGAGAATCAAGATTGACGAAAAGCTTCATTTTGTCGAAGAACCTATCGAGATCATGGACCGAAAGGTCAAACGCTTAAGGCGCAGCAAGATATCCATTGTCCGTGTAAAATGGAATTCTAAACGAGGACCAGAGTTTACGTGGGAACGGGAGGATTAGATGAATCCAAATATCCGCACTTGTTCGTGGATACAACTTCAGGACCTAAACCAGCTGAATTTCGGGACGAAATTCTCTCAACTGGGGGATACTGTGACATCTGTCACCGACAGGTCCGTCAATTACGTGACACCCGTTAACTATTCTCACGCATTTATTATTTTTCGTAATCTATCTGTTGTTTAATCGAATTTTCTTATACTCGTATACTCGTTCGTGTTAACCTTAATAATAATAATAATAATAATAACAACAACAACAACAACAACAACACAACAACAACAACAACAATAAAACAACAACAATAATAATAATAATAATAATAATAATAATAATAATAAGTCCAGGGTATTTTGGTCATTTATTAAACTTCAAAAGAAATTTAATAGCATAAAATAACAAAAGTTAAACCTCAGGGACCAAAAGTGTAATTTTAAAATTACAACCCAAACCCCCGGCCCACTTCCCCTCGATTTTTCCGGCGGTCACTATTCCGGCGACCTCCGGCACTCTCCCGGCGACCCCCGAAACAACAACAAACACCCATTATTAACCCCGAAACCGGTTCCAATTCATTCGTGAGCAAGATTCGAATCAATCAACGCGTTAATCATTCAAATTACAGCTCATAGAACCACTAATCGATCCACTTTCTTTCCACTTCGATTACAGTTCACAAACTCCACTCAACACTATAATATCAAATTAATGCGATCTAATCAATCATATACTTATCTTCAATCAAAATACAACACACAATTCCATCGAAAACATATATAAATACCGAATTCGATCATAACTTTTGTTCGGACCTGCAACTCTATCGAACACCACCCTCTGGCCTTTCTAACTTGAACTTAACAGAGGGCTTTAAATCATTAGCATCATTTGAAACTATCTGTGCAACGAATTTGATTACCATCAACATTGCACCTCGAACCAATTTCATCCCTGTCGCGACTTGTTCTTAACTGTTCTTATCATCATTCGATTCAAAAACAGGTAATTAGACACACTTATCTATTCGTTTTTACATGGGGATCAAAAGCCCCATGATTATAATTGTTAATAGAATCGAATTCATGTTCAATTTTGGGTAAATCGAATTAGGGTTCGTACGGATTTGAGGGAATAGGGGTAAAACTGTTTAAAATTAAATGGAACTGAAATCCATCGCGGCTATATGCCTTGGTTTACTGGTAAGGGTGTGGGAGTGTGAGTTGGAGGTCCCGGGTTCGAACCCGGCTACCTACAACTATTTTTTTAAAGCTTTTTAACCTTTAAAAAATATATAAAAATTTCAAAAATCATAAAAATAAGTTTTATAAACTTTTCTTATTTGCATGTTACATAAATATTTTCTATAAATTTATTTTATTTAAAAACCTTAATAATTTTTATAAAATATTATCTACAATATTATGATAATTATTTTTATAAAAATGGACACTATATTGTGTTTAATTATGGATTAACCATGAAAATTGTAGAAATCATACATCTTGTAATTTCACAAATTATTTACAAATGTAATTGTATGTTATTTCTTATAAAATATATTTTATTAATGATATAGATTAATATCTTATTATTAATCGAATACTATTTTTTTTAATTATCCTTGGATAATTATAATTATATAATTGACCACGTCATTATTATATTTAATATCGTTCCGAAATATTAAAACATACATATATAATCCTTCTAAAGGAATCATAATGTAAATAAATAATTGTAAACTTATACTTATTAAAAACCTCATAATTCTATCAAAACCTTAATCCTTGATTTAACGTTAATCTAGTATTAAACTTAAATCTTGTAACAAATATCACTATTTGGGTGCGTGTCGCACGTCAAACCGAACCGACCCAAATCCGACCAAATGTATCTATTCGCGTTTTACTTGAACACATTTTAAAGACTTAATTACATGATACGAAGTGTTGTCGTGGTTGATCGTGCATTGCCCTTATTCTTTGAAGCTCTTGTTCATTTCATTACATCAATTCAAGGTGAGTTTCGTGGCCCCTTTTTACGCTTATAAACTTTTAACATTTTTAAACTTGGGGAAAAAGAATGCTAGCTTACTTAACATATTTTCAAGCACCTTCCCTAGTGGAAGTCTACTGCAACATTTATGGTTAACTTATATTGTTTATCTTATTGAAGATGTTATTATGACTCTTGACTCTATGCTATGTTGCTACCTTATTTTACTTGGTGGCTTTACATCACTATGCTATATACTTGATGCTATGTGTTGATGCTATTGTTGTATGATGTTACTTGTGAATGCTTGTGTTTCCGCTATAAGCGGGGGGTGTGACAGATCGATCTAAAATGATAGACATGTTGGTGCCTGTGTGATCATTTGGCAGCAGCTGGGAAACTCATTTACCATTAGTTGAGTTCTCCTATAATAACAGTTATCACACCTCGATCAAGGCAGCTCCATTTGAGTCACTGTATGGACATAAGTGCCGATCACCTATCTGTTGGGCAGAAGTAGGAGAAAGCCAACTTACAGGACCTGAACTTGTGCACGAAACGACTGAGAAGATCGTGCAAATTCGTAACCGTATGGCAGCAGCACGTGATCGAATGCCGACAAGCGTCGTAAGCCATTGGAGTTTCAGATTGGTGATAAGGTACTGTTGAAAGTCTCACCCTGGAAGGGTGTAATACGCTTTAGAAAGCGGGGAAAACTAAATCCTAGATACGTAGGGCCGTTTGAGATTGTCAAACGGGTTGACCCGGTGGCTTATCAACTGAACCTACCTGGCCAACTCAGTGGAGTACACAATGTGTTTCACGTGTCAAACTAAGGAAGCGTCTTGCTGATGAATCAGGTGTTCCATTAGAAGAACTGGAAATCGATGAACAGCTTCGTTTCGTTGAAGAACCAGTAGAGATTATGGATCGAGAAGTCAAGACACTAAAGCGTAGAAAAATTCCCATTGTGCGCGTTAGATGGAACTCTAAGCGTGGCCAGAATTCACCTGGGAATGAGGAGGACAAATGAAGAAGAAGTATCCCAACTATTCAACACAACCAGACTTCCACTTCTTAAGAAATTCAAGAAACCCAAGCGAGCTGGACACATTCTAATGTTGTTGTTAAACTGACGTTCGGTGTTATTGTATTCTAATTTTCGAGACGGAATTCCTCTAACAGGGGGATGATGTGACAACCCGGAAAATTTCGTTACCTATAGGGTTTAACCTGTAACATCTCGATTTTTATTAAAAGTTAATTTTTATAAACAATTAAGTTTAAATACATTGATGTTAGTTTCAAGAATTATAAAATAATAATATAATAATAATGTAAATAATAATAATAATAATAATAATAATGTTATTAATAATTTATAAAGATTATTAAGAAATAAACAAATTTTAAAAATAAATGGATTTAAAAAGTCCAGGGGTATTTGTGAAATTAATGAAACTTAAATTAAAAATTTATAACATAAAATGATAACATATTAAACCACAGGGACCATATGTGTAACTTCTTTAAAAATCCCAAACCTCCCGTCCCCGTCGCCCCTGTCTCCGGCCGATCTCCGGCGTGTCTCCAGCGAGACCAAATGCTCCAAAATAACGCGGTTTTAACCCGATTGAAACCTCCCGACACCTTCGCGTGGATGGTTCGAACCTGAGGCCCACAATGAATTGAAAAATCGGAGTGCAATCTATACCAAACCACCATCCACTTTCGGCCAAAAGTTCAGCCACGATCGCACAATAAACATTAATAATAATCGATAAGGAGCACTAACGATCGTATAATCATTTTAAAACCTTCCATAGAGCTCAATTTGATCTAAAACACATTGAAACATCACCTTCGATCACCTCATTCGGCCGCGACCTGCAACTAATCGAACATCACGTATCGAGCTTCAAAACAGTAACTAAAACTACCTACATGCTCGATTTATGTGTGGGGATTAAAAAGCCCTATGCTTATTCCATAAACAATTACGAATCGATTGTTCAATTTGGTGATCTTCGATTTAGGGTTTTGGTTTGGGCATGATTAATAATAATAATATTAATAATAATGTAAATAATAATAATAATAATAATAATGTTATTAATAATTTATAAAGATTATTAAGAAATAAAAAAATTTTTAAAATAAATTGGATTTAAAAAGTCCAGGGGTATTTGTGAAATTAATGAAACTTAAATTAAAAATTTATAACATAAAATGATAACATATTAAACCACAGGGACCATATGTGTAACTTCTTAAAAATCCCAAACCTCCCGTCCCCATCGCCCCTGTCTCCGGCCGATCTCCGGCGTGTCTCCAGCGAGACCAAATGCTCCAAAATAACGCGGTTTTAACCCGATTGAAACCTCCCGACACCTTCGCGTGGATGGTTCGAACCTGAGGCCCACAATGAATTGAAAAATCGGAGTGCAATCTATACCAAACCCACCATCCCACTTTCGGCCAAAAGTTCAGCCACGATCGCACAATAAACATTAATAATAATCGAAATAATGGAGCACTAACGATCGTATAATCATTTAAAACCTTCCATAGAGCTCAATTTGATCTAAACACATTGAAACATCACCTTCGATCACCTCATTCGGCCGCGACCTGCAACTAATCGAACATCACGTATCGAGCTTCAAAACAGGTAACTAAAACTACCTACATGCTCGATTTCATGTGGGGATTGAAAGCCCTATGCTTAATTCCATAAACAATTACGAATCGATGTTCAATTTGGTGGATCTTCGATTTAGGGTTCTTGGTTTGGGATGAGCAATTGAGTTATGCTTAAAACTAAGTGAAACCGAGAACCATTGCGGCTGTATGCCTTTGGTTCACCGGTTCATTGTTCCCATCTTACACAGGAGGTCCCGGGTTCGACCCCGGGCACCTCCAATTATTTTTTAATGCCTTATTTTAGCTTTTAAAAATACAAAAAAATTCCTAAAAATTTAAATTTTTATAAACTTTGTTTATTTTTAAATCGTCAAATAATTTTCTGCAATTTTTCCTTAAATTTTAATATTTATAAAACATTATAAAAAGGTTATTTTTGGATATTTCATGTAAAATGGACTTTAAATTATAGTTTAAATTAATTATAGTTTAAACCCTGTTATGTAAAATAATTATAGAAATTATTTACACTTTACATTTAAGTTTACCCGTTCTTATAAATACTTCAATTACGTGAAATTATTTAAATGAAATAATATTTTTCATGGAATTACAATATAAGAGATTCTATTATTAAAATTTTACCTATATATTAAAAACCCCAAATTCTTATCGAAACCCTAGTTCGCGTATAATCGTTAAACCTTATTAATAACCTAAATCTTAAAATATATATATACATGTTTAGGTATCTTGTGAAGGCGTTCGTTGGAACAACGATTATCATCCTATTTAATCATCTTATATACATACTTACACGCCATGTGAGTTTACAGCCCCACTTTTACTTTATACTATTTTTGGGGAGAGAAACATGCTGTTTTCATAAACGTTACATTACATTGGGTTTTTGTGATACTGCATATACATGATACTATGTTTGTATACTTTGCCCTTCAGACCGTTAATACGCAAGTAGCGAGGTGATTGTTAGTAGATCTACTGGGATTGACATACCCCGCCCGGGCTAGTCGCGCTAGCTGGTCAAACGGTGAACGGTTATCCTGTCTTATAGTGTTATGGTGGGGAATCCACAACCGGGCCTACTTTATTATTTGATTACATGTCAGGTCAGTCGCGACTTCATACACATAGTGATCATTATGGACTAGCTACCCATTATATGATTTGATTACAAAATCCGGGAATTTCATTACTGATACTTACTGTTTTCTGATAAACGTGTGAACTCACCAGTCTTGTACTGACTTTTGCATGTTTTCTCTCATGGACATTGATGTGGCACGCTTAGGGGCACATCATCCACTGCATGTCATTCCGCGTTCATCCCAAACTGTTTTCAAGACTTAATTTTATGTACTTTACATAAAATGTATTGGACGCGTGTTTGCGTGTTCCAAAACCGCTGTTAAATGTTTTCCTGTTTTCGCTTCCGTAATACTTAAATATATTTGGTTTGTTTCATTAAAATTAAGCAACTTATATGATTTGTAATTATCGAGTCGTTTGGTGTAACTGATACTTATCTGAGATCCTGGTTATGTCACACGCCTGACGGTAAAACCCCGTTCGGGAAATTGAGGGTGTGACAGCAGGAGTGGATTATAAATATTTTTTCTCCAGTGGTCAAGCACTCATAAATTAGAGTAATGTTCTCTCTAATTGTTAGTGAAGACCTGGAATTAGAACAACTGGATGTTAAAACTGCGTTTCTTCATGGGTATTTGGATGAGAGGATCTACATGAGTCAACCTAAAGGTTTTGAAGTAGAAGGTTGTAAGCAAAAGGTGTGTCTCTTAAAGAAATCATTATATGGGTTGAAACAATCACCAAGACAATGGTATAAGAGATTTGATGACTTTGTTACTACTCATGGGTTTAGGAGAAGTGCATATGACAATTGTGTTTATATGAGAAGTTATGGGAAAGATCAGTATGTGTATCTTTTGCTTTATGTTGATGATATGTTAGTAGCCTGCAAAGATAGGAGTGAAATAAAGGCTACTAAGTTGCTTTTGATAGGAGAGTTTGAGATGACACAGTTGGGTAATGCAAGGAAGATCATTGGCATGGAAATTACTAGAGATAGAAATTGCAGGCAGTTGAAAGTTACTCAGAGATCCTATTTGTCAAATGTGTTGAGGAACTTTGAGATGGATAATTGTAAGCCTGTATGTACTGCTTTGGCTCAACATTTCTGTTTGTCCGGGGCTGATAGTCCTGATACTGATGAAGAAATAGACTACATGTCTAGAGTTCCCTATGCTAATGCAGTGGGTAGTCTTATGTATCTTATGATATGTAGTAGACCAGATATTGGTTATGGTGTGAGTGTGGTATCTAGGTATCTGTCTAATCCTGGTAAGAAACATTGGAGTGTTGTTAAGTGGATTTTAAGGTACCTTAGTGGTACTAGAGATTATGGTCTGGTTTATGGACTAAATGAATTCACTAAGCATAATGTTGTTGGCTATGTAGATTCAGACTATGCTAAAGATTTAGATCGAGGTAGATCTATTACTGGATATGCTTTCATGTTCTTGGGAAACCTTGTAAGTTAGAAAGCTAGATTGCAGCCTGTTATAGCTTTATCTACAACTGAGTCTGAGTATATTGCTCTTACTGAAGCAGTTAAAGAGGCTTTGTGGTTGAAAAATTTGTTGCTGATCTGGGTTTGTATGCTGGTGCTCTTGTGTTTTGTGATAATCAGGGAGCGGTTCAATTATCTAAAAATAGTCTTTTTCGTGAAAGGACTAAGCATATTCGAGTTAAATATCACTTCATCAGAGAAGTGATTGATTCTAAGGAAGCTGAAGTTGCTCATATTACTACTGATTTGAATCCAGCTGATGTTTTCACCAAAGGTTTGCCTGGTGCTAAGTTTCAGTTTTGTCTTGAGGTTTTGGGTGTTGGTTAGTTTGTGACTTTAGTTAGACTTCAAGGTGGAGATTGTTGGTTAATGATGAAGTCAACTGCTTATTTTGAGTTGTGTATTAGATATTCTCATTTCTTTGGGACTGTTTGTGATGAAGTCAAATAGTTCAAGGTTTTATGTGTTAGTTTGTTGATCTGTTTGTTAATTCTGTTAACGGTAGTTGATGAAGCTATAAGTAGTGTTTTGGTAGGGGTGTTCAAAAGTATCCGAATCCGAAACCGAATCCGAAAATCCGAAATTCGGAACTTCGGATATCCGAAATTTCGGATTCGGATAGTGATTTTCAGAATTTTCGGATATTTCGGATATCCGAAATATCCGAAATATCCAAATATTTTTATAAATTTAAAAATATTAAATATTAATTATATATTTAGGACATTTTAATAAAAAACTTCGAATATCTGATAAAACTTTAATAAAAATTATTACATTTTTATAAAATTTATTAAATAATACAAAATTTATTTGAATTAGGATATCCGAACGGATATCCGAATCCAATCCGAAATTTCGGATATCCGAAATTCGGATATCCGAAATTTCGGATTCGGATTCGGATAGTGAAATTCACTATCCGAAATTTTCGGATATCCGAAATTCGGATATATAAACACCCCTAGTTTTGGGGTTAATTCTTGTTGGTAATCCATAGACAAATTCACTTTGTAATCAAGTTCTTTGCTGATAATCGAATTCTTTGTTCACTGATTTCTTGTTCTTTCAATTCTTTTGTTGTTCAATTCATAACAATCCTTAAATTAAGAAAATTATAATAAACATCCTTTATGTTTAAATAAAGTTTGTATATTTCGTCATTTACTCTAACGGACGTTAAATTAAGAACGTTTAATGTAATTTTCTTAGTTTAAAAATGAAACCTAAAATTTATTACAAACCTCAAGGACGAAAAGTATAATTTACTCTTATTTTTTAAATCCATTGGCTTCTTCCCCTTTATAAGACCTTTTGTGGTCGATTTAAAAATAATATGTAATTAAATCGGATACAATCATCTAATATAGTAACAAATATAATAATCTTATTTTATCTTATCTTACTACTCTAATAAAAGGGTAAATAAGGGTGCCATGTGTCAGCACCACAATCATTCACACCATTTTTTTTCCGCCTCTCTCTCCTATTAAATAATTACTTAATTACTAATAAAATTATTTTAATATATAATAAATTAAGAAAGAAATTTATATATTAAGGTTATTTCTAAATAAATTGAAAATTTTAAAAAGTCAATTTTTTAAAACAAAAAATAATCAAATTTGGGAGTTGTAATAAGAAATTGTTTTAAAAATAATATTTTTATACAGTTTGTTTTAGAATAAAATATTTATTTTTCTAAAAGATTTTAAAAAGTTGATATCACTGTTTTATTATTTATAGTCATTTTTTATATGTAATTTCAGTCATATTATATCTTAAAATATTATTTTATAATTATTAAATTTATATATTAATATTTTATTTATTCAACCCGTGTAATACACGGGTTTACTAAAGCTAGTTAACAGTACACAAGAGTTCTCTCTTTTATTCTTTAACTAATAAATGTCAATTAATAATTTAATATGTAACAATCAATCTAACACGTGTAAAAACCTACATATTTTGAATGTCTAGCAAGCCTAAAAGTTTAAACCAAAAATCATTACTATCTATTTAACTTGAACACGTAAACATAAAGTGAAAACTTCGTCAAATTAATTCAACGTTTCAAATAATTAACTCTGTTTTTTCGACAACAAAAACCATTATAAAACAACAAAATACCAATCAAGTTCAAATACCATGAAATAAATAAATATATATCAATCCTATCTAACTACTATTGAAAGTCAACATAAAAATAAGAGGCAATTATAAAGATAAAAAAATTCATTAAGCAATAACAAGTTTAATATTGTCATATTTAAATAATATATTTTTTAATAAAAACATATAACATATAACATAAAATTCAACTCTATTTCAAGTCAAATAGAAATAAACACGTACAATAAAAGAAAACTTTCATAAGAATCCACGAAATCCTCGTTGCATCGTATAATAATAATATCAACATATCATGAACTCGAATACTTCATCAATCACCATGAACTTTCAATTACTCTCCAAAATCTTCAACATTCATTACATTCTTACAACAAATCCCCAATTTCAAATCATTACAACTTTAGATCGAAGACCCTTGTTGTAAATCGTGATCAAGTTTACCCCAAACCCTTTTCGTCTCGTGCATGCATGCTTTCTCTTATTCTCTCAACTGTTCGTCAATCAATCGTCAAACTAACTCCACCGTCGTCCGCCGTCGTCATCCGCCGTCGTCAGCCGCCGATACCCAGGTGACAGAATCTGCTACCACTGTATACGTATGTGTGCATGTGTGATTGGGTGCATTTTGATGCAATTTGACTTCAGTGATTGAATTCGATTCGTTTTCCTTACGGTGCGAAATTATATGGATTTGATTGTTGATTGTTGGTTGTTGATGTAGTAATCGTAAGGGAAACTGTTGATTGTTGTATGGATTTGTGAATTTGATTAGGGTTTGAATTTGGGGTTTTGTTGTTGTGCATGTTTGCAGATTTGATTGGAGAGATTTGGGGGTTAAATGTCGGTGCCTGTGAAGATTTGTATGAATGAATTGTGTGGTGCGACAACGAGTGTTCAATGGAAGAGAGGGTGGCCCATGAAAGGCGGTGGTGTTGCTACACTCTGCTACACCTGTGGGTATGAACTTTTATCATAACGATTTTACCCTTCATTCTTTTGCAAATTTATGTTATGTACCAGTAGTTACAGATGTTGATTCATGTCACAAGGCTATTTTAACGATTTGAGCACTCGTTTGTGTTTCCAAAAGTAGTTTTAAATTGATATTTTTTAATGAAATTTGTGTTGTTTATGTTTCAATATGCTGAGAGTAATGCTACACCTGTGTGTTTCCAGAAGTAGTTTTAAGTAGTTTTAAACACTGCAGGAATGAGATAATTGGAAGAAAAAATTGCCAAGTATGATGATTGTTTTAGTGTATATCTTTTCACAATTTGGCCCAAATCAAGCGTATATGCTGAGAGTAATGTTATTTTTTATTTTGCACTTTTTGAAGACTGATAGTTAGTTGAATAGTTGGCATCTGCATTTCATGATCCGTTGAAAACTACTCAAATTTTCAAGCTATATGTTTTTTTTTTATAAAAAAATTAAGGTAATGATCAAGCATGAATGCACGATTGATTGCCTTTGCATCTACATTATATTTGCAAAATGTATTGTTTTTGTTTATGGTGTATTCACAAGAATGACGATTAGTATGTGGGAAAATATATTGAGGAAATTCTTTGGATTAAGTGGGTGGCCTTCTTGATATTTATGAATCCACATACCATTATAATATCTATGTGAAGGTGACATTTTTTTAATCTCTTTTGGTTGGTGTGATAGTTTTATGGTTTTGCTTTGTAAATGAACCATCAGTACAACAAAAAGGGGAAAAAAAACCTTATTTGAGAAAAATTAACGCCAAAGTTAGAAGATTGTTGTTTTTGCAAATCATATATAATTTGTCCATGATTGTTCATTTTTGCTAGGAAAAAGAACAAAAATAGAAGAAAGTTCTTGCAAGGATGAGTAAACAAACAAACAAACAAACAAACATACCCAGTGTCTCCCGCTTAAGAGCAGGGTCTGGGAGGGGTATATGGTGGCAAGTCTTTCCTCTATCTAGAAAGATAGAGAGACCGCTTCCGAAGAGACCCCCGACTCGTTAACAAAGGCAATAACAATAACAATCATAATACAAAGCATATAACACAAAGATGAGTACATTGGTCCAGAATTATCTATATTTGCGAAGTAATAGTATTTTTTTCAGCTTTTTTGCAAGAAAGTTGATTGGCTTTTGGCAAAAATTTAAATAATTTAACTACTTAATTTGATGTCCTTAAATAAATACTTTTGACCAAGACTATGGTCTTGTTGATATTTACTTTTCATACATTCATGATTTCTAACTAACTGAAGGTTGACCCTTTCCTATATATTATTGGTCGGTATGGATCTCTTAATGCATGAGATCAGTCGAAACAGGGTTTAACATTTCCTTTCATACATCCTAAATGTAGGTTTAAGTGAAAGTTGAGGATGAGTAGGATACTAGGATCAAGAAGCTTGATTTACAGCCATTGTTTTAGGGAAGTTAGATTTTTATGGTTTTAAGGTATAGAATGAAATGTGGTTTAGACTTTAGAGGCATTACACATGCGCCATTAAAAAAAAGGCAGTACACATGCCGTGCACTGATGATAATATTTATCCTATTAAAACCTGTCACATTAGGACCTAGATAACACACTCTCATGTAATACTAAAGGTGACAAATAGGTCTGGTCAGTAGGTTGGATTCGAGGTCGATACGGGCCGGGTTGACCTAACAATTTTTTTGTAAAAAATTCTTAAGGTATTATTTTAATAAGTATTAAGCAATACATTGTTAAATATGATTAACAAAAACAATATTTTAACAACACTGTATTAAAAATGCACTTTGGGACTTGTTCGACCGATTTGACCCGCTACCCTTCTTAGCTAAAACTTTTTGATTTGACCTATTTGGATGTTTCCACCCTTCAATCAATAAATTTGTAGAATTAATTGAAAACTCATGTTTGAGATTTCCATCTCTATGTAGCATGGTCTGCTTTTGCGTGATCGAGCTTATACGGTGTGTGCCATTGATATGCTCTTCAGGTTGACAATATCTTTAATCAGATGTACAATATGTCGCAGAAGCTACAAGCCTACAATTATGATTGACACAAATATTTGAAACTTCATAGTAACAGTCACATTTGTGCCAAAATATTAATGCAGAATGTGTCACCTTGATTTTTTCCTCTCCAGATGTCACCTCTGTTCTATTTTGCTCTTCATCAAACATCTTGTTTCATTTGTGATATTTTTTGTGGATCTTATTTTGTTTTTATATGTGATCTATGTGGAGTACAGAACTGAATATGACAATGTACGCTATTGTGAACGATTCCACCTTAACGAACCAGGTTGGAGAGAATGCAAATACTGTGATAAGGTAATTTTCCCCCCAGATAATTCTTGAATCCTTTAAATAGTAAATAGCAACTTGTTTTTTCATTTTAATTACCAATTTGTCATTGCAGCCTGTTCATTGTGGATGTATTGTTTCAAAATATCTGTATGAATGCCTTGATTCGGGAGGGATATCGTGTATAGATTGCATAAGAGCCCAACCCTTAACACAGGTACTCTGTCCTTTACCAAGAAAAATGTACCAATTCATATAGTTTGTTTTAAAATCAATGTTAAACATGATAATGACCTTTCTACATTACACATAAATGTGGCTGGATGGGCGGGTCGGTGATGGGTCAATATAAATTCAAATTGAGAGCGCCAGCATAATATTTTATAAATCATTAATGCTCTAATTATGATTGCATAAAACAGCATTCTTACGGTGGTACTCTAAATCTTTGAATACAATGATGTAGGAGGTTGTATGCATTAAAAATTGACTTCGGGTTTCAACCTTTTTGGCCCGTTCCCATGTTAGCTATATTTTTTTTAAGTTGACCTTTTAAGATAAAGCATAAAGCATCCATAAACCATACTAGGGGTATTCAAAAATATCCGAATCCGAAACCGAATCCGAAAATCCGAAATTCGGATATCCGAAATTTCGGATTCGGAAAATTCGGATACCCGGACTTTGGATATCCGAAATTTCGGATTTGGATTCGGATTTGGATAGTGATTTTCAGAATTTTCGGATATCTCGGATATCCGAAATATCCAAAATGTTTTTACAAAAGTTTAAAAATATTAAATATTAATTAAATATTTCGGATATTTTTAGATATTTCGGACATTTTAATAAAAAACTTCTAATATCCGATAAAAACTTCAATAAAAATTATTGCATTTTTATAAAATTTATTAAATAATACAATTTTTTTAAGTTCGGATATCCAAACGGATAGCCGAATCCGAATCCGAATCCGAAATTTCGGATATTCGGATATATGAAATTTCGGATTCGGATTCGGATAGCGAAATCCACTATCTGAAATTCGGATCTCCGAATTTGAACACCCCTAATTACCATAATCTAAGGTAACAAAAAGTAACTTCTTGTGTCATATCGTCTCTCTCTCTCTAAACTTAATATTTACTCTTCCTTTCTATATTTTTATATTGTGAATCTCATTTTTTGATGCATCAATTTTTTCAGTCCATTAATGAGATTCCAAATAGCTTCTCTAAGTTTGCTGGCCATTGGCTTCCCTCTGTATTTACCAACCGAATGAATAACATTACACCCTTAACAGAAGGATTAGAGAAACTTCAGTTCACATCTTCAAATTCTTCTAAAGAATTTAGCATCCGTTACACTTCTGGAATAGATACAGGCCCAAGTTTCAAAAGCCCGATACCCTTATCTACAATCTTTTCAAACCAATTACCTTTATCTACAGAACCTGATGTTAACAAACAGAATCTAGGCTCAAACTCTGTTTATGAACCCCTAGCTCAACAATTTTTGGGCTTTCCTGTACTCCCAACATCTAATGGGGTTGCAGACGAGAAAATTCCTTCACACAAAAAGAGCAAAAATCACGCCAGATGGTGGTGAAGCAGTTGAACTCAGGAGTTAGCATACGGTCAAAGTCGAACAAAGGGATGGCTTCGGCCTCGGATAACCGAGTTGGCAGAGTGCCGACAGAAGGCCGAGGCCGCAGTCATTTACTTCCAAGATATTGGCCAAAGATGACTGATCAAGAATTGTTGCAAATACATGGAGAGTATCCTTTGTTGTATTCTATTTATGTACGCATGTACACATTAACATGCATAAATGTGGCCAGTGGGTGAGTCTCGGGTTGGGTAGCTAATTTGTTCTTAGCACAGGTTAAAACAGGCCTGGTTGTGTCGGGTCGACTCTCGGATACTTTCTTGTTCTTTTTCTATATTAAAAAATAATACTTACGGCATTAGTTATGGTTACAAACAATATAATTACAATACTAATCTAGGATCTTGTGTAAAATGATTTAGGAGGTTATAGTATCTGGGTGACTAAAAGCTTAACTACTTATGAATACAAAGTATGATCAACCTGGCCCGTTTAGAAGCTCTATGTTTTGACCCGCTATCCAACCTCCAAATCCGCCCAATTTATCCTCCACTAGTATGTGTAAACATTCATAAAGGCATTGTTGTTCACACACTTTAAGAAAATACGTATGTTCACCTTAACACCATCTTTTAGCTTAAACTCCAACTGCACCATTACTCCACTATTTGAGAAAATTCTGAGTGCAAGTGACGCAGGTCGAATTGGTCGTTTAGTCCTGCCAAAAGCATGTGCTGAAGTGGGTTGGCTTTCTCCTTCTTTGACTTATTTCAATCATTTTATAATGGGCTTTAAATTTATGATAATCAAATATTGGTGCAGGCATATTTCCCACCTATTGATCAATCAGAAGGTGTACCACTAAAGATCCGGGATATAAAAGGGAAAGAATGGACATTTCAGTTCAGATTTTGGCCCAACAATAACAGCCGAATGTATGTTCTAGAAGGCGTCACTCCGTGCATACAAAATATGCAATTGCAAGCTGGAGACACAGGTATCAATTCATGATCCCTGGGCGTTTATGGCCATATCAAGGTACCTTTATGTGAGTTGTTATGCAAATATGTGTTTTTTTTGTAGGTACAGTTACCATTAAAGTAAAATTTGTAGGAGTGTGGTTTGGCCGTGCATCACTAATATATACACAAATTAGTTTGTATAATATGATTTCAAAGGTTTATGCATTAAAAGTGAAATTGTGGCAACTTTCGTCCAGTTTGACCTGAATCAGCCCATTTTCTTTATACATGTTTGGGATTTTAGAGATCAAACTGAACCCAAATCAACCTGTTCCTAAGTAAATTGGTCAAAATTGCCACCACCAATTAGCATTACGCAATGTTGCTAGACATTATGTGTTAATATCATGCCTTTTTAGTAATATTTGACTTGTAAGTAGTCGATGAAGCTTACCTTGTACTTCAGTATTGACTTCATCTTTTCTTTAAAATTTCCATTTTCTTTAATTTCCTGCAGTGATTTTAGTCGGTTAGATCCAGAAGGTAAACTTGTAATAGGGTATCGAAAGGCAACAGTTCTTGCAGAAGCATCTGCTCTTCCGAACACTGTTAATGGTGGGGCTCTTATCTGTACAGACAATGGAAACTTGCCAAATGTAGGTCTTCTTGTTTATTTTCCTTCATACTTTTACTCTTTTCAAGTCACTTTTGCTTATTGAAGTTTCCTTTTTGGCTGAAGAATATGAAGCATGAAGACACCAGTAACTGGGACTCAGTGCAGCCACTAGAGAAAAAAGAGACACGAAATATCGGGTCGAAAAGCAAGAGGCTGCACATGCATAGTGAAGATGCCTTGGAGCTGAAGTTTACTTGGGAAGAAGCACAAGAATATCTTCGCCCACCTCTTTCTAAACCAACAGTTGTCATGATAGAGAATTGTGAATTGGAAGAATATGGTGTAAGCATTTGACATAAATGAGGGAAGGACATGTTGGGTGAGTTGAGTTATGGGTCAAGTGGGTTCAAGTCAAAACAGATAATATTTATACAAGTCAGTTTGGGTATACCTATCACATTTGTTGTCCAAAATGTTCTTTTATATATAAACACTTTACACTTGGTGTTTTAAATATCATTACAAGAATTATATTTTTTCATTGATAATCTAATTTCTAAATAATATGATTTAGGAGGTTTATGCTTTGAAAATTAAATTTGGGAGACTTTCAACCCGTTTGACTCATTTTCTTTTTATATTACCGGTTTGATCCTTTGGAGTTAAAAGGAAAAGAAACATAACCTAATTGACCTATTATAAGTAAATGCGTCAAAAGTTGTTACAGTTACTTTGGTTTAATCGTATGTAATTTCATTCAGGAACCACCGGTTTTTGGCAAGAAGACCGTATTCATAACTAACGCTGCCCAGTAAGGATTCTCTAAGTGTCTTTATTTTTAGTTTATTTATTGTTGAAAACTATTGTAAGGTATCGTTTAAAAGTTAGTAGTAATCCAAATTGTTTTAAGACGTGGCTACTCAAGTTTTGTGTGTTGACTGTTTATATGATTTTTTTCTAGTATGCTTACTATCATGCATTGTAACTTTGGTGGCGACGACGAAGAGGACACCCAAATCAGTATCCAGGGCATGCCGGTCCCACGGACATCTAGGTTCAAATACCTGGGCTCGTACCTGCAGGAGGACGGAGAGATACACAGCGATGTAGCTCACCGTGTCCAAGCAGGATGGTGCAAGTGGAGAGCAGCGTCAGGGATCCTATGTCAGCAAAACTTAAGGGAAAGCTATACAGAGTGGCGGTACGACCAGCTATGCTATATGGAACAGACTGCTGGGCCATAAAGAAATCGCACGAGAATCAAATAGAGGTTGCGGAAATGCGAATGCTAAGGTGGATGTGTGGCCATACAAGACTGGATCGGATAAGAAACGAAGTGTTTCGACAGAAGTTAGAAGTGGCTTCTATTGCAGATAAAATACGAGAGGGAAGATTAAGATGGTATGGACATGTCAAGAGGAGACCAATGGCAGCACCGGTCAGAGCAGTGGAGAACATCATCATAGAGGGTAGGAAGAGTAGAGGACGACCTAGGTTGACTTGGGAAGAGAGAATTAGGCGAGATATGGAACACTGCACCTCTCTGAGCACATGATCGAGGACAGGAGTGAGTGGAGACGTAGAATTAAAATTAAGGACTTTTAGTGTTTTCTGTAGCTAGGAAAGGACCTTGTTTACTTGTTATGGGGCCTGATGTGTATGTAGTACGCTTGGAACTTTCAGGGGAAACTTGCTGCTTTCCTGATGCATGCTTGTTCATTTTTATACTCCCTTTTGGTGATATTTTAATGTTTGTTGTATGAGGTGTGCTGTACCATATACCATATATCATATATCGTACGTTTGAATATATGTTGATTCGCTAGCGTTATAGCTTTGTAGCGAGCCAGGGGTCTCCTTGGAAGCGGTCTCTCTACCTATCCGGATAGAGGAAAGACTTGTCACCACCTACCCCTCCCAGACCCTGCTCCTGAGTGGGATATACTGGGTTTGTTTGTTTGTTTGTTTGTTTATGCTTACTATCATGTGCTAAAGTTGAAGGTATTATATGTGATGTCAAAAGCCAAATGGGCATCCTTTCTACAGAAAGAGTGGATGATGAGTTTGTTTCATGTCAACCTTTTTTTCTTGTGGAGTTGGTTTATCATATCAAAACTTCTGCTTTATAATTGTTACCCCCAACAAGAGTTCTTGGGTGCCCTTTCTCGTTTTGATTGAAGTCAAACTTGCGTATAAGCTTGTTTACTTATCCCAAGAGGACACATAATGTTGTTTAAACTCTTCTTGTTTGGCTCATTTTATGCGTATCTTCCAATCAATACAATTTTCTTACGATTAATTATTTTTTAGGTTACAAGAACAATGGGTTCAATGTGATAGCTGCTCTAAATGGCGGAAGTTACCTTCATCTGTTCTTATTCCTTCCAAATGGACGTGCTCTGATAATGTTTCGAATCCAAACAGGTATTTTGTTTGTTTATGTCGGGGACCCATTTCTATGTTACTATGATACATAGAGGAGGGACCATGAAACAACTTAACATTGAGATCAACAAACATTATCCTAGCCCGTTACTATGAAAATAACACTAACTGAATGTTTCTCGCACACACAAAGCTGTATTTGCATGTTATAATATAACGAGTCATTATTACTTTGATAATATCTTGTGAAGTCTCATTAGTAACCATACATGAAGCGATGGAAGTCGCGGAGGGGCAATTTTGACCCATTTACCTCCGAATCAATTGATTTGGATTATGTCCTATCTCTAAGGGGTCAAATAGTTAAAATAAAATAAGTATCTAAAAGGAAACATGTCAAATGGGTCAAACGGGTTAAAAAGTTGCCCAAAGTGTGTTGTTAATTCATATGACCTCCTGATTACCATTATTCAAATAATATATTGTTTCTATAATTATAATCATATTTTACACACTACTTGTTACATAAAAGATATTGTATGCTAGGTGTTCGTGTTCAGTTCCCGAGGAGAAAGAAGTCAAGCATTTGGGCAGGATCTTGAAATTTAGCAAAGGTTCAAATTTCTTGATATTGAATTTGATTATGATCCCATCATTCTGAAACCTTATTGATTGAACATTTGTCTTTGCAGAATCAAAGAAGCCGAAAGTTGCCAAAAACTGCGAGACCAAACAAGTAGGGCCCACTGGCTTGGATGCACTAGCCACAATGGCAGTGTTAGAAGAAAAGACGAGCGAACATGTTGAATCGTTAGCGGCCCCCACCACAAGACACCCCCGTCACCGCCCAGGTTGCAGTTGTATAGTCTGCATTCAACCACCGAGTGGAAAAGGAAAACACAAACCAAACTGCATTTGCAATGTGTGCTCGACAGTCAGACGTCGTTTCAAAACCTTAATGCTACGCAAGAAAAAACGGCTGGCGGAACAAGAGGATGAAATGATCCAGAAATCACTGTTTCCGGTTATCAACCAGAGCGGATCCAGTGACGGGCTTGGAACCAGGCCCAGGCCTGGGCCCGGACCTGAAAAGATGATTCAGCGTAGTAATAAGAAAGGTCAAGAACTGGATCTGAATTGTGACCCAATTGAAGAGCAGATGATGGTAGCTGAATCTGTCCATACTTCTGGTATCCCTCCAGAATGGCAGAATGTGCATGCACCACTTGTACCCAACGGTACAAGTGACACTAAAGACGGACCCGTGCAAACAAATAACAACGTTGTTGAAGGTAGTTAATCTTGTCCATAAACGCGAGTTAGTTCGGGAGTTTCAATGAAATCAGGATACATGGTTGCGGCGGCTTTTTTTTTCTTCTTTGTTTTGCTCATATAGTATGTGCAAGAAGACTGGATTCATGGTGATGTTGGCGGCAGTGGTGTCGTGGTGGAGGCCTGTGATGGCCTTTACTGTTTATTTTATGAGAATGAAACTATGGATACATATATGTTTATACTTTTCATGTGTTTGACATGTACTTATAGTAGTTAGTAGTTTAGTACCATAGAGGATTGTACTTTTTGTTGTTGTACAGGATGAATAATTTATAACTAGAGATATAACCATACTAGCGCTAGCTTCGGAGTGTTACATACATGCATACACTGAACCCGGGCCTATCGTGGAGGTGTTACATACGTGCATACATTGAATCCAGGCCTATCGCAGAGGTGTTACATAATACATTGTACGCGCCAACCTGCGCCTACCAAAGAGTTTTTACATATGTGTAAATACTGAATCATGGCCTACTGAAGAGGTGTTACATACGTGTACACTTAACCTGGGCCTAATTCAAACGAAGGCCCGGTTCAAATGAAGTCTAAACGGGCTAGCCCGAATGAAAATTGATTCTAAAAGTTTAGTAGTGTTGGATCTTTCATATATAATATAGCTGATACAGTTTTAGTTAATGTTACCGTTTTTTTTTGAACGGCCAACGAATAATTTTTAAGCCCGGTCACCCGGGTAAACCCATTGGTGAAAGGCCACCCACGCCCGCGAACACAAACAGCGCTGGTGTCCCGGCTCGCCCGCCATTCCAAGGGAAACCCACTACCCAAAAGCTCACTGTGGTAAAACCCTTGATCCACTTGGAGCATATTGCACCTAGTGAGACTCCAACCCATGACCTCCACTTTAGAAAGTCATAGGGTGCCTCCTCCTAATGTTACTGTTTATATCTCTGTTTTTGTTATAGATTTTATGCATTTTCGTCCATGTGGGTTCGTGATATTATGTCCTTGATAATTTATATGTAATTAAGTACTTACCGCTAAATTGTTGTTTCTCAAGCTACAGAAATTCTGTTTTTTTTTTCCTTTCAATTTTATGTCAAACTTTTATTGTTTTAGGTTTGATTTGACTATATTATATGACTTGATTTTAGTATTAGTTATAACTTGTGTATGAAAATTTATGTTTATGCTAGTCTTGTATAGTCGAGTTTTAAGATAAATAATAGCCATGTAATCAAATCAAGCGTTCAACAAATAATTCGAGAATCTTCGTGAACTAGTGAGAAGTTTGTTTTTTTAATAAATGAATGAACAAGAAAAACATTTGTTGCTTCTTTAATTAGAAGAACAAACAAAAACACGTGATGTTTGTTTGTTTACATCTGTCAACATTAGTTTATGCTTGTTCATTTATTTAGTGTTGCAAGTTAACCGAACGAACACGAATAACACGAACGGGGCTTATTCGTGTTCGTTCATCTAAGTTTAACCGAACAAAACAACGAACAAGGACATTTAAATGGAGAAGTTTTTTTTGCTTGTGTTTGCTTATCAAGAAATAAACATGCTTGTGTTTGTTTATCTATATACGTACGCAAATATTCCAAAAGAACATAAATAAATACAAACAAACACAAAATAACAACAATAATTGTGGACACTAATATCCAAATTAAAGTTAATGTCTTGTCAAATTGGTTCTAAATCAGTTTCTGTTCATGTTTGTTTATCTATATACGCAAATATTACAAAAGAACATAAATAAATACAAACAAATACAATAACAACAATAAGTTAATGTTTTGTCAAATGGTCTAAATCAGTTTGTGTGATGACATCTGATAAAATTGAAATGACATACAAAAAAAGATTAGTATGATCGCGGGACAAGGTCGAGGTTTTCAGTCTTTTAAGATTAACGATCACAATACAATTATTTAGTAATTTATTAGTAAGAAACATGAGTTTTGTTGTGTGAATCGTATACTTGTTGATTAATGAAATGGCGTCAAATGTGGGCCGAACAATCAACCATCACAAGAAATTGTCACATGGTTCAACCATTACACAACCCTACCTGTGAATAGTGATGATTCATGCCAACTATGTGAACTCGTACGGTGACAAAGCTTGAACAATATTATAAAGGGGCGGGGGGCGAAATTAATTTTTTTAAAAAGGGCAGACTCATCATATGTTAAAAATTTACAGTACTGAACAAAAATTTAACGTTACTAACAAAAAAATAAGGTTGAGGGGGCCCTTCAGACCTCTATGATACTTCGCCCATAAACTCGTGAAAAAAACTTTCTTTCGTGACTACATTTTATTTATAAGATACAAAACAATATAAAAAATAACAACACATAGTAATAAACATAAAATATCCAGAGCAGATTAAGATAATAAAACAATGAACTATAAATTAAACATCTAAGATTATATCATGAATGTATACTTTAATTAATTAATAATATACGTATTTGGTACAATGGTTTGCATCATCAAAAGCACACACACACACACTCTCCATCTCTATCGTCTCTTTCATCTTCAATCGGTGATCAAAGTTGCAGATATCTGTATGAACAATGAAGCAATTTTCCCATACATGCAGTTCGATTACAAATATATGTTGTTTATCAATATGTAACGAGATACTGTCGTTCATTTCATCCCACATCGGCACAAAGATGAATTATTATATCGTTTTTATAACTGTAATCGGCGATGATTATCGTCCCTTCGGGGACATCCGATAAAATTGGAACGATACAGAGAAGATTAGCATGGCCCCTGCGCAAGGATGACACGCACAAATCGAGAAATGGTCCAAAATTTTTTTTCTCAAACTCGTTCATCGTCTTCTTCGCAGAAACCCTAATTTTCTCGAGTTCTTCACGGTGGTTTAATCCACTGGAGCCTGATTTTAATCGTTTTGGGGTGATTATCATCTCCTTATGATGAATTAAGTCTCCAAAACGATGAAACGCCGATGAAGCATCCGTATCCATTGAAATATCAACTTTAAAAAACTGTGTTTTATCTGTATGTGTTTGCATAAGATCATATGTCTGATTTCGGTTTCAATTTCAGTTTCAGTTTCTAGTTCCTTTTTTTGCACATTTTGAACTCAAATTGGGGCCATTTGAAGATGCTTTTAAGTTTTATCAACTAATCTGAAAGTTACGGTGATGTCAAATATGTCAAACTATAAGCTGATCTCTTGTTTGTGTGGTTATCTTAATGAATCTTGTGATATGTCAGCTACAGTAATCTTCATACAATAAGTTTGGTGACCAAAAAATCAGTAAAACTGATGTTTTTAAGCTATATAATTCTGATCGTTATTTGAATATTATTGTATGTGAATTATAGATGCCTGATTGTATGTGAAAAATATAGTTTCTGACAATTTGATACATTAATGATCTTTGTTTCTTCCTCCAGTGTAAGATATTACATATTATATATCATATAAATCATGTTTACATGAACTGCCAGTGACATGGATAAGTTCGATACATTAACTGCTTCTTGTGGCTGCAAGATCCTTCCTTTTTGGTGTAAATTGCATATATGTTTGATGAATTCCTTATGCTCTTCATGCTTCAAGATATCTGTGTTTGTGGAAGCTGTGAAAATCTTTGTTGATGGAGTATGGACTCATCTGAACTTGATTTGAGGAATCTTTAGCAAGTCCCACCATGAGACGTGCCCTCCTTGTGTCTGTCCCGCTTGTCAACAAGACTGATATAGGTTACGGGCTCAGGAATGGAACCTGTCCCATAATAATGATTGAGAGTAGTAACTGTAGTGACAAAGTTCCTGTGTTACTATCGTCGCTGCAGTTTATTAATAAATATTAGTACTGGCTAGTTGTTGTAAGCTGACCCAGTAAGCAACAACCTGTGTGTTTGGTTAATCAGATTTTGGCTGACCCTAACAAACACTCGGGTTGGGTAATGAGTCAAAACAGGTTCTGACAAAAATGGACTTGGGTTGAAATGATTCTGGCAGTGGTGCCGGGGGAGGCTTATTGATAATACACTCGTGTCTGGTTCTCTTCTTGCTGTTTGATCTCAAAGCTACCAAAGGTAAGGTTAAGGTAAGTTAATCAATTAACTTTGTTTCCTCTTTTGACTAAACATCTTGCACTTTATATATCATATAAAATAATGAGCTGCTAGTTGCATTGATTTATGAGGAATTTACAAGCTTTTGTGAACGTTGTAATTTTTTAACTAACTATGGTGGGTTGGATTAAAAAACGGAGGGCTTGGAAGGTTGGAACCATTGACTCATTGAGCTAAACTTGGGCCAGATCATGACAATAAGGGGGTGTTAAATGGGTCTTGTTAGCGGGCTAGGAGGGTCAAACTTGGCATGAACTGAACTTGACACACACATTAAAGTCGCATCAAACACATGAACACAAACACAACACAAGTATTCACGAGTTGACATGAACACTACCTGTTTTACTCCAAATTTATTTTTCATATTAGTACTCTAAAATTACAATTTAAAACAAAAACATACATATTACTTTTAAAATTATAAACCTTGTTTCTCTTTATGACATAAACATATATTTTTTAAGAATATATATGAATAAACCCGTTAAACGGGTCAACTTGTGACACAAACATGACTCGTTCAGCTAAATGTGTTCACAGGTTCGCTGGTAACTGTTGGAACTCATTTAGACTAACCCAAAACCACAGATTTAGTTTTAGTTTCGTGTCATGTTTTTGTGTCGTATCCAAAATTCAATGCTCCAATGAAGGTTGCCATTTTATTTTGTTGATTTATTTACTGGTCGATTATATTCATATGTTGAACTATGCCATCAAATATATCTAGTGTTACTGAATTCATTAAACTTCAGCAGTTGAATCCTTTTCACATATGAGAAGATATATGATTGTGCAATTTCAGATTTTCAATTTATTTATGTGTACATTTTCCCTTTTAGTAAGTTCTATTTTGTATTATGTTGTAATATGCAAGTACTTTAGGCAGTTAGGCTTGTACTTTTTCTATAAAGGGTATAAAACCCCCAAGAGTGATGTTCGGCTTCTTTGATCATTTGAATGTGATTGAATTAGACAATGCATTGGATTGGGTATATGGGTTTGTCATTTGTGTTGAATTGATTTTCAAAATACAGTTGTATATGAGTTTGTTAAAATTACCAACTTAATTATACTCAATTAACTATGTGTTTTTTTCAGGCTGTGTTTGCAGTCAAACAAGATAAAAAGGGTGTTGCTTAATATAACATGCTCTTCTTTATATGAACATGAAGTCAGAGGAAGGGCTTTTGTTGTCACATGTTCTTATCTCTATAAAGTGAAGATTGATGCTGCCATAGGGAGAACACTACATAGGGTTTGTAAAGTTCTCTGTATTCATGTTATTGTAGACCTTTGCAATTGTTTATAGAGTTATTGAGTAGATTTTTTTTTGTATTGTTTTGAGCTTGTAAGTGGATTTTTAAACACTTGACCCAACCAATTTCACCTTACATGACAAACAAAAAAAACAGTTACATGTCCAAAAGTGGATTTTCAAAACAACTTGACCCAACCAAAATCACCTTATGGTTTCAACTAAAAGACCACAAATAAGAAAATTTGACAATCGAATAAAAAATGCTATTCATCTTCGATCTTGTCATTTTTGTGAAAACAGCCTCATTCCAGAACCACTATAAGACCCACAATAACATGACCTGTGTAGCTTTATTCACCCTTTCTTCGGTTTGGTCTCTAGTCAACCCAGTCACAAATAAGCTTTAGCTTTTTAGAAGAGGGAAAGACCACCTCCAACTAATCTGGAAATAGCATTCTTATTGAAATATATGTATATCGATTCAATATCAAACATATGTTACATCCATATTATCTTTGTTGGTTAACTTTGGGTATGTTGTGTTTCATGTTATGCTCAAGATAATGGATGTGGGCTAGCTAGTCAATTATGAGCTAAATGTAGCAACTAATTAGTGATGTAGCTGGGCTTAAGGACTAGCTAGATATTGGTTTACTCGAAATATGCAACCGGGTTGATGACCCCTCTAGGGAGGATCCTTCTTGATGACGAGATAACCTATCTGCATCTTCTTCTTTGATTAACCAAGAACCAAATACTTATCTTCGTCTTTGCCAAGACGAAACTATTTTATCTAATCTTATGTATTTTGGTAAATCATATTGATGGCATGAATCTAGTTCTCTTTGTGTTGTTTAAGTTCTTATTATTTGTTAATTTTATTCTTGTTTGTTTTTTAAGTTCGTGTTTTGAATCAATAATAGTTGAGATTTTGATGTTACGACAATTCTATGTCCTTAAACTATGTTATAAATATGATCCGTTGCCTCCACGTAACATAAACATAACAAAAAAATATTATTATTATTTTAAAATATGTTTCAAGTTGCATTTCTTAACCAAAACGATCGACATGGCTTAAATGTGTCACTCTTTTCAAAAAGAATTTAGAAACTTTACATGTTTTTAATTTAATATATGCAAAGAGGTTGTTGGCGTAAATTCCCGCAATTGAACAAGTTGGTTTGGCCCGGGTCGACCTAATGGGCAAGTCGGCCAACTAGGA
Source organism: Flaveria linearis (assembly GCA_024085815.1). Classification (NCBI taxonomy): domain Eukaryota; kingdom Viridiplantae; phylum Streptophyta; class Magnoliopsida; order Asterales; family Asteraceae; genus Flaveria; species Flaveria linearis. Next base: position 6,900,877 of record CM044003.1, read on the forward strand.
ATCATTTTGGTATATTTTTCCGGGCCTAATGGGCAAGTCGGCCAACTAGGAATCATTTTGGTATATTTTTTTAATTCAGGTTTGTCAATCGTCTTTTCTTCACGTCTATCGTCTTTCTTTCGTCTTTTCGACATATACATACGAATTAAAGTCTAGAAGTATTATGATTAAAGTAAAGTTTAAATACATCTAAAAATATATTTGAATACATGTATTTTTTTTGAACGGTGACTTTTTTAAGGGTGACTCAATGTCACATCGCCCATGAGGTTTCCCCTGGGCGACCCTAGCCAAGATCTGCTCCAGACTATGTTGTCTGAACCGGGTCCACGCTGGATTGTCAGACTTGGTTTAGACGTTCCCCCGAAAACCGTACTGCCTCCACAAGAGTTGCCCCTCTGGAGTAATAGCCGGATGAAAACCGGGGTCGAGCTCTGAGAATCGGCGTCCGCAACAGTAGCTTAAAGGCTAATTCTCGTCATTGCTCTTAAAATGTCCCCAAACCGCTTGAGAGGTAGGAACCCCTGACCTCCACTTTGGGAGGGGAACATCTATCTCTGGTTTTTATAGTATGAGTTTGTTTGGTTGAGTGGTCTTCATCATCAACCATTCCATCTCTCATCGTCAATCGACAATCTTTAACCAAAACTCCAGAACATTAAAGCATTTTCCCCATACTTGCAGTTTGATTATCATGATGCAATTGGGATACTGTATTATCAGTTCATACATCCCACATCGACAAAAAGATTATCTTTTAGCTTCTACATATGATCTGTTTCTGCAACAATAATCGTCCCTTCGGGGACATCCGATAAAATTGGAACGATACAGAGAAGATTAGCATGGCCCCTGCGCAAGGATGACACGCACAAATCGAGAAATGGTCCAAATTTTTTTCCTCATTATCCATCGTCTTCTTCGCACAAACCCTAATTTGAACGGTGGTTTTCATCGATGGTCGACATTGTAGGTACTGCACCCTAATTTCAATCGTTTTCGGTCATTATCATCTCCTTATGGTTAATTATGGCTTCAAAACTATGTTATCTCCTTGAGGAGGTAGCCATTGGAACTTAAATCACTGAACCCTAGGTTGAATGTTTGTTCGTTTGCGTAAGTTCATATGTCTGATTTCATTCCCAATTTCAGTTTCGTAGTTCGTATTATGGTAGTTTTTGGTCGATTTAGTTATCTAATAAAATTTAAATCTTAAGAAAACTAAGTTGAATATATGTGCGTTTGCATAAGATCATATGTCTAATTTTGTTACCAATTTCAGTTTCAAAGTTCATTTGTTTGCACATTCTAACTCAAATTGGGGATATTTGAAGATGCTTTTTTATTAGTTATTCTGTAAGTGATCGTGATGTCAAATTAGTGAAATTTTAAGTTGATATCTAGTGAGTGTAGTTATTTCAATGAATCAGTACAATATATTAGCCAAAGTAATCTTTATTCAAGAAGTTTGGTGACCAAAAAACCAGCAAATTTGATCTCTTCATTATTTGAATATCTTGTATAAAATTTAAAATTTCTGATTGTATGTGAAAATTATAGTTTCTTGAATATAAACACATTAATAACGATCTTTGTTTCTCCTTCCAGTTTAACAACTCGCAGTCGATATATCATATAAATAAGTTATCTTTTCATGATCTGCCAATTACATTGATAGTTAATATCACTTCCGTTTTGGTGTAAATGCATATATGCATGATGAATTTCTTATGTCTTCATGCTATATGTAATCTTTGTTTGTCAGAATCTTTAGTGCGTCCTACCATGAGACGTGCCCATTTGTTGGCTGTTGCGCTTATTTGCTAAAGTGAACGGGGCTATGGGCTCAGGGATGGAACCGTTAATGATGACTGAGAGTAGTAATACTGTAATAGCAAAGGTCAAGAATTGGATCAGAAGACAGTTCAGATGATGCTAGCTAAAGTTGTTATGCTTCCAGTATCCCTCCAGATAGCGGAATGTGCTTGCACAACTTGTACCCAACAGTACAAGTGAAATTAGAGACCTGCATAGATCAACAGAGAATGGTTGTAAGTTTGTACCCCAGGAATACTTTTAAATCTTTTAGATTAAAAGTTATTTGAATTTTGCTATTTTACATGAGATTATTAACTACTACATTGAGTTTAGTTTTTTCCTTTTTTGACCAGCACTTGAGCTATTCAATCCTACAAAATTTGTCTGGTTCGAGTAGTTAGCTTTAGCCTTTGAGGGTGTAGTTTGTTGGGATCGGAAGGCCATTTTTTTTGAACCTGGAATGAACCATCATGCAAGACTGCTTTGACTGGGATCTAGACACCTAGCCGATTCGGTTCCACTTGGTTTGAACTTTTGATGAATTGACCGGTTGTTTTTTTGCGGACTAGTTCAGGTCGACCTGGTCTTGCAAACCACGTCGAGCCGAACTTGGTTCAAAATGTTTCAAGTCACGATAGAGTTGCCGTATTGTTTTTTTGGGAGAATAACATATTTTCCCCTACAAACTGTATCATTTACATATATATATACTTAACTTAAAAAAATTTTAATTACATATATCACATTGTAAAATTTAGTTAATTACATATATACTCAAATTAAAAGTTTAATTATATACATCCTCTTTTAAAACTTAGTTAATTACATATATACCTAAAGTAAAAGTTTAATTACATATGTCCGCTTGATTAAATATAAATATTACATATTTATACATTTGATTATTTTTATTAAAAATAGCTTATATAATTAGTATTTTACTCTTATTTTATTAAACTATAAAATTATGTATCTCCTTTTTACCAGCTTTTCGAGTTTTGACACTTTACTAATATTTTTATACTAACGTTTTTTATGTTTTTTTACCTTTTGATGCTAATTTTTTCTGGATCATGTATGAGACACTTTCAGTCTCGTTATGCAACATGATCCGAACACATATTTTTATTTTGAATAATGAGACTGGAAGTATCTCGCACAGGTATCATAAAAAATTAGCATAAAAAGGTAAAAAAAATAAAAAGAGCATAAAAACGTTAGTACAGAAATATTAATAAATAATCAAAACTCGAAAAGCAAGTAAAAAAACATAATTTTATAGCTTTGTAAAAATAAGAGTAAATATTAATTATATGAGTTATTTTTAATAAAAGTAATAAAATGGGTAAATATGTGATATTTATGTTTAGTAAAGCGGATATATGTAATTAAACTTTTAGTTTAAGAATATATGTAATTAACTATGTTTTAGAAGAGGATATATGTAATTAAACTTTTAATTTGTGTATATATGTAATTAACTAAGTTTTACAATAGAATATATATAATAAAAAATTAAATTGGGTATATATATAATTGTTTAATTTATAGGGGGTATGTGTAATTCTTCCTTTTTTAATTTCACCAAACCATTTCTAGTCGGAATGGGTTGTGTATGTGAAAAACTCAAAACCGATCGGAACTTGTCTCGTGGACCGTGTAGGGTTGGAACTAGTTTTTACAAAAAGATATAAAAATTTAACTATAACTAGCAAACATACCCGCGCGATGCCGCGGGATTTGTTGTTTGTATATTCAAAATTAACAACTCTATTAATCCAACATAATGAGATCAATAGTGAAAGAAAGCTAGTACAACTTGGCTAAACCACTGTACTAAACAGAACTAAATATAAAAACTACACAATAACAAACTAACCCGGTTGAAAATGCATGACTGTCAATGGTTGTATGTTGTATATCTTGTCATGTTGCCTCCAAGACCACCACCTACATTACCCTGCGCCCAAATCTTCAATTTTTCCAAATTTGAGAAATTAAAAACCATATGAACTTACTCCACTAATCAATAAACCATATCAAAACTCTAAGAACTATATATTGACTATAGCTTCAACAATCCTAAATAATCTTTGTAGCGTATAATGATTTCCGTGGCCCTTTTTTTGTTGCTTCGACCTTTTTCACAATACATACATAACATAACATGTCAGAACATATAACATCTGTCCCAGTGATTACAAGTTTTTCATATATATACCAATAGTTACCTCTAAATTAGGCCATTGAACCATTTCTTCTGGCAGCATTTGAAGAGGAACACGGTCTCGTGGGATTTTCCCTTCATTCACCTGAATTACTCTTTCTTACAGATTATGTAAACCTCAATAATGGGTTAAAGACACACAAGTGTGGAAATTGATATCGTTTTTGTTAAAAAATATACACCAAGTTTCTTTAAGTTTTTTTAAATAAGTATTATAAATGTACTAATATTTATCTAAAGATCAAGACACTCATGGGTTTAAGAGAAGGTACTAACTTCTTCAAGAACAGCAGCCAAGTCCTCTCGTGTTGGAGCGTCAGCATCATCGATCCCAAGAAGTCTTCTTCGCTCAACTTCTCGAGGGTCCTCAATCATCACTGTATTAAACTTTTAATTTGTGTATATATGTAATTAACTAAGTTTTACAATAGAATATATATAATAAAAAAATTAAATTGGGTATATATATAATTGTTTAATTTATAGGGGGTATATGTAATTCTTCCTTTTTAATTTCACCAAACCATTTCTAGTCGGAATGGGTTGTGTATGTGAAAAACTCAAAACCGATCGGAACTTGTCTCGTGGACCGTGTAGGGTTGGAACTAGTTTTTACAAAAAGATATAAAAATTTAACTATAATATCTATTCATTTTTTTTTTTTTTTGGCTGTGTGTGTTTTTCAAGTAAGAGAATTTAAATATTTGAGTCAATCATCTACCTTTTCCAGTCCAAGTTGAAGATTTTCTCACGTCTGACTTTTGAATTATTAAGAAACATGGGCCAAAACAAAAATGTCCTAAAACCAATTTATGGGCTTTACCCAATAACCAATGTAATCAACATCGGGCCTATTATTACCTAAGCCCATCACATAGTAAACCCTAATCTCCTATCCTTCTGCTTATATATTCAACCGTCAATTTCACAAATCATTCATCTCTTTCTCAGCTCCTTCGCCGATCAGAGGTTTCATCATTCTTCAAGAACATATAGTTATTAGCATCTGATTTTCTAATATCACTTTGTCTTTTTTCAAGTTATTTTGATTTTCAATTTGTTCATATAATATTTCATCATCGATGATAATCAATCGATGGATCCGTGTACAATAAGCCGATGCTCTGGATGAATATTAATGAAGGAAGCATGGTAATGTGCACGGAGATTGAGTAGCTTTTAGGTCGTCATGTCTGCTCCCTCTGATTGTTTTTCTGATTTGGGGGCCTGGATTAGACCTACACTTTGATAATCATTATAGTCCTTTGCTTGTTGCAATTGGAAATGGTTGATGTTTGAACAGATTGATTTTGAAGTTGAATTTGTAACCTGATGTATAAAAGCAGGGATCAATTGTTGAGTTTTGATGTGAATTGGTCTCTCGTAAACGTCAGGGAAATAGAGTGGGCATCGTTATTGGGTGAACCTCTTGATTTTACTCGTGATGGAAAAGGTTCAGTAAACGAAGCTATATTTTTTCATTTGGTTGTCAATTTCTAAATTATTAAATACTAAATGTTGGTTGGTAATTTTTAATTGTTGGTTGGTAATTTTTAATTTTTAATTGCTAAACCAATAAAATTCTTAACCATTAAAAGGTTTAATATCTGATTAATTTATTTGGTTTTAACCATTCAATATTAATTTATTTGGTTTTAACCATTCAATATTAAATCAACATTAATATAATGTTTAATCATTCAAACATTTGCTCGTGAAACAAACAATTTAAAACATTAAATATTAAAGTATTTAGAAGTCTGAATAATTAAGAGGCTGAAAGAAATAGTAAAGTAAACATATTTTTCATCCTCTTTATTAGTGATACTTTTAAAATATTGTATGAATTATTACAAGATGCGTTTAAATTGAAATAAACACTCACATCCAATTCATATGTAGCTTCACAGAGACACTATGTAGCTTCATAAATTGAAATAAACACACATCCAATTCATATGTAGCTTCACAGAGACACAATGTAGCTTCATAAAGAAATTTTTAGGGTGATAGCAAAATTCAGTGTTCTAATACTCAATAGCATCATGGATAAAACTATGAAGAAAAACAAAAAAATCATTACATACTTCAACTTTGGCCCACTTACCATTTTTGCATAAATATGGTAAACAAAACCAAGCATCAGGGATAGAATTATAAAGACTTAAATTGGCATAGTTTACCCACTTATAAGGCTCTAATTAAATTTGATACGGAACTAACCATAACCAAAATTAAAGGGATAAAATATTTTTGAATCTTATTTGGATGATAGATTTTATCTTAGTGGAGTTTATTGGTTCATTTTCTAGCATTTATTGCACGCTAACCTTCTTTAAAAAAACCTACAACTGAAAAATTATTTTAAGCTAAAGACAATATTATTGCTTTAAGGGAAACTCGAATTTAACATCTTTTTATTTTTAAATTGATTTAGGTATTTTTTTAACCATTTAAGCTAAAGATCATGAGTATGTCAAAGGATTAAATGGATGAACAAAATCCAGCATACAAAACAATCAGTAATATAGATTGGTTAAACAAAGGGCGATAACATTTTCAAATAAATATAATTAACCAATGCCCGGTATCACACGACTGCATACTCTTCATGAACTTACTGCCAAATAAATGACTTGATTTGTATAATGTATATGAGGTTATAATAACAAAAATATATTAAACAAACAAACAAACAAACGTACCCAGTAAATCTCACTCAAGAGCAGGGTCTGGGAGGGGTAGGTGGTGGCGAGTCTTTCCTCTATCTTGGGAGATAGAGAGACTGCTTCCGGAGAGACCCCCGACTCACAAACGAAATCAAATAACAATCACAATCATAATAAACGGCAGACAACACACAGGTATAAGTCCTATAGAGATATAGAAAATGTGTACAACAAATAAGCAGTAAGAATCACGTATAAGGGCAGATTAAGGAAAACAGGGGGCCCGCAACAAGTCTACATCTACCCTTCCAACCCACAGGTCCCACTAAAAATCCTTAATTTTAATTATACGCCTCCACTCACTCCTATCCTCGATCATGTGTTTAGAGAGATGCAGGATTCTATTAAAAATATATTAGTAATATATATATATATATATATATATATATATGTATATATATATATATATATGTGTGTGCGTATATATATATATATATATATATATATATATATATATATATATATATATATATATATATATATAATGGTGCAGGATTCCATCAATATTCATTTTCATATGGAGACCTTTTGGGGATCCATGTTTCTACTTTAGGGGATGTGCTACAGAAGAAGTTTATTCATTCAGTTATTCTGATAGCATGCTCGTGTCTTTAGAAATCAAGAAATTACGTAATGTTTAAAAATGAAAAGTTCTCCTTGGCAAGGTTGATTTGTGATGTTAAAACTCTAACCCGTCTGTGGGTTAAGACTAGATCTAGTAGCAAGGGCATATCAAAGTTGTGGAGTATTTAGATGCTATATAGCCTTTAAATCATATCGCAATAGCCTTGGAGTCTGATTGTAATCTTGTTTCTTACTGTTTTAGCTTCTCGCTAGCCGTTTAATAAATGTTTGTTGTTAACAAAAAAAAAAAAAAAAACACCATAGAAAGATTGAAATAAAAAATGAAATTAACTCGCAAGGTGTTGAAAGTAATATTAGCTATTGATGGAACAATCAAGAGATTATAAAATGTTACCATGTCAGCAATATTCATCCATAAAAGATCTATATTTATACTATATATAAAATATATGAGAGTGAAATTTTCACATACCATAAAGTTAAGAATACAAACACTTTTAATAGAAAAATAGTCTTTTTAATATTATTTATAAATTACCCCTTACATTTAGTTACATAATAACCTTATCTTACTGTAACTTATATAAAGTTTTACATTATCTACCCATAAAATAAAAAAAACTAATTTGTTTTAAAATTTTAGTTATATATTTTTTAATCTACCATGTTTAAAAAATTTTGAGACTACAATTGTAATCTGTGTATTTTTAAATTTTTGGTATAAATTTTTACTGAACCGATCTGTATTTTGTGAGATCCGATAAGTTAATGTGTAATATACAAGTTGTCATGCAAAAATCTATTTCTTTGATGTTCTAAATTTTGTCTTACAAAAAATGCAATAGACTTTTATAAAATTACTACAAGAATAACAAAAATTATAAACACGTGTCGGATGTAAAATGTCGTCCCCCGTATTACGTGGGCATCTTTCTAGTAAGATTAAAATAAGAATAACCTATTATTACTAATTTCTTTTCATGTTGATATGTGTTTTTTAAAACGTAAATTACTTTTATTGTTAAATAAAATTACATAATATATTAGAACATTTTATTATTTTTACTTTAGTATTACTATATAAATCTAGCAAAAAACCATTTACAAAACATAAATCTAACACTCGGATGGCATGCATAATTACATCCATGTAATTATAAACTCAGGCTGCGAAATTACGATACAACAATTAATTATCTTTGTTGTATGATATCTAATATTGCGTCTTTTGCTCTCATGTCAACGTATCGTATTGAAACGACTTCACATGTTAAGTTAATATTATTTCTTACAAAACTTACTTTTACAGATCATATAATTTCACAGGAATATGTATCTAACTTTTCGTTAGGAACATATAACACAATCAGATCGCTCCAAAATTCTGATTGTTCGAAAATAAACCCTAATTTCAATATTTCTTAACAGCAATTATATGCTTACTTGGTTAAGATTCAACCACAATTGATCACCCACAACACTAATTTACACTATCCCCACACTCATTCAACAAACAATGTCATACGTCCCTCCGCACCTCCGTAAATCAATCGCCACCACCGCTACCACCACCAGAACCACCAATGGCACCACCACAACGCTAGATAACACCACCGTAAACCACAAGCTCAACACTAAATCCATTAGCAATGCGTTTTCCAATGCAGCTGATCGTCGGAGCTCAGGCAACGGTTACGTACAACCGTCGAGAGGTGCTGTGGGACATGATGAGGTGATTCCGCAATGGAAGCCTTCCGAACGCGTTCTACGGCTTAAACCGGAGCAGGTTAGGTGGTTTACGTTGTTGTTGTGGAGATTTGGTTGTGTTAACTTGTTGTGGAAGTGTTTTGTGTGTGAGATTGGTTGAATTTTGAAGTGATGAGCATTCCTGTTTAGGTTTTCATTTGAGTTTTCAGAGCAATAGTTATAGTTGAATGGTGTGATTGTTTTTAATGCGAAGCATAGTTTGAAGCTTTTGATTTCTGGCTTATCAATCAGACTTCAGCGATTTCTTCATCGGATAGAAGTTGTGTAGGTGATACATTTCTATGTCCGGCCTTTTGAGATAATTCGCAAAATACCAACATTCTCATTGAGCGCACACGTTTTGGTGTTTATTATAACATTGCTGAATAATAGACCTAAGAATATTGTTTCACTTTCATGCAAACATGACATTCATTTCAGAACATGTTATCACACAAGATGTTCTCGATAAGAAGTAAGTGGCAACCTGAATGCTAATAACATGTTAGGCTACTTAAAGTAGCAGCCGAATGCTGAATTTGAATGTTGAGCTTGCTGCTAGGTCAATTGTCTAACTAAATATGAAGTTGTTATAGAACTTATGCCAGGTTATGTGACATGTAACAGAAATAAAGAATCGCATTAATAGAATTTGGTCTCTGTGGCGGTTCTTTTCTGGATGTGGAGCGCTTAACTAATTTCCTGACTTTTGAATACTTGTCACAATTTCAGTTGGAGTTTTGTTTCTATTCATTTCCGTTAGAGGATTATGTCTTCTATAATTTATCTCCATTACCTACAGATAGAAGAGGTCAGATTACGTCTAAATGTTGATGTTACTGTCACTCCTGATTCTCCTCCTGCACCTGCACCAATTGAATCTTTTACAGACATGGTAACCAAATTACGTACTTCATATACTTTTCTGTTGCAAATAATGAATTATTGGATTCATGATTATTTTTAATTGAATTATTTAATGCAATTTCTTCAATATGAGAAGTGCTTGGACTCTAGAATTATGAAGGATATTGCCATTCATGAATACACGACACCTACTTCTATTCAAGCACAGGCGATGCCTGTTGCTTTAAGCGGGAGGGATCTTCTAGGTTGCGCAGAAACAGGCAGCGGAAAAACTGCTGCTTTCACCATACCCGTGATACAGGTACTTTTGTAATATGTGCATATAAAACACTATTAATTACTTTTTACCATCAATTACTATTTATATGATAAGTTCTTTTTTTTCTTTTCTTTCATGACCACTTATATATTTACTTCTTTTACATTTCCAGCATTGTATAGCTCAGCCTTCTGTTAGGCGTGGAGATGGTCCATTGGCTCTAGTGCTGGCTCCCACCAGAGAGCTTGCACAACAGATTGAGAAAGAGGTAAGGTAGTTTATGCTTTATCCAACAAATCCGCTGATATGCAGTTTTCATCTTTCCTTAAACAAACTGTATGCACTTTACATGTATTTAATTTGAAGTATTGGCTACTATTCACACTGTTGTTTTGATTGCACAATACGTTAACATGCATTTTACACTCCTTTTATCATGCACATTGCATAATGCTAAAATTTTTAAACCTCTTGGTTAGTATTTATTTGTTGAAGAGGAGTTAAGTGTATCATATAAAGTTTTATACTTTAAGAACTTTTTTGTTGACTTTTGTTGGGCTGACATTATATCATTCCGTGAAAAATGGAAGCTATCTCTTGAAGAATGGAACATGCTAATAGCATTAATGCATTAATAATTTTCTATGTGTTCATCTTCTGAAAATCAAAACTCTCATGGTGTGGTTGGTGTGAAGGTTTAGGAAAGAGGGAATGAGGATGAAAGTGATAAATATTGTTTCAGAAGATTCTTGAAACAAGTGTCTAAGTGTATGCAAAAGTTGGGGTTTTGTAAAGACTAATATTGTTCTCTCTTGTCACTTCAAGTATACTGAAACGCAATTAGAAATCAAACAACGTTTTAAGTATAATCATATCTATTTTAATTTCAACCCAAGCCTGTAAGCCAAATCCATAGCTATTCCCGTTCCATGCAACATACCAAACACCCCTTAATCATACTTGGTCGTGTGAATTACTAGTTATGGACAAAAAGTTGGATACCGTGTTGTGATACATGTGGTTTAAGGTCTTTTCTTTTGCATACGTCTGTGTAGGCTATTGACGGGTCCTGACAAATTGACCAGCTTCATTTATATTTGCTGCATACGCTTACTAGTAATATCTACTTCATACGTAAATGCAGAACTTTGTATATGCAGTCAGTTATTAATATTAAACTTTTATTGTTTGGGATGTTTAGATTTGATGATCTTATATTCATATTCAATATATGAGGCTTACATATTTCACGGGTACATTACAGGTGAAGGCTTTCAGTCAATCATTGGTGTCTTTTAGAACTGCAATTGTTGTTGGTGGAACTAACATTGCTGAGCAGGTGATTGATCTTGAATCGGTGTTTCATCAAGAGGGTAGTTTTTCATGTTTTGCAATTGGCCAACTGGCTTTTGCACTCCTATTAAAAGTACTATCTGTTGGTTTTGATTAGTACAGCATAAATTTATCTTTTGTTTTTTGTTTTGTGAATGCCTAACAGAGGTCTGAGCTCCGGTCTGGAGTAGAAATTGTTGTTGCTACTCCCGGAAGATTTATTGACCATTTACAACAAGGAAACACGTCTCTCTCAAGGATTTCATATGTTGTTCTGGATGAAGCAGATAGAATGCTTGATATGGGTTTTGAACCTCAAATAAGAGAGGTAAGCTGAGTGTTTTGATGCCAATGCGGAATTCCTGTAACTAGTGCTCCTGTTTTAATGTCACTTTTTTATTTATCCTCTTTAAGAAAAGTCGTACCGAACTTCCCATTGTATCTAGTTGATGTGGATTGTCAACATGTGAACATAATCTTTGTTTTTTCCTTTTCATTTTTATATTTTAAAATTCGAAATTTATTGATGTTAATCCTATGCTGTGATGCTGGTCCTATTAAGCCTAGTTGATGTTATTTGTTATTCCACATAGTATAGGAATGTGCTTGGTCTTTTAAACTTAGTTACTATGCTTCATTATTTTCTGACTTTGGATGTGTTTATACTTTATACACACTAGTGTAAAGTTCCTTCTTTTGGGATTAAGTACTAAAATCTTATCCAAGTTATTAATAGCATTTAAAATATACAAATACATACATTGTTTTTGTTCTTAGTTTCTTACTTTGATTATTAGTTAAAACAATATCCAGATTTATCTGCATTTTGGTATTCATGTAGGTATAATTAGTCCACTTTTTGTTTGTTTTTCATCTACTTTTAGGTAATGCATAATCTTCCAGAGAAGCATCAAACATTGTTGTTCAGTGCAACTATGCCAGTGGAGATCGAAGCACTAGCACAGGTTTACCTGATTTCATTTGCTTTTGTTTTGAGGTTTATCTAATATTCTAATTTATCTAGACAGCATCTGATTTTTTATTCTAACATAAATCATCTGCACAATGAAATTAAATTTTATTACTTTTTTGGGGACTGCAATTTATCCTATGTTTTTTCTGGTAGTAATTGTCCCCTTCATTATAGTTACAAAATGTTCTATTATTGTGTAAATGAATATGGACCTCTCTTGTATTATATGAACTTCAGGAATATTTGGCAAATCCAGTGCAAGTGAAGGTTGGAAAAGTTAGCAGCCCAACAGAGAACGTATCCCAAACCTTGGAGAAAATTAGCGAAAATGAAAAGGTATGCCAAATCTTAGCTTATGTTTACCAAATCTTAATCAATTAGCATGTCTTGAAAAAGAATAAAGAGTACCATCAATGAGAATTTTGCAAGCCTGCAAAAAGGGCACTTATATTATTTACTAGATAACATAATTGATACATTGTGACATCATGATATGTCAAAAGTGTTTAGAGAATCAACCCTACCTAAAAACACTTATAGCACTTTAATGTAAACATAGTTTATGTATGAGTGTGATATTTATATAAGCTACCAGCCCTCACTCCCTCGTTTTTTCTTTTGTGTTGGAGAAGGGATAAATAAGTGATTTCACTATTTACTTCTGAATCTTAAAAACTCAAATAATCATTAAAAGTGGTTAGGTATGTTAAAAATATGGGAAAATTCTGCTGCTCTTTTCTTGGTTTAAGCTTGATATATGTAGTTTATTAATGTCTTTTATCAGGGAGTATTTTGATTTGTTTAACATACCAATTTGAAGGCCTTGTTTTTACTTATTTGCTTTAGTTGTTTACTATAACTGTATCACCTGAAGAACACAGTCATCAGTTATAAGTGTTTATTTTTACAGACAACCCTTTTAATATTGGTTTGGTGCATGTTGTTTTTTTGCATTACGTGCAATCAAATTTTTAGTTCTTTTAGCTATGTTAATTTCTGATTAATTTCAATATTTTTCAGACTGATCGACTACTATCGTTACTTGTTGAGGAGGCTGCACTAGCTGAAAAATTAGGCCACCGATTTCCTCTAACAATTGTCTTTGTGGAACGAAAGGTATCCATTTGTTCTTTTTGTAATTTCTTTCTTATCTTTACTTTCATTTTCTTTTATAATCAGAGACAGTTAGATGACAATTGATTTGAATTGGAGCTAATATTTAAGGCTAGGTCAGGGGTTTAGTTTGAATTGGAACTAATCTTTAAGGCTAGGTCAGTGATTTAGTAGTTTATTGGATTGTTTAAGCAATTCAAAGTTCCCGCTTCATTCTTGTTTTGGAAATTTCAATCCGGGTTCATGTGAAATTAAATTTTAGATTTTTCTTTTTTGAAATTGAAACTTAAGTCTGCAACGTAACTTAAGTCTGCATGCAGACGAGGTGTGATGAAGTTGCTGAAGCTTTGGTAGCTCAAGGTCTAAATGCTGTTGCCCTTCATGGAGGTCGAACCCAAAGTGAAAGAGAAGGCGCCCTACGTGATTTTAGACATGGTCCCACTAATATCTTGGTATGTCAGAAAACTTGTAATATTTAACTAAAATGTATAAAACTTAAAATATTGAATTATTGCCCATCTTGCATTCTGATTTTCAGGTTGCTACTGATGTTGCATCTCGGGGCCTAGATGTTACAGGAGTTGCTCATGTAGTTAACCTGGACCTTCCAAAGGTATTTTTACTATGTAACTTGAGATGCAATTTTTTTCAAGAATTTCAGCAAACGTCTAACTGAGTTTTGGAATTTTGATTATTTGAATTATTGAATAACCAAAATCAAATAACAAAAACAGATTCTGAAGATAGTTTTTGTTTTTTTTCCTGTTTGACAACAATCATATAATTGGTTGTTTGAGCTTTTGATAATTTCCAACTGTTTTAGGAGTTCAATATGTAAGATGACTAAAACATACAATTGATTGAAAAAAAATGTTATATAGTTGATTTTATTTTATTATGAACTGACTACTTCACCCCTAAATTATCAGATGATCTGAGTTCATCCAAACATTAAAAAGATGATTATTGTGACTTAAAATTCCTTTTTCAAAACAAAAATCCAAACACTACTTAAATGCCCTTGGACTTTGGAAAACTAGCATTTCTGTATCACTGTATGTTAAAATCTTTTTAAAAGATCTCAAAAGTTGGTAATTTTACAATAGACTTTTTTTTCACGTTGCATCATTTTTATTGCTTTAATCCTAGACAATGGAGGATTATGTGCACCGAATTGGAAGGACAGGCCGTGCAGGATCGACGGGTCGAGCTACTTCATTTTTTACAGATCGTGATATGGTGGCTTTTATCTTAACCTTTTCCTTCTTTAATTTTTTTTTTCTTACTTAGTACCCATCTGACCTATTAAAATTTCAAATTTTTGACCAAGCATACAGTATAATAGTTTAAAACATGTTTTTCCACTAAACAAAAACAAATTGCGGGATTTTGTGGAATCATGTTAATATCTTTGTTTAGTTGGGTAGGTCATTCTGACCCATCTACTTATGGGATGGATAATTTGGGTATGGGATGGATAATATGGGTATGGGATGGATAATTTGGGTATGGGATGGATAATTTGGGGATGTGTCTTTAAGAACTAATGATACATATGCCTAAAACATTAAAACATCTACCTACTGCTTTTAGTGTTCGACTCATAGCTTAGATATTTTTTTTCTCTCAAAATCTCCTTCTAAGGCATATTTTTTAGGCATATGCATCATTTTACTTATCTCGAACAGATTAAATTAAAAGTTTTAGCTGAAGGGGAATGAGCAAAACAGGTCGGAAGTCTTCCAAAGTTTATTTGTATAGTGCTACTTGATACAACCTTTTAATCCAAAGTATTAAATTTTTTTGTCATAATAACGATTTTGTTGTCGTAGTTAACAACTTAACATTCATTATGATGAATAATTTTAAGATATGGACAAAAAACGTTTTGCGGGTCAATATGATCCATCGGGTTGTTTCATATTGGCCCGCAAAATGTTTTTTGTCCAGGACCGACCCAGCACCCATAATTCTTAATGATGCTTAACCCCTTCTAGTCATTTACTTGTTACTGATATTTCTCTTGCTTGATTAATATTTCAGTTTCTTGTATCACAAATAAGGAAAGCAATTGCAGATGTTCAATCTGGGAATACTGTGGCTTTTGCCACCGGCAAGGTACTCTTTTTATTTTATAATTCTGACTAGTCATTCTAGGCCTTTGCAGTGCATAGAAGTGATAATTTTGATCCAATTCATTTACAAATTGGTCTATTTGGTTATTATTTTTCGCTAATGAGTCAACGTGGTAAATTTTAACCAAAATGGAAACAAGCCAAAAAGTTGAAATTTGCCTGAACTATGAAGTGTATTCATATGCTACAAAGTACAAACTTCTGAATCGCACTTATAGAACATTACATGCTGAGATGATTCAGAGTAATATCGTCGTTTTCCTGTTTGTTTATTCAATGAACAAGCTGTTATATGTATTTGATACGTTTAGCGTCTTCAAAGGGTAGACACCACCTTACAAAATTTGAAATCATGTATGTGAAGTTGTGAACTTTTAGAAGGATAAATATGAAAACAACTCTTCATAAAGTCCAATATATTTGATAAATAAAGTGTTTGCAAGTCAGCATAACACCACTCATTTCGACCCACTACCAACCCGCAGTTCCCCTCTAGACATTCAACCCATTTGGCCCTTTTTCTTTCGGCTGCTATTTTTATTTCACACGTTTGGCCCGTTACAGAAAAACACATAAGCACGTATAATAATAACATGTAGGTTGCTAGAAGGAAAGAGAGGGAAGCAGCAGCTGCACAGAAAGAAGCAAGGATTGCTCAATCAAAGGTTCCACCCACATCAATCAATGTTGAAGATAAGTACAAGTACATGATTGCCCCTCCAATGATCAAAAAAGAGGGCTCAGCTGATGATGCTTGGGATGATTAAAACCCTACAAAAGGTTTGACTTTAAACCTATACCACTAAGACTTAAAACAATAATTAAAAAAAAAAGAAATATGTTTTTTGGGTTCATATGATAAAAATAAGATGTACAGGTTGGTAGATTACTACTAGATGATACCCTAGGTTGTGTATAATCTGGATTAAATTGTTTCTTAGGATACAATCCAAAGCCTCTTTCAATTTTGTTTTATTATATTTTCTTTAGATATTAGAGATTAGGGGTTTCATAAACTGCTGAAGCTGACCAACTCCCAAACCGAAACCAGTTGGCAGGCTTGAACTATGTATGGTTCGGTTTAGGGTTTGGAACTCGGAATTGACTGTCTAAACGAAACGAGTCGTTTAACATTTATTATTTATTTTAGGTTTATGAACCATCCTCATCATTTTAAAAAGATGAATTCACAAAATTCGCCACTGGAACAATATTATAAATAAAAGTAATTGAGGCCTGTAGAAAACCCTTTCTAGCAGCTTGATGTGGAAGGCAGTTGCCACCACCTGTTGATCTATGATGATGGAGATGATCTAACTAAGATCATTAGCATAGATACAATTGCACAAGGAAAATCTTATTGTTTTAATTATACAAGCTTACAAATTATTTTATTAAAAAATCAGCATAGATACAATTGCAGGATAATATGACAAGGTGTCTATCAGGGTAAACACATTGAACTACTATTAACATGTAATAATAAATTATTTATTTTGATTCAAATTGGCTGGCTACATTGATACAACTACATTATTTGCGTCCAAATTGCCACCATGCTTGATACAAAATTTGTAGAGAACGTCCAAGTTCCAGTTCCGCTTCTTGCAAAAAAGGAAGAAAGGCTTGTTGTAAATTGCTAGTTAGTCCAATCAAGGAGTTTTTAGATGTTCAGATTCTTCTTTTATTATGATAAAACTAGTTAGATGAAAAAAGCGCTACTAAAGCAGCCTAGATCTCATCTGATACACGTGGAAAATCCTATGGTGAATTATCAAGAATTTCACTTTTTATAATATTAATTAGGATTAGAAAACGTTTAAAGAAAAGAAGTTAATTTTAGATATCTTGAAAAACAATAGTTGAGTTATATGTGGAATCAACTCTCCATATATATTTAGAACTTTATCAAGGATCCTACTTCGTACAACTTCTAAAAGGGTTTTTACTAGGTATTTCACTCTAATGACTTCAGTCATTTTAAGCACTATATGCCCACATAGTTTGTGAAATACATTCATATAGCATAACATCTTTCTACTCTAATAAAAAATATATTGAGATGACACGTGTCAATATCATAATCATGCTCATCAAAATTTTTCCGAATCTCCTATTAAATAATTACCTTAATTACTAATAATATTATTTAACATTTTTTTAAATTTAATAAACTAAGAAAGATATCTATTTATTAAGAGTAAATTACATGGATGGTCCGTGTGATTATGTTAAAATTTTGAATTTGATCTTTAAACTTTAAAATCTTTGAATATAGTCTCTAATAATTTTTTATCTTTCATATATGGTCTCTAAGTTTGTTAGTTAACCGTTACTGATGTTAAATATTATAAAATTAGTATTTTACTAGCATTAGTCATCTATTTAATTTATCTTATAAACTATAGTATTATTTTTATTTAAGGAAATTTCATATTTTCGTTTTTCAATTTTTTTTATTTTTTATATTATTTTTATAATTTCATTTTTAATAAGATTATTATTTAATAAAATACGTTTTAAATACACAAATAAAAAACTTTTTGAAAAAATGTTTTTTAAAATGTTCGGTTTTTAAACCGTTCATTTTTTATGTCATTCTAAAACTTTTTTTTAAACTGGTTGGTTTTCTAAAGTCATTTTTTTTAAACCATTCATTTTTTAAAACATTGTTTCTTAAACAAATTCTTAGTTTTTTAAAAACAATTCAGTTTTAAACGTCTTTATAAAAGAAGACATTTTTATAAAGGTTTAAAAAAACCCGCATACTGGTTTTAAAAAAATTATAAACCAAACATTTAAAATTAAGACATTGTTTTTAAAATATTTTTTTATTTGTGTATCAAATAATAAACATATTTATAATAGAAAATTATAAATTTAATATCACTAACTGCATTAACAGAGTAGAGTCCACTGATAAAAGATAATTATAACATTAGAGACTATATTCGTAATTTTAAACTTTAAGGACCAAATTCAAAATTTTAACCAAATCATACGAATATTTTAAAATTGGTATCTTTAAAAAGTCAATTTTTAAAATCAAAAATAATTAAATCTGGGAGTTATAATAAGGAAATTTATAAAATGACATTTTTATAAGGTTTGTTTTATAACAAAATGTTTATTTTTTTTTGAAAAAAAAAATTTAAAAATAAATTTTTTAAAAGTTGATATCATTGTTTTATTACTTATAATCATTTCTCATACGTAATTTCAGTCATTCATATTTTAGAATATTATTTTATAATTAATAAATTTTATTATATTAAATATTTTATTTATTAAATTCGTATAACACGTAAATTTACTAAAGCTAATATACTATATATGCTCGTATGCATAAGGGGAACACGTACATCAAATAAGGAAATTTTGTTTTAACCAATCATTTTTAGAATTATCCTAGAATTATCAAATACTATTGTTTCGTTATTCCACACAAAGATATAACAATTTTTATTCACAATCCTAAAGTACATCCCTAATTTAATGTACACATACCCAAAAATAAAATTTGTTTTTGTTTATTATTGCGCATAAAAACAGTTTTGACGATCAAATAGAAAACACCTTAATATATTCACCCACCGATTTACAGCATACAATATATGAACTTATAACACGAGGTGACGATTTGGAAGCTAAAGGCAATGACATTTCAATTTTTGGAACTTGAAACACAAACATGATCAGCAAAATGAAAGCTTAAATTAAAGATTAGACATTGGCAGACAACAAATCTATCAAGACAACAAGATCAACATTCAAGCCTTTACTTACACACTCGAACAAAACAAAACAAAACAAAACAAAACAAAACAAAAAATCTCGAAAGCAAGAACTGAAAATAAAACATCACCAGATGATTAACTTACAATGACCCGTGAATGACTGGTGTCGCTTATTAGTTATTAACACCCGGTGATTATCTTGCACTGACTCACTTAAACCTCGTTTAGTCCTAAGATGCGATCACAGGGTGTCGTTTATTATGACCCATGAAAGCTTGTCTCATCATTTGATAACCGTCTCTATAATGCTCGAGTGAAAAGCATAGTTGTCGTATGGCTTCTCGTTTCTCCTCGGCTCCTTCTTTAATCACTTCTTGTTGCCTCGAGATTTCTTTTTCGAGGTCTTCACTTCTTGAAGTCAACTCGTCTATTGACTTGTTAGCCTTTGAAATCCGATCAACTAACTCGATATGTTCTAAATGTAATTGGTCCAAATGCTGGTTTAAACTGTCGATTTGACCGTCTTTCAAAGTCAACGCTTGGTCCAGCTCGTTGACTTTGACCTCAAGATCGTTTTTCTCGAACTTAAGCTTCTCGATCTCACCTTCCATTTCAACTTTTACGATCTTCATCCTCGTGCGTTCCGCATCCGAAAACTGACAACGTAAATCGTATTCTTTTATCGTATCGTCTAATAGCGCCCGTTCTTTTAGGAGCTTTGTTACTTGTTCTTGAAGCTGCATATTCTCTTCTGATAATGTCTTGTTTGCATTTGACAATGTTTCTCTCATGGCCCGAATTTCCCGATCACGTTCCGATAAATTCGTCTTGTATCTCGTGATCCGATCTTGAAGCTTCAACACTTCTCGTTTTTCTCTCTCGAGCTTCGATTTCCAGCTCGAGATTTCCTTCTGGGCCGACACAAGTTTTTCTTGTAAATGGTTACTCGAAGGCCTGCTGTTCTCGAGCTCATATCTTAACCTTTTAATCTCTTCCTCTGAATCCCTAAACTTTTCCCTCATTGTTTTCAGATCAACCTCAAGCGCCCGAATTCTTTCTTCTTTAATATCATCAGACCGAGGTGCCGCTGATTCATGCTTTTGTAGCTCGATCTCCAGTTTTTCATTTTGAGCCCGTAGTTCCTCTATGATGTTATCGTTCTTGATCTTATCTTCTTGTTGCATCTGAAACTTCTGCAACTCACTTTCCAACTCAGTGATTCTCTTACGCAACCCTCTATGATCACTATTCGCCGATGCACTCGAGTAGTTATTAACAGATGAATCATCTGATTCAGACTCTGAATCCAACGTAGACGTTTCATCACCTTCTTTGGTTCCCAAATCAGAACTACTCCCTTCACTTTTCAAAAAGACATCAAACCCCGCAGCTCGGGTTCCAGACCGGGCTCGCGGGTTAGAGGATGGTGGTGGTTCGGACCCAACATCCGATATACCCGACCCTTGAGACTGGAGATCTGAAGGGATGTTTTTTCTCAACTCACCTGTGACATTATCATACCGTTCAGCTAACGAGCGGTACATCCTGTAGAACTCTTCAACGTGTGATATGAGCTCGGGTCGTTTCTGGTAATACATTTCGGCTTTTTTGGCGAACGAATCCCCGTCTTCTTCGATTAGTTTCAACATGCGTTTAACACTTTGGTCCATTTCTGCAATCAAGAACTCTTTAGTAACTCTAGAGTTGGGAACTTTAGCCATTTGAAATTTAAATTTGGAAAATGTTTAGTGATTGTTAATTTGTTGTGAATAATTATTTGAATTAAAGAGAGATTTAGAAGGGACCCAAATTGATTAGATCACTAGAAAGTGTGAAGATTTCTAGGAGCAACTATGACAACCACTAAGGAACCAAAGGTGGGTCATATGATCAACTTCAATGGGAAGGAAAAGCCTTTATGTTTATAAAGTATTTATATATTATGAGTGATTTTTGACTATTAATATAGTCGGTAATACCTAGAATTTAAAATAATAAAAAATGGCAAAAAGGTGTTTTAGTTTTGAGTTTTGTTTTAAAGATGTGGAGAGGAAACATGGGACCCTTGTCATGAGGGAGCGTGTGATGGCATAAAACATGGCAAGCATGACTAGAAACATGGTTTTAAATTAATTATTATCTTACTATTCGTTTGAGATTTTTTTCCAATCAAAAAGAGAGTTAAAGATGTGACAATATCAAATACTATAAAATACGGTATAAGTCTACCGTATAGGTATGGTCACGAATAAAAAAGAAATACACACACAAAGAGTAAGATTATGTATCCCCAAAAGTATGTGTTTTCAAAAATCATTAAATACAGGCCCAACCAAAAACAAGTTGTTGTCGTTTGGTTGGTTTGAGATTCAAACCGTTTGGTTTGAACGGTTTGACGGCTTAACAGTTCAGTCCGCTTTCAAACTTGAAACCGTTATATTATTTATATATAAATTTTTTGAGATATGGTATATGCATTACAATCATGAACCATCTTTATCATTTCGAAACTTTTAATACAAACTAATGATTTAGAAATAAAAATCATTTCAAACTACCAAACCAGTAAAACTGCTAGATTGGATCAAATCTCTCAAAACCATAGTTAGTGGCTCCATCCAGATTTTTCACAAAACCAGCGGAACCCGACAATGAATGCCGCATATTCACAGAATATCAATGAGCACTTCAAAGTAGACTATGCAAGAGATAAAGTGATGTAATCTAGATGCGATGGGTGGGTAAAGTTGTTGATCTATTGGTTAGAAGAAATTGGGGAAAAGTTGATGGAGACAAGAATGGTGTTACGTGCAAAGCATTAGACCACATTTCTTTTGTTGTGATTAAGAACAAAGAAAATTAATAAAAAGGAATTTTGTTGGTAAATCAATCTCTTTCAATGCCAATATAGACACAAGTTTATGGGCCTTTGGGCTCTTACATGGACCACAATGCTATTAATGTGGTAATGTTTGTAAATTGATCACACATAAAATCCGACTTAATGAAATAAAGTTCACTTTCTTTTAGATAATTTCATTATGAAGTGTTTTTCTTAAATAACACCATGAATGTCATGTAAATTGCATAAAACAAACAAACAGAATTGCATATTAGTTGCTTACCTTCAACATTTTCAGCTAGCCATTTCGAGTTTTTGGGACTGATGTGCCTATCCCACCACCATGAATGTTTACTTCTTGATTCCGACCTATAACCCTTGTGTGACGTAGTCTGGAAACATAAAAACACAATAAATTTCTGGCAACAATTGTTTAAGCTAAAATGATCAAACTTGCAAAGCAAATATTATTTCCTACTTGTCTAAGTGAATCGAAAAATATAAAGTTACCATGATGGCCGACTTACCAAAGACGATGCCATTTTGCTTATTCGCCCCCTAATAAGATAACCTGAAATTCCCAAAAAGAAAAAAAATGAACACATAAATCCATCAAGATCAGAATCATAAGAACACTGACATTTTTAAGTAAAGTTTTATTTCTTAATTTGTCCCGTATGCATTTTGGACATGTACGGCGTGATATACTGATAGTATTATATAGTATAGTACAAGTCTACGATGCATGTGAGACAAACATGACATCAAGTGATTTCAGCTTCAAATTATTTATATAATTCTTGTTCAAGTATAGACACACATTGGGTTAAAAGAAGTTTAAGATAAGAAAGTTCATACGTTCAAGACTCTTTCTTTCGTATAGTAATGGTCAACTTTATTACAAAGCAACAATCAGTCCGTCCATTAAGGAATTGTTTATTTGGCTATTCTAAAATCGAAAGACCTTTTCAACTCCGAGTTTGAATGGAATATAGGGGAAACATTGACAGCAATATAAAATAAACTATTATAAGAACAATAAATAATGATATAAAACTCATATCAATAATATATCACAATTTAGTTTAATAATTCAAAGACAAGAAATGCAAAAAATTATTGAGTTGAACAATATTAATAGTTTTCTCTTTTTATAATTTGAAAGCAAAAAGATTTACAGAAACAAAGAAAATAAAAAAAAAATCATGTAAAATGCAATAAAATGTGATTTATGTAAAAACAATTCTTTACTCATAAATACCATCTATTCTACTTGCAATTGCGAAAATTTAACAGGTAAAAAGACTAAAACGCTCTCATGTGTAGCGGATGTGACTTAATTGAAAACTTAAAAGTTAAATGAGAGAACTTTTGGAAAAAAGGGTAATAGTGGAAGTAAATCTTTTAAGGACACAGTCCATACTTTAAGCAAACAAAAAGAAGATAATTTTTAATTTGATAAAGTTAGTTACAATTAACCAAAATAAAACTCAGACCATATACATATAAGATTATATTCTAACAAAAATATTCAAACATAAGTTGCATGTCTAAATACCTTCAATTGATAGGACCACAGCGTGATAAAATTGGATCTTGGGTGGGTTTCTTAACCATTATTACTACATTTATATTGTATATATCCTAGACTCCTAGAGATTCCTACACTTATCTTATCTGGTATAATAAAAGTACAAAACTTGAATTCTTAATATATTAAAAATATCACCAGATGAGGCTCATTCAGACATATTAATCTACAAGCTTCCAACACAAATATTGCAGGCCTCATGAAACGTGTCACACAGACCCTCGACACTAAACAACACCTAACATGTTGCTGAAGATTTGTGGAATACACGCGCTCAGAACCGCGAGTAGCTTACATGGAGTAAAAATCAAAACCACCGGAAAACGCTGATTCCAGCTACGCGGTTACCACATTCATAATACAACGCATTAACTAGATTATTTTTATTTTTTTAATATTATTACACAGCAAATATCTCGTTCTAATTACATTTTTAAAATACACCGACGAATATGATGTGAATTAACACTAATTACAGAGGCAAATCGTTCTGAGATCATGAGCATTCACAATCCATCTACATCCTCATAATTATAACTACTTTAAAAACCTCTATTTTCCTAAATTTTATTTTTAATTAAATAATATTTTTTCATACTTTTATTATTATATTTATTCCTCATTAACTTACAACCACTTTTAAAAATATTAAAAAATTTATTTGTTATACCGTAATTTCATAAATATAAAAAATTACAGTACAACCTCATAAATTTTCTTTCTCCTTTACTTAACAAAATTCACAAACTATCCTCTATAACATAAAACACTCACTCATATAAAAATAGAGAACGAACGGTGAATGTTCTAGTTGTAAGAAATGCAAGCATTTAAAGTTCAAATTCATATTCGTACAGTGAAATCAGTTTTAGTTTTAGTTTTCATTTAGGCGGCAATGAATTTTTAAAAGATTTAAATCAGAAGAAACAATCTAGGTAAAGCCAAAAAGTGAAAAAAAAACTTATAATAATAGCAAAAAGGGGTATAATGATGTCTAAATAATTCCAAATTTTGAAGTTCGATGCTATAATTTATATGTTATTGCTAAGAGCTCAGAGATTCTGTTTGTTTGATGCAAAATATGCGAAGAATATATTCGTTTAGAAGATAATTAAGATGATAAATGAAAATCAAAACATGTGGATGCAGAAGCTTCGATGACAGAAGTCATAGAACGAAGATATAGTCGAATTTTGCATATTCAGATGAAGAAAATGTATTCTAAACACTTTTTTTCTGCAAAATTGGATCGAAAAAGCTGAAGATTAATAAACAGAAAACAAAAACTAAAACACGCGATCCAGAAAGCTTCAAATAGAACGAAGACATAATCAAATTCACCAAAAATCCGAAGAAGAAAATGCGTTCTAACCTCCAATCGGAATCTGAAACAGTGAACGATTGAAGCAGTTGAAACACTTACTTCTACAAAATTAGATTGAAATTATATAAAAATCGAAGTTGAAGATACCAAATCAGATCAAATTACATCAAAATCGAAGTTGAAGACACAAAATCAGATCAAATTACATCAAAATCGAAGATGAAGACACAAAATCAGATCAAAATCACATCAAATTCTAAGTTAAATACGCCTAAGATAACGATTGAAGCATTAGCTCAAAATCAAACACGCATACAACTAACAGAACCTAAAGTTTACCTCAGGTGTTGATGATTGATGATGAAAACGATGAAATTAAGCAGAAATTGTAGCGAATTAACAGATGATTCGTAAGAAGAAACCACCGGTGATAGTGCAGATGACGAAGATTTAAGATTCCGGCATGGGAGATGAGAGAAAATGGAGTTATTTTTTTTGATGTTTTTTTATTGGGGGTTTGGGAAAACGGAGAAAAGACACATATATTATTAGGTCAAGGTACGAACACTGAAACTAGTTTTATTTTTCACATGGCTACTTCAACTACCAATATCTTTACAACCAATACCCTTCCCTTCATATTTTTGTAAGAACATAGTTTTGTAGAATAATAATTAGTTTTGTATATATTCAAATGGAAAATATTCATATTTGTATTTTTTTTACTGGTGTTTGGATTATCTCTCGTACCCAAGTGATTTTTGTTGAGACCAAATGTCAGTCGTATTGATTTTGATGTTTCACGTCTGACTTATCAGGAAACACTAATAAGTAATAAGGAATAAATTCGTTATTGTGGGAATATCATGTTGAGTTATGTTTAAACCAAAGGCTTTAAAAATCAAAACCCAACCCATTGCTCACACGTCGTTGGATCATTTTATACTATGCAAGTTTTATATTCATAGTATAGTTATAAGGACCTCATATATACACATTATTAAAAAAATGGTTTGAAGACATGTTTTTAAGAAAATCAAAATAAAAAATCACAGGTGTTTACGCTCTAGTTTATTCGATCCTGATAAAAAAAAAACTTTGGTTGACCTGATAAGTATGGTTATAAGGAACTTGGAATGAGAGCGTTTGGGTTGGATCTGGACATGCCAAAATTACTGGTCTAACAATTTAAGACTTTGGTTTTGACTTTTAACTATTTGAACCCACTTTTTTTGAAACATTTGTGTAAAATATGATTAAGCGCATATTTTAAAAATAAAAATAATTACAACAAAAGTTAATTACGTGATTGGTTCATGTGGTATGTTCATATTGCAGTATTGGTTCTAATTTTTAAGAAATTACAGGTTCAACTGTTTGTCAAACCGTCATACTATTGGTCCTTAGAGTGGATGTCTTTTAGGTGCTGTTTGTTTCTGAAGAGGTAAAACGTCTGCGGTCTGCGGACCACATCTGTAGACATCTGCAGGAGAAGAGATGGACCAAACGTCTGCAGTCTGTAATAAGAAAACTGTTTGTTTTTTAAAATTTACAAACTATTAAAACCCTTGTTTCACACCCTTTATCTCCCCCTGCACATTCACCACACCCACTACCATCTCCACCACATCTTCACCGACGCCGACACCCGCCTTCGCCGGAGCCGCCCCACGCCACCCCACCTACGCCGGAGCACCTTCACCGACGTAGACCACCGCCTTCAAAACCGCCTTCACCGCCGACACCCACCTTCGCCCCCGACACCCTCTCTCTACAACTTTCTCTCTCTAGCTTTGTGTCGACAGGGATGGTGTTCACGGGTTCGATGGGTGAAGGTTGATTTTGGAAATCAAAGATTGAATTGGGGGTCGGTCGATGGTGTGACAACCCGGAAAAATTTCGTTAACTAAAATATATATATATATATATATATATATAAATGTATATATTTGATATAATAATAATAATAATAATAATAATAATAATAATAATAATAATAATAATAATAATAATAATAATAATAATAATAATAATAGTGTTGTTATTAATAAAATAATTTACAAAAGTTTATTTAACTTTTAAATATTTAAAAACTTAAACTAAGAAGTTAAGGGGGTGATTTTGTAATTTTTGAAACCTGATTTAATTACTTTTAACAGGAAATAATAAACCTTGGATAGTTGAGGGACCATTTCTGTAACATTTTGAAATCCCAAACCCCCTCCCCGTCGACCCACTGCTGTCTCCGGCCACACTATTCCGGCGGCCCTCCGGCGTCTCCAAAAGCCACAAATCGATCGATTTCACGCGGATTAAATCGCCCCGACATTTTCAAGTAGGAGATTCGAACCTAGACCCACCTCAAATTGAAAAATCGGAGTGCGTTTATAACCAAACCCACTTCTCCTTTTTCGACCGACCAACCACTACAAATCGCACTACACATCGCAATTATACAATTAAATTGATCCAAACGTTCTATTATAAGAATCCTAAACTAATGCGACTTTCAATCGCATCTGAAACAAACTTAAACACCTCCATTGATCACCACCTTCGACCGCAACCTGCAACCTACTCTAACACCAACATACGGCCATTCTAATTACAAATTAACATAGGGCTTTACATTAAGAGAAGTTCCTGAGCCTACCCACGAAATTAATTCGATTAATTTCATCATTTGTTCATTCAGTGATTCATCAAGACCGCGAGCTGCTCGACGACCTGTTCATCTTCAAACCATCATCATACGGGTAAATTAAATACATGTTTACACTCGGTTTCACAAAGGGAACAATAGCCCCATGAATTCAGAAGCAATTGAAATCGATTTAGGCTTCAATTTGATCGATTTCATAGTTAGGGTTCATAGCAATTTGGGGATTTTGGTTAACTATGTTTAAAAGATTTGGGAACCAAGAACCATCGCGGCTGTATGCCTTGGTTCACTGGTTCCGGGTCCAATTGCAATCTTAGGGGTCACGGGTTCGAACCCTGCCCCCAACATTTATTTTTTAAGCCTTTTTGAACCTTTTAAAAATACAGAATAATTACTAAAAATTATAAAAATAGTTTTTATAAACTTTGTTAATTTTAGAAATTATTTAATTATTTTCTGGAAAATTATTTCTTTAAAAACCTTATTTATTTATATTTTTAAAAATTGTTACAAATGTTATAAATAGTTATTTTTATAAAAAATAGACTTTAAACAATAATCATCAAGATATTAATGAACATTATATTATTTTAATTATGGATTAATTATGATAAATGTAGAAATTATATGTAATAATTTCACAAATTATTTACAAATACAATTATTATCATTATAATTATACCATTGTTATTGTTAATATCAATATTGGAAATATTATTAATACATGTTGTTGTTGGTATATCAAATCGTGTGCGTCAAACCGAACCGACCCGAATCCAACCAAATATATCTATTCACATTGCGCATATCTTAAAGACGTAATTACAATTAATAATAGGTATTGCTCATGTTTGATCGTGCATTGCTTTATTCTTTGAAGTTCTTGTTGCTTTCATTACATCAATTCAAAGTGAGTTTACAGCCCCACTTTTACTTATATACTCTTTTGGGGGAGAGAAACATGCTGTTTTCATAAACGATACATTACATTGGATTTTTTTTGTAATACTGCATATACTTGATACTATGGTGTTATACTTGCCCAACGGACCGTTAATATGGACTTAGCGAGGTAATTGTTAGTAGTACTACTGGGATTGACATACCCCACCCGGG
Source organism: Flaveria linearis (assembly GCA_024085815.1). Taxonomy (NCBI): domain Eukaryota; kingdom Viridiplantae; phylum Streptophyta; class Magnoliopsida; order Asterales; family Asteraceae; genus Flaveria; species Flaveria linearis. The sequence goes on from CM044003.1 coordinate 6,929,933, forward strand.
CTAGTCGCGCTAGCACAACGTTCGTCAAAAGGGTAAACGGTTAGCCTAATTACAAGTGTTGTGGTGTGTGATCCACATCCGGGCCTGTTTATTTATTTGATTACATGTCAGCTCGGCCGCGAATTCATACACATAATGATCATTATGGATTAGCTACCCATTGTATGCTTTAATTACAAAATCCGAGAATTTCATTATACTTGACGGATTACATAATCCGGGAATTTCATTATACTTGACGGATTACATAATCCGGGAATTTCATTATACTTGACGGATTACAAAATCCGAGAATTTCATTATACTTGATGGATTACATAATCTGGGAATTTCATTATACTTGACGGATTACATAATCCGGGAATTTCATTATACTTGACGGATTACATAATCCGGGAGTTTCATTATACTTGACGGATTACAAAATCCGGGAATTTCATTATACTTGACGGATTACATAATCCGGGAATTTCATTATACTTGACGGATTACTAAATCCGGGAATTTCATTATACTTATCGGATTAATAAATCCGGGGATTTCATTATACTTATCGGATTAATAAATCCGGGGATTTCGTTATACTTATCGGATTAATAAATCCGGGGATTTCATTATACTTATCGGATTACATAATCCGGGGATTTCGTTACTGATACTTATTGGATTACATAATCCGGGGATTTCGTTACTGATACTTACTGTTTTCTGATAAACCTGTGAACTCACCAGTCTTGTACTGAGATTTTTGCATGTTTTCTCTCAGGACATTGATGTGGCACGTTTAGGAGCACAGCATCCACTGCATGTCATTCCGCGTTCATCTCAAACTGTTTTCAAGATTTAATTAGCATTTACTTTACATAAATTGGATTGGACGCGTGTTTGCGTGTTCCAAAAACTATTGTTAAATGTTTTCCTGTTTTCGCTTCCGCACAACTTAAATATATTTGGTTTGTTTCATTAAAATTAAACAACTTATATGATTTGTAATTATCGAGTCGTTTGGTGTAATGATGCTTATCTGAGTTCCTGGTTGTGTCACACGCCTGACGGTAAAACCCGTTAGCGGATTTTGAGGGTGTGACAGATTGGTATCAGAGCATTAGTTATAGCGAACTAAAATGAACTTTGCATCTCATCTGCATCGCATTTTAGACTATAGCTGGATTTGCATTAGTTACACACACATAGATTACTAAGTTATGCCTACTAAACTGGTTGCCTAAGAATTTTGCTTTAACATAACCCTGTGAGCATATGGCTACCGGGATACAGGGATGGTGACTCCGAGTTGCTGTGAGTCACGGGAGAGTTTGTGTGCATTTGACATCGCCTGAATGTGCTTCATGATTTGTGTGACGCATAGACACCTGTATTCTGGATTTCCTGGCAAAAGGCCCTCGGGCTAAGGCAAGCATATCGCATAAATCTCATTGCGAGACCTGGTATGCTTACCTGGGGATTTCTGGGATGAGTGATAAACTATGGTCACTACACAGGTCTTTAAGGCAAATGGGTCAAATTACCTTGGCGTGTCAATGATTCCCAAACTTTACTGATCCTTTCGTATGCTTTGATTGATCGACCCTGATATAATACATACATATTTGGTACTTCTATCATTGATGACCACTGTACTTGACAAGATATGTTAACCTAATAGGAGGAACCGGGGTGATCATGCAAAGCAACTTACCATTACGGGTGCACACGTAATTGTAATTTGTCGTGCATGCTAAGTCCGGTGAATCTGGTCGGGTGGTAACATTGTAGTCAGTATAAGTCATCATTCCTACACCTTGAGCAAGAAAGTCTCGGTCTTCATAGAACATAGCCACTAACTATCTATCAGTTCTACTTGTAGGAATGCTCACCTTACCTTGAATTTGGACGAAATTCAAACCATGACATTTGTGTTAATCCCACGGATTCGGACTGATTCTCTAGCTTGTCTATTTCTTTAAATCCTTGAATTTCTCTTCCTTTTCATTTCTAGACAAAAGGTCTATTTTCATACGACTGATAGCTTTGATATTTGGTAATTTAAAGAATGTCTGGAAGAGGACGTGGACGTGGGAGAAGTAACGATCATGAGTATTACAAGTTTTCTATTCTATACCCTAGGGTGCTAGGATCATAATACTAGTAAGTCCTCGTTAAGGGTAACAAAACATTACTAACACTTGCTATTACTTAAGTCCCGTCCTACTTAGAGCCTTCATGATATTTCCAATCATAACATTAATTTTATCTTCTAAGAGACATTCCTACACTTAGCATTTCAGTAACTAAGGAACTGATTGAATACTTTAAGTGCATTATTGGTTATGAGTACATAGCCTGTCCTACAAACTATCTATGGTATACTTATTTAAGAACGTTGTGGGTATTATATCACATATTAGTACTTTGAGAAGACCCTCGATAATCACACCCTATCATTATTTGATTGACTTATATTTTGGATTAATAAGGGCTTTATAAGAAACTCTCTTAAGGACTTATGTTGTTAACCCAACTTTTATTCCATACGTCTGTCGATGTCGCATTTGCTATATGCGCCCTTATTCACAACTTGTTGGATTTAGTCTAGAAAGACAAAAACACCGGCTAATACGACATCAGTAGACAAGAGACGCGACATACTCTAATAATAATACTTCATCGGATTTTAGATTATTGTACATAGATTCCTTCGATCGCTCATTGACCAAGTAAATTCCTTCTCAATCATTTCCTTTGTACAACTCCGGTTAATTAACTCTTCGTTAATAACCATATCTTTGATACTCAAATCATGGATAACACTCTGCAGTTGACAAGATTATCGGGAATTGAACAATTTGACTGTTAAGAACCGATACCCCTTCTCAGGATCGACGATCTCTTCGATCAGTTGCAGAGATCAATGTACTCCTCAAAGATCGATCTTCGATCGGGCTATCATCAATTGAGGGTTCGTGAAGATGACATACCGAAAATATTAGGTCTGTAAATGAACCGAACGAACACGAACATCAACATGTTCGTGTTCGTTCATTTAACTTTTACCGAACACGAAAACGAACACGAACACATTATCGAACACGTTTTTTGTTCATGTTCGTTCATTAAGAAATAAAAATGTTCGTGTTCGTTCATGTTTGTTCGTTAAGAAGCTAAATGAACAGTTCCCGAACATAAACGAACACAAATGAACAATAATAAATGAACATAAATGAACAATAATAAACAAACAAAACTAAACAGAAAAAACCTTAGATGATCATTTTGAAATTTTTAGGTGTATTAGTGGAAATTAAATTCTCACTAAACTTATAAGTTTTTAGCATAACTTAATACACTTATGTTTCAAATGTTAACACCTAATACCCTTTTATTAACATGTTAATATATATAAATAAACAAACATAAATGAACAAACATAACGAACGTAAATGAACGAACATATATGAACGGACATAAACGAACGTTCATGAACGTAAACGAACGAACAAAGCATGTGTTCATGTTTGTTCGTTTAATTAAACGAACACGATTTTTTGTTCATGTTCGTTCATTTTCTAAATAAAGAACATAAACGAACTTCCCGCCGAACAGTTCATGAACAGTTCATGAACGTTCGGTTCATTTACAGGCCTAGAAAATATTGTTTAGAACTCGATATGAACACTATGAGTTCTTGGTCATGCCGTTCGGGTTGACCAACGCACCAGCTGTCTTCATGGATTTGATGAATCAGGTATGCCACGTGTTCACTACGGGGCAAGGCACTAACCTGGTGGAACACCCAGGTTCAAGCTAAGTTAAGATAAGTCCAAACAGGATAAGTTCAATTGATGCAAATGACTTAAGATAAGTTCAAAGCCTTGGTGATTGAGTACTATTACCTAAGGAATAAAATGCAAAAGTTAGAATGGTAATTCTAAAATTGTGCAATAGTAGGGTTAGGTCGTGCTCTTTATACTAACGAACTCCGTGAATTGACAAAGCTGATGTCATACCTTATGACATTAGACCAAATAGAGTTAGGAAGGACACTAGGAAAATCTAGTGAGTAGTAGAAAGAAGTTGGAGGGTCGAACAAGCAATCTAACGGTAAGGTAGACAAGAATGCCAATGTTGTGAACCTAGCTATGTGGTTAATATGATTAAGTTAACATGCGCTAAACGGGGACATTAATAAGGTTGGAGTTCCGACCATTACCATAAGTGTGCCCTAGGTCGATTAGGACCCCAGGACAAGTTAGAAACAATCAGAATTAGGAAATGGCTATAGCTAGAAAGTAAGAACAGTTAAATTATGGAAATAAAGGTCATATAAGTCAAAGTAATACATCACGCGGTCATACATTTACGACTGAAGCAAGCCACATTCGACAAGACTAAATGTTGCTACATGTACGTACCTTATCATCAATAGTTACACATCTATTTGATACCAGGGTTGATAACAAGCTTGGATTCTTCTGGAATTATTCTTTAACTTAGCATTAACCCTAGTTGTTTAGAAATTATTTACTCTGTTAAATGACCAATGGTAATGATTAGAGGTTACACAAAAGTACACGAAGATCATGACCTTGACATAGACTTAATACCGTATGAATTGGTTATCGAAGAAGGAAACCAAGATAGTCCGCCAGGAGAAGGTGATTCGACCTATCAAACCAAAGCATGATCTCTGAATCTGAAAGGAGACCCAATCGCTTTAGGTTGTTTTTTATTCTAAGCTTGGATCACTTAACTTCTTAAATTGATTTATCTCCCTTTATCCTCATTTGACCTAGCTATATGGAATCATTTATTCCTTATCTATCGACTTTCATTTTGAGCTATCATCAAAACGTGATTGTGCGATGGTAGCCTTCCTAAACAATCTCTCTGCTGAAGATATTGTCAACTTATGTTCATGACTTTCTAGTCATACAAATGTTCTCAGCTGTGCTTATGGTTTGTTAAAACTGCGTATGTAAACGTACCTAAATATTGCTACCTTGCAAAGCATGTTTCCATTGTTCGAGTCACTTCTTGAATCGCTTTTGAATCCTTAAGCTTGAAAATCATTAAAATTCTATCTTGGATTTAAACAACAAGACTCGTTATTATCCTCATCGCGATGTGGATATAAAGGTTCATAAACCTTCATAACTTGTAGACATGGGTTTGGTCTAAAGGAAAAGACGTAACTTGGTGTGTGTCCAAGTGTCTATCTTCACAAGTGACAAGACCTAATCTTCGTGATCCTATGGATCTTCTGTTAACTTTCCTTTTAAATGCTTCTTATCTTAGAGGTCATGATGACAATTGGTGCATTATAGACCATTGTCGTGAGCTCATTTCAAGAGCTCCGCATAGCGTATTTTAGACCAATGGTTGGTCAAAGGAGGAATACATCTTCACAAGATATGCGTTAAGATCGTTTCATATGATGACGTTTGGGATTCTTAAATTCCGACGGACAACTTTTCTTATCATTGTTGGTCTTATTTTGATTTGTAGACATCACGTTACCACGAGATTATATTATGGAAACTATGGATCGATAAGTTAAACAACTTAAGCATAGAAAAAGTCTGATTGGCAGAGTTCGGTGGAACTCCCGGCATGGTCCTGAGTTCACCTGGGAATGAGAGGACGAAAAGATGCGCAAGTATCCTAACCTATTCAAGAATGTTGCCAGTACTTCTTAATTTTCGGGACGAAAATTCCTCTAACAGGGGGATGATGTGACAACCCGGAAAAATTCGTTAACTAAAATATATATATATATATAATGTATATATATGATATAATAATAATAATAATAATAATAATAGTGTTTTATTAATAAAAATAATTTACAAAAGTTATTTAACTTTTAAATATTTAAAACTTAAATAAGAAGTTAAGGGGGTAATTTTGTTATTTTTGAAACCTGTTTTAATTACTTTTAACAAGAATAATAAACCTTGGATAGTTGAGGGACCATTTCTGTAACATTTTGAAATCCCAAACCCCCTCCCCGTCGACCCACTGCTGTCTCCGGCCACACTATTCCGGCGGCCCTCCGGCGTCTCCAAAAGCCACAAATCGATCGATTTCACGCGGATTAAATCGCCCCAACACTTTCAAGTGGGAGATTCGAACCTAGACCCACCTCAAATTGAAAAATCGGAGTGCGTTTATTACTAAACCCACTTCTCCTTCTTTTTCGGCCGACCAATCACTACAAATCGCACTACACATCGCAATTATACAATTAAATTGATCCAAACGTTCTATTATAAGAATCCTAAACTAATGCGACTTTCAATCGCATCTGAAACAAACTTAAACACTATAACATCGTGTATTTCAGTAAAATATATATATATATATATATAATATATATATATTAATTATTGTTAGAACGTTGATAATTACAACAATTATAATAATAATAATCATAATAATAATAAAATAATAATAATATAATAATAATAAAATCTAACAATAATAATAAAGTCCAGGGGCTAAATGGTGATTTTTGAAACTTAAAAACTAAGTTTAAAACATGAAATAATAAACCATTCAAACCTCAGGGGGTAAAATGAAAAATTGTTTTAAAATCCCAAACCATCCCCCGTCGATCTCTCCCCCTCCGGCCGAAGATTCCGGCCACTGCCGGCAAGCTCCGGTGAGCCCCGAAACCCACCAATTACTCGAAATTGAAACGCGAAACCGGTTTTATCGATTCATGGACCTACTTCGAACTGGAAAGCACCTCTAAAGTGTGTTTTAATCATCCATTATACAGCTCACAATTCCACCCACTTTCGGGTGCGATCACAGCTCAAAAACCCAAATGATAAATAATCAAATCAAACTACCTAAACAATCCTATATATATACTCAATTGAACTCAGTACTCAATTGCACCTAAAACAAACACAAACCCCTCGTTTGATTCCTTCCAAAGCCGCGACCTGCAACCTCTTTAAAATCCCATCTCCGACCAATTTCAATCGAAATTACCATAGGGCTTTCATCAATACCATCATTCGAAGCTTACCTGAAGTTTAATTCGATTACAATCATTGTTTGAGCATCATTCGATTGGTACATTGACCGCGATCTGTTCTTCGACCAATTCAGCTTCAAATCATCATCATACGGGTAACTACACACACACACACACACCGATTAATCATGGGGAACAAAAGCCCCATGATTCCAGTCACTATCAAGATCGAATTCGGGTTCAATTTTGTTCGGATTCGAACTAGGGTTCAAAGGGAATTGGGGGTTGATTTGAACTGTGTTTAAAAGGTTGAAACCCGGTTTCTTTCGCGGTTGCATGCTTAGCCCACTGGTTCCTGCGCCCAAGACCGACCTGAGGTCCCGGTTTCGACCCGGGCCACCTCAATAATTATAATTTTTTTTAAAGCATTTTAAGCTCTTAAAAATTCTGAAAAAAATCCTAAAAATTTTAAAAATGTTTTTACAAACATTAAAATTTTTAGAACAATTTAATTAATTTATGAAATTTATTTCTAATATTTTATCTATTAATAATGTTTAAATAATAAATTACAAATAATACAAAATTATTTAAACAAAAGTGAACTTTTAATAATAATTTAATTTATTAAATTATTATGATACTATATTAATTTTAGTTTATAATATTTATTATTGTTTAAATCATGATTAAATATACAAAGTGTTATATTTAAATCATTTCAAATAACATTTCATTTCTTTTAGTTATTTAAATAATTAAATTTTTAACTAATTATCATATAATTAATTAATAAATTAATTATTTATTTTTCACACTTTAATAATAAACCAAACAATTACGAGTATTGATACAATTATTTTTATTAAATTCTAAACATAAATACTATCAATAATTCATTTCATTTCAAGACATTCAAACTAAATAAAATTAGTTTATTTAAACTATCATTCAAGACCCAATGGAAATCCTAATACATTTCCAAATTCCCAATCATTATTATTCTAATTCGAGACACCGTTCCTTAGGTTAATCGTAAGGAATCGTTGGTGTCTAATCTATCACATCCAGATTCAAATATCAGCAATCAAGTGAGTATTCATATCCCCTTTTATATCGTTTCCTATTTGGGGGAAATCATGTGATACAATATTCAATCATGATATTTATGATATTTCATACTAAATTCAATTCAAGACAGGTTATGTTATTACTTGCAATTATGTGAACATACTGTGATAAACTGGACGACAGTAAACCCTAGTTCAATCATCAATCAATCAATCCTGGTATCAATGGTAGATCTACTGGTTTGGGATAATCCACCCCCATGGCTTACGAGTGGTGATTATACAAACCCACCCCATATGGCTTACGAGTGGTGATGTGCGAGAGACAAGTAGTCAATCTATGGTGTTTGTGTGCAAGTCTATTATATGCAAGTATCAAGTCAAGGGGTTTATATTGTGTCGGTTTATCTATATGCTTTACTATTGCAACATAAGTTTTAATATTACCTTGTGAATTGAATTATTCTTAATCATCAATCAATCTATATGTATACTCAAAACTGTGATTACTCACCAGCTAATTCGTTAGCTAACTTTATTTTCTCACATGATTTCAGGTTAAGCAAGTTAGTGGACTTCTACATGCTCATATAAGACTCGGACTTAGTCAAAACAAAAGACAATTACTATTTGTGACTTTAACTGTTGTATTTGTATCTGTTAAATTCATGTTATCCTGTAATCTGATTTTAATATTATTTTCACTATTAGACATCATGAGTTATGAACAATCAATCATTCCTTCGTCCGCTCCGATGATTCCGCCGTCGGTCGGGGTGTGACAAACACCTCCATTGATCACCACCTTCGACCGCAACCTGCAACCTACTCTAACACCAACATACGGCCATTCTAATACAAATAACATAGGGCTTTACATTAAGAGAAGTTCCTGAGCCTACCCACGAAATTAATTCGATTAATTTCATCATTTGTTCATTCTGTGATTCATCAAGACCGCGAGCTGCTCGACGACCTGTTCATCTTCAAACCATCATCATACGGGTAAATAAATACATGTTTACACTCGGTTTCACAAAGGGAACAATAGCCCCATGAATTCAGAAGCAATTGAAATCGATTAGGCTTCAATTTGATCGATTTCATAGTTAGGGTTCATAGCAATTTGGGATTTTGGTTAACTATGTTTAAAAGATTTGGGAACCAAGAACCATCACGGCTGTATGCCTTGGTTCACTGGTTCCCGGTCCAATTGCAATCTTAGGGGTCACGGGTTCGAACCCTGCCCCCAACATTTATTTTTTTAAGCCTTTTTGAACCTTTTAAAAATACAGAAAAATTACTAAAAATTATAAAAATAGTTTTTATAAACTTTGTTAATTTTAGAAATTATTTAATTATTTTCTGGAAAATTATTTCTTTAAAAACCTTATTTATTTATATTTTTAAAAATTGTTACAAATGTTATAAATAGTTATTTTTATAAAAATAGACTTTAAACAATAATCATCAAGATATTAATGAACATTATATTATTTTAATTATGGATTAATTATGATAAATGTAGAAATTATATGTAATAATTTCACAAATTATTTACAAATACAATTATTATTATTATAATTATACCATTGTTATTGTTATATCAATATTGGAAATATTATTATACATGTTGTTGTTGGTATATCAAATCGTGTGCGTCAAACCGAACCGACCCGAATCCAACCAAATATATCTATTCACATTGCGCATATCTTAAAGACGTAATTACAATTAATAATAGGTATTGCTCGTGTTTGATCGTGCATTGCTTTATTCTTTGAGGTTCTTGTTGCTTTCATTACATCATTCAAGGTGAGTTTACAGCCCCACTTTTACTTATATACTCTTTTGGGGGAGAGAAACATGCTGTTTCATAAACGATACATTACATTGGATTTTTTTGTAATACTGCATATACTTGATACTATGGTGTTATACTTGCCCAACGGACCGTTAATATGGACTTAGCGAGGTAATTGTTAGTAGTACTACTGGGATTGACATACCCCACCCGGGCTAGTCGCGCTAGCACAACGTTCGTCAAACGGTGAACGGTTAGCCTAATTACAAGTGTTGTGGTGTGTGATTCACATCCGGGCCTGTTTATTTATTTGATTACATGTCAGCTCGGCCGCGAATTCATACACATAGTGATCATTATGGATTAGCTACCCATTATATGCTTTAATTACAAAATCCGGGAATTTCATTATACTTGACGGATTACATAATCCGGGAATTTCATTATACTTGACGGATTACATAATCCGGGAATTTCATTATACTTATGGATTACAAAATCCGGGAATTTCATTATACTTGACGGATTACATAATCCGGGAATTTCATTATACTTGACGGATTACATAATCCGGGAATTTCATTATACTTGACGGATTACATAATCCGGGAATTTCATTATACTTGACGGATTACAAAATCCGGGAATTTCATTATACTTGACGGATTACATAATCCGGGAATTTCTTATACTTGACGGATTACTAAATCCGGGAATTTCATTATACTTATCAGATTAATAAATCCGGGGATTTCATTAGACTTATCGGATTAATAAATCCGGGGATTTCGTTATACTTATCGGATTAATAAATCCGGGGATTTCGTTATACTTATCGGATTAATAAATCCGGGATTTCGTTATACTTATCGGATTAATAAATCCAGGGATTTCATTATACTTATCGGATTACATAATCCGGGGATTTCGTTACTGATACTTATCGGATTACATAATCCGGGGATTTCGTTACTGATACTTACTGTTTTCTGATAAACCTGTGAACTCACCAGTCTTGTACTGAGATTTTTGCATGTTTTCTCTTAGTACATTGATGTAGCACGTTTAGGAGCACAGCATCCACTGCATGTCATTCCGCGTTCATCTCAAAATGTTTTCAAGATTTAATTAGCATTTACTTTACATAAATTGGATTGGACGCGTGTTTGCGTGTTCCAAAACTATTGTTAAATGTTTTCCTGTTTTCGCTTCCGCACAACTTAAATATATTTGGTTTGTTTCATTAAAATTAAACAACTTATATGATTTGTAATTATCGAGTCGTTTGGTGTAACTGATGCTTATCTGAGATCCTGGTTGTGTCACACGCCTGACGGTAAAACCCCGTTAGCGGATTTTGAGGGTGTGACAGATGGTGGGTTCGATGATGGTGGTCGGCTGTTGAATTTTGGGTTCACGGGTTCACGGGTTCGATGGGTGGATTTGGGGATGGGGTTGAAGGTCGATGGTGGTTGTAGTCGGTTGAAGGTCGATTGGGATGGGGTGGATCGACAGGGGATGGTTCGGCCGGTGGGGCGAGGCGACGGGAGCAGACCAGAAATGTGGGGTGTGGGTATTTGGGGGTTTGGGGTTGAAATGTGAAGAAGAGGTGGGAAGATTTCTGAAGACTTTAGTCCACCTCTTTTTGGAGAAGAGGTCACGCAGACCTTTTTTAATGAAATGTCTTCAGAAAAACAAACACTCTGCAGACCATAAACGTCTGCCCGCCTCTTTTTGGCGCAGACAAAAGAGCTTCAGAAGCTCTTTTTCAGAAAAACAAACACCACCTTATTTTTTCTAGTTAAGTTGATGTAAATTGATCCAAATGGACTTAGATTAAAAAATAAAAAAATAAGATCACTCTCTATTAATACACACACATATACACACATATAAACACTCAAATCATGATCAACCTTCGATCCATCACGGGCCAACCCACCATTAAGCTTTGATCTATGATCATTACTTAGATCTATTCACGCATATGGTCATCATTAATGTATTCTCAATAGTTAAACTAAACGACATTATTTTGCCAAACCAAATGGATTGTTTTTAACCCAAGATTATTAAAAACCTAAACTTGAATTTTATTAATTTCATAATTTTTCAAATCAATCAATCAAGCAAATTGTTGTTTTTCAATGTTTAATGTTTTTTGTTTAATTGTTACTAGCACTATCTAGTGATTTTATGTGGACTCGATATCCTTCTTGTCCTTTTACTATTAATAGTGATTAGACATTCTTTTATTAATATTCTCGACCAACTACATGATATCAATCAGACGAAAAATATGTAGGTATTGACGGGAATACCTTTGGAATGTCGGCATACCGTAAAAAATCTTTTTGTTGGTGACTACTGGCTCAGAGAAGCCACGCCACAACAAATGGTCTATCGATATGGTAACACACTAGTGTTTCTCGTATCTTACTAAAACTTATTGGAGATGACTATATATGTATTGTGAGTTTTTAGCGATAGTTAGATAAGAGAGAAAAAGTCGATGGTTTTCATGTGAAAAGAAAAGAGCTTGAGAGGGATGGGAAAAATGAACTTCTCCCAAATTAACCGAGAGAACTTCTGATTGTATGATAAAGTAACTATTATAGTTATAATATAATATCATACATACATATATAACATAACTTAAATAGTAAGCAACACGTTGTAAGGTGAATTAGTTAGTTTGGTCTATCAGATATCAAGTCAATACAACATTAATTAATGTCATTTTCTTATATGCAAATTATATACTATATTAAATAGCAACATTATTGCTACAATTAAGTTTCTAGCATCCTTTAAAGCGCATAGAATATTATGACACAAATTATCGAACCCAAGTTAATTTTGGTCGGTGAAAATCACAATCATTGACAATGAGATCAAGAAGGACGTCGCCGACGTCTCGCAAGGATTGTTTTTTCCCTATCTTTTAGAAACGTTTAGTTTTATAAAAAATAAACTTGCGTAAGTTTTGTAGAGAAAAAATAAAACTTTTTATAAGTAGTTTTTCGGTCATTCTAAAAGCTCTTGAAAGTTTAGAAAGAAAAAACTAAAATAGTATCAGATATAGATACAAGTATATGACTCTATCTCACGTCTGTATCTCTACTCGAGCTAATTCTATCATATACTATACAAGCGTTTAATTCTTAGAATGATGTGAAATCACAATGCTCTAAAAGCTATTTGGAGTAGGGGATGATAAAGCTATTTGGAGAGATAAAATCAAGTTAACTCATTGTCTTTGCGACCAACATGTCCGACCCTTTTTTTAGATACAGGGCTGTTTGTTTCAAACTTTTAATTGTTCAGATGTCTGAATAATTTAGCACTTAATGATTCAGACTGTTTGTTTCGCAAGCAAATGTTTGAATGGTTCAGACATTTGCCTTTGAATGGATAAGCGTTATACAAATACTGAATGGTTAAGACCTCTTATCTGAATTGGTCAGAAATTTGTCTTTTAATAGTTAAGCGATATACGAGCTCTTAATTATGACATCTTAATGGTTCAGCACTTAATTATTTAGAAATTGTCAAACAACCTCATAATGTCAGATAATACAATTGAATTAATGTTTCTTCTTTAAATAATCCTTTGTTTATGGTGTTGATTTTCATAGACGACATGAAATTATTGATTTATTACGCACAAAGTGTCTTTGTTCCATAATCCTTCGACAGTAGGTGATCGGGGGCGGGTAGTGAAAAAACGTTTAACTTAGTCATTGTGACTTCTCTAGTCACTGTATAGCAACAACTATGTACAACTACATATTTTAGTCTTATTAGACTTGGTCAGTGCAATACTGTGCGTTAGTATAACACAATAGCCTATAACACTATCAATTGTTCAGTGTGAACAAGCTGATTAGTAAAGACTACAAATTAGTAATAACAGTTGTCAGCATGAACAATTGTTCAGCTTAGACATGTGCAACCTGTTTAGGTTAAGATTACAATACAGAGCCGGTTATGTGAATTCGAGAGTTTTAATCCGTCATAAACCGATCACAAGCTTAATGTGGTCAAATCATAAAACATAAATATGATACAATATTTTTAATGCGTAGAAAATTAGAAGAAATAAAGAAAAACTTTAGCCACGTGATTAGACAACCAAATTATTTTTTAAGAATCCCTTATAACTAAAAACTAAACAACACAATATGACATAGGTGGTTCTAGTTTGGTTATTTGTTTTTGTTGCTTTCTGACCAATTTGTGCTTCCTATAAACTAAGGGCGTAAGTTATAAGTAAACAACTTGGTATAAAATTAAGTTAGTATTTGATACATATAAATATAAGCCGTAATAAAATGAGTCTTTCTGTTCGAGTGAAAAGAATAATATTTGTATTAACCACATAGTAATCGAATGAGCCATTCTATAAGAAATATGATTTCTATCATTACAATAATTATTCTTTGAAGGTAACTATTTTTCTTCTCATTCTTTCTAGAAATGAAATGATTTTTAATTAATTCATAATCCGAATCATGTCTCAAATAATGACCCGACACATGTTTCCACCCATGATCTCACCCACTATCATGACCACCACCACCACCAATTGTCAACGCCACCACCATGAACACCGACACCACCACCGACACCGACACCACGGTCAACCACCCTCTCCACCACCGTCACCACCATCAACAACACCGCCGCCACCACCCAACCACCCAACCACCTCCCCCACCACCACCACCAACCACCAGTCCACCACCATCAATCCTACCACCACCAACCACAACAATACCCCCACCACCACTACTGACCGCTACCACCAACACCACAACGATCACCACCGCATTCCATTCATTTGTCTTTTCTTGTCTACTCAACGTACGATACAAAGTCTAATATATAAAAAATCAAATTCAAAAGTTGTAAGTGGTGTTAAAAAAATATTTCTCTTGAAAAATAATAATTGGACTGCCACAAAGGTCAATTGTGAGTTTGTGACTCGTACATTGCTTGACTCGGATAAATTAGCAAAACACGGACACGTTCCAGATGAACAAAGACACGCTCACCTTTGGCTCCATTTTCTACTCACCTTCTTGGAACGATAATTTTATATGTTATTTATAATGTATTTTGTGTTGTAATATTTGACCTTCCGATTATTTAAATTAAATATTACATAAAATAATAACGTATATTATTTAATTGTTTATATTTATTTTTTAATTGTTAATTGTTAAAATATTTTTTTTTCTTTGAACAACTAACTTTATTAATAGAATGCTAACTAGAAGCTAAAACCTCAATGATACAAAAGTAAAACAAGAAATAAACAAATAAAGAGAAGAAAACACCATAATGCCAACAAAAAAGCTTTGCTAGAGACATTTTCCCATTGTTGAAGACAACATTATTTCTTAACCTTCATATGCACCAACACGTTACTAGAACAATTGCATGAACTATCTTTCTTTTAGCGTCATCACCTTGAATTGTCTTATGAAGGCCTAATAGATCCTTGTACGAAAAAGCATATATAAGAGGAATTTTACAACATTAGCCAACAAAGATCCATATTAAATCAGCCACTTTACAAGATGCGAACACGTGTTAATATTAACTTACAATGATTTTTACATGATTAAATTCCGTCTTAGTTTCATGGGCAAGTTATCGATTTAGTGTTGATATGACCGATTGACATTTTGATGTTACGGCGAATATTTTTCTTCATAAAAGATTATGATACTACCAAATTAGTTTTATGCATCTACAATATATAATTATTCAAAACTTGAACAAAAACTTTTCGTAAGAGCATTCTTGCGGTTTCCATCTCTTCGTTTTTATATAAGACAAAAAAGTTTATAAAACTTTCAACTTATCCAACACTATTCAATACAAATAAAGTACAGATACT
This sequence comes from Flaveria linearis, assembly GCA_024085815.1. Lineage (NCBI taxonomy): Eukaryota > Viridiplantae > Streptophyta > Magnoliopsida > Asterales > Asteraceae > Flaveria > Flaveria linearis. The sequence goes on from CM044003.1 coordinate 6,945,700, forward strand.
TTGTCGATAATATTCTATAAACTTCTGCTTTAACCTTTTGAGGATAAGTTCATGTTTGTGTTATCCATTTGTCTCAAAAATTAGACACGAGTGATCATAATACATGCTTCGTGAAAATAATGTAAAACATAACCCTTCTATTAATTACTAAAACATTTTTGTTTGAAGTATATGCTACCTTCAAACATCTTCCTTATTTATATTAGCAATAGATTGATAACTCAATTAATTTAAAGTCAAATCTTTAAAACGCACTTTAACTCTTTGCAATTTGTCAAATAAGTCGTCAAGGACAATGAATACTTGTTTTTGATAAAAACTTTATTTAATTATCAATAGCCATTGCACATTGTAGCGTTACTGTTAACCAATTGAGCACAATAATGCATAATTCGACAAAAACAAGAAATGAAGAATATGAAACTTCAGTAAGAGTACAAGAAAGAGCTTTATTAATCAAAATGATTACAAGTGATTAGTGATCTGTAAAAGAGTAAAAGTAAATATCTCATCGATTACACAGGATCCCTATTTATACCGCTAATTGAGTAACTAACTCTAACGATCACTTAACACACTCAACAAATATTAAGAATTTACACTTACGATCCTAGACTAATACTTCCGAAGCTGGAAGTATCCTTTAAAAGAATTTCAAAGTAAAGCGTTAACACCACCAACCCTTTCGAGGCAAAACATAACCTTCGGAAGATATGAACTAAACTTCGGAAGAATCATGTTGGCTTCGGAAGAAACTTAACTTCGAAAGATACACTGTTTTGACTTTAATATCTTACAATCTCCACCTTTAAATCAAAACAAGATTCTAACCAACTCCCAACACATCCAAGCAAAACTTAAACTTGACACCAGGTAAAGACTTTATAAACATATCCGCTGGACTCTTCAAAGTAGACACGCTCTCCACTTTCACCTTCCCAGCATTAACCACATCCCTTATGAAGTGCAACTTCACATTGATATGCTTTGTCCTCTCATGAAACATGCTATTCTTAAATAACTGGACAACACCCAGGTTATCATAATACATCACTGAGTCTGCAACATGAATCCCCAATTCAGAAACAAAACCATGCAACCATATAGCTTCCTTGACTCCTTCAGTCAAAGCTACATACTCCGCTTCTATGGTAGATAATGCCACTACATGCTGCAGCTGGGCTTTCCAACTAACCAAGTTACCCAACACTTGAAATGTATACCTTGTAGTAGATCTCCCTCTATCTAGATCCTTGGCAAAATCTAGATCAACAAAACCAACTATCCATTTACTCTCCCCATGTTCATGGCAACCAAACACTAAACCATAGTGCTTAGTACCCCTGAGATATCTGAAGATCCATTTCACAGCATCCCAATGAGCTTTACTCGGAGTACCTGCTGATGAAACTCACAACATATCCAATATCTGGCCTTATACACACCATCAAATACATCAATCTACCAACCCACATTATACTGTAGCTTATCGAGTCAACAGGTCTCCATCAGCTGTATTAGACATGAAGACACCTATGAAGGAATGGTCAGGTAAATTTGAATATAATTAAGATCAGAGGAGAATTAAAATAAAAGCTTATACGAGTTAGAAGATATGTAGTCCACACTCAATGAAACTGTTCTGATATCGGGCATCAAGATATGTCTAAGATTCTAAGAATAACAAGTGGTAAAATGTGGGTTTATAGAATGACAAGTTGCAAAAGTTCTAGCTCCACAGGGCACCACTGCATGCAAGGGGGTTCCACAGCACAGGGCACCACCACATGCGGGTTTTAGGCCAGCATCTCGATAGGGTCAAAGGAGCAAATCCTCTGGTGGGGGTCGCATCAGAAGTTGCTTCAAATTTGCTTATATATAATGATAAAAACTACATGAAATTTGATTATCATAAATAACAAACAATCAATAATTATTTGCTACTAATCATCATAGAACATCAATGGTAACTTGATAAACGATAGCAACTTGTCACCAACAAGTACAATCAGTAGCACTCGTTGACATTTATATCCTCAACCTCTAAACACCAACTAAAACGTTATGATGGTATGTTCAATATATTAAAAAAATAGTTTGGTTTGTTTTATATACTATTTATAGAGAAATCATTCATTTTTTATAACCTTTTTGTTTTATCTGATTACATATTTTATAATCGTGACATACTTTAATTTAATAGTGAAAACCAGGATTCAAAAACTATCCGATAATTATGAAATCAAAAAACTTACAAGCTTCTCCATAAGATATATATATTATGGGTTCTCTAGTTGTTTAGAAATAACATAAATCCCTTGATACACAATAGCAATGACATGTGACAAGATAAGACTTGAAACGAATTATACCGATCAGTAAATCCTTTTAGCTTTTGAAATACTGAAATGTTTCTTTTGAAAACAACATTTACTAGTAGACTCGACTCCCGAATTTTCCTTTGGGCACTTACTCTTTAAACTCTCATTTATAGGAATTAAAACACACCATCAATGGGCTTTGACATGTGTGACTCATGTGACATGTCTTCAGAGGCAGGCGAAGCTTTATAGGGGCGAGGGGGGCCCCCGCCCCCCTCTTTTTTTCGTCAGTAGTGTAAATTTTCGGCTCGATAGTGTAAAATTTCGGTCCGGTAGTGGAATTTTTTTAATAAATATAGAGTCCGCCCCCCCTAAAATACTTTACTTTCTCCCCCGCCCCCCTAATCTTTCGATCAAGCTCCGCCGCTGCGGCCGTCTTATCACACTTCTAGCAATTGATATTTAACTGAAAATTAACCAGCGTATTACGGCACGTTTGTAAACTTTGTATGATGTATATTGGTGTGGTATTAACGTGGTTAAGTATATAAAATAAATGTACAAAAGTGCTACACTTTGGGTGAATAAGGTGGTGTCACGTGACATTGATGATGAACAAAATAATAATGTTTAAAAATGCCTTTATTTTCAGTTTCGCTTTATGCCTTCAAAAACGTTAGGACGCCCCTGAACCCACTGACCTTGGTTTTTGAGGGTAAGTGGTGTAGGAGATGAGTAAAAGAATTGAATTTAATTTGATAGAAAACTAATATAATATCATGAAGTTGAGCCGGCAAACGAGAGCAAAGAGAGAAAACTAATATAATATCATGAAGTCGAACCCGCGTCTGTTGCATAAAAAAGAAAGCCTTAACATTGGAGCAATTATACGATATTTAATCTAAATAAAAAAAATAGATAGCTAAATCGAGGATTTATAGTTGTTTAAAATCGGGTTAAAAGTAGCGTGTGTAAGTCGTGGACAAATGAACAACCAAAAGCTAATCGTCCATTTAATTACAACTAATTTTATAGTATTAACTATAAAATTATAGTTAATACTATAATTTTTAACTAAACTAAACTAAGCAGTTGTGGGCTTGGACGACAAAAACGATCCAACTATATTAGAACCGGATATGTGACGATCAAGCTAATCGTCCATTTAATTACAACTAATTTTATAGTATTACAACTTCTGATTGAATTGTGTATTAAATATTAGGTTAATCGTTTACATGGTAAAGATAATTGAGTAACGAGTTTAGTTTAATAGAATCTATAAGAATAATACGAGTAATGAGCTTAGTTATTTATGTAGTTAATGGGTTTCATAAATTTTTAACATGTGTAAGTTAGATTACGTTAGATTTTTATTCGTAATAATTGTTGCTAAAAGTTCTTTGGGGACGGTTTTGAAATTTTATGTTGGTATGTAGGTCTTAACATTCATTAAGGGTTAACTGGATTTAGATTGTATATGTAGTAACAAAATATAATTTTCATGGGGTGCCGGTGAACCCCATACACACCCCTTGGGTACGCCTCCATGTAGCTTTTGATAATACTTCACACCAAATTGACTCGTTCTTAAGTAAATGATTCAAATCAGTTGCCTTTAGTTATATTTGATGACTAGATATCACGTAAAGTTGCTGTTTTTAAAAAAACGTAAGAATCCTTTGAAAGCATTATGAATTTCAAAGTTCCTTATTTTGCAAGACATCAAGAGATCCACTTGTTAGTTGCTCTGGTTGTCTTTGCATTCAAACATATATAAAGAATGAACATAAAAACAGTTGATCTTCACAATAATCAAATGAATATGGAATGCTAAATTGTAAACATCTAAAAGCTTCTATGAAGTTTGAATCTCTTTTAAAACATTAAGATTATAAAATTTGGACAAAGAAATATTATTAAAACTTAATTTTAAGATTTATGTTTTGTTAAACTTATATTGTATGTTTTCTTTTGTTACATTGTTGAGTTTGAATTGAAAATTGAAACTTTTGAATGAATGATCATTTCTGTACTAAATTGTAATATGAAACTGAGCCAAAATGAACCGAACCGAGTTCGACCGAGCATTTTTCGCTCGATTTCTTAAATTCGAACATAACCGAGCGGCTCGGTTTGTAAACGAACCGAGTTTGAGCGAGTCTTCGCTCGAGTTGGTTCGGTTCGGTTAGTGAACAACCCTGTCTCGAACTCCATCAAAAAAAAAAAAAGAAAGAAAAAGAAAAAAATGAAGCACCAATTACACGCTGGATTGTACTGGGCCAGATGCCTTTGGGAGTTTGATCCAACTATTTTGTTACTTTTTTGTTTTTTTCACTTGTTGGGAATTAGCCCATTAAGTACAATATCAACAGTTTATTAGGTTCACTTTGATTTTTAGCCCATTTCTATTTCTATTTAATCACTCGGCCCAACAACATCACCAAAGATGTGGTCCATCCGATAAAACTTAATTTCATTTTCATGTATGGATGAAACCCGCGCGATACGGAGAGGGTATGAATATTTTTATCACTGTATCTTTAGTTAATTTTTCTTTATTGTGGTAACTCTCATTTTGCTAACTCGCTACTCTCTGTCAACTCATCAGCGAGAAGGTTAAATCATAAGAATATCTCGATAGAGAATCTTAAATAATGCAATTTTGACCAACTTTCCTAACGTGTCACTTTCTTATTGGTTTCGTCTCCTACAATCACTTACGTTATACGTTTGTGCCTTTTATCATGTTATAGAAAATAGTTCTTGATGCAATGAATATTTAAGCATTTTCTTTGTCTAGCATCTCCACTTAGTTATTTCTCCCTAAACATAAAACCATTGAGACCAAAGTCTAGATAAAGGGTCACCCGAATTAGGAACAAAACTTTCACAAGAACAAAGCACCAAACCGTGGAAGTTAATTTTAGTATTTTACCAACAATTTAAATAAATATTTTAAAATTTAATAATCTAATTCAATGTAATTCATGACAAATTAATTGACTCTTGTCTAACCAGCAAGTGATTATATCATGATTATGTTCTATAATAATTTTCATTTATAAGGTCATGAGACATTTAAAAATAACGACTTGAAATTCTTATTGAGGTCACATAGGAGGGCAATTAGAACACTCTTAAACCGAAATTATATATATACAATTACATTTCCCTATATATTTAAAAAGGAAGTGAAATGAATAGTAACTGAGGGCATTTTCGGTATTTCATTCGTTCTCGAAATTCGTGCGTGGCCTTTAAAGATCATCAGCTGTTGGCGGTGGTGGTCGTCTCGTCGTTCGTCACCGCCAAGGCGGGCCTCGGCTTCAGGTGGTCGTCGTGTTGGTGGTCGTCGTGTATGCGGTGGTGGTCGCCGTTCGGTAGCCCCTACACTCCGATCATTATATGTAGCGGTGGGCGACCGACTCTCGCGATGGCTGTGTGGCGCCGCCGGCATTTAAGGCGCTGTGACTGTGCCGATGGTTATGGTGGTGGTGTTAGAGAGGGTATGTGGAGGTGGAAGGTCTTGGGGAGGTGACAGGTGGCTGACACGACGGTAGGGGCTATTGCCGGTCCGCCGCCCTTCTGTGGTTCGGTTGGACCAGGCGGTGGCCCTCTGGGTGGTTTTTTCTCCAGTTGGTTTTTGAGTTTGACGGTGGCGGGTGGCGACGGCGATTGCCTGCACAGAGAGAATGATGGGAGAGCTGGTGTGTTGCCGCCGCTTCCGGCGACCTTTGGGTCGGCTAGAGGCTGTCTAACGATGTCGATCCTTGCAACGGTGGTGATGCCTTTTTCTCCTCCCTGATTTTCATCTCTGATGCTCTGTTTTGCTCTTTAAACTCTTATTTGTTTGGCTTGGTACAACTGGGTGATGCATGTTGGGGTATGTTCTGTTCTATTTGGGCTCGGCTTGCAAAGGGAAAAGGAATAGGGCCCCGCTTTGTTTCCGCCGCTACCGAAGACCTTGGGTTTAGCGGCGGTGGTGGCACGTCCTTTCCTTCTATGATTTTAGTCTCTTTCACTTTGATTTTGTTGTTTGCACCCTTTAGGGTTCCGACATGGTTGTGGCCTCCGGCTATTGATGAAGCAAAAGGCAGCCATAGCCGCTGGATGTTCGCTCCGGCGACGCCGGCCTTGCCTATGGCCGCTGTTGAACTGCCACGGCTGGTTGATATGGCATCCTCCGTTTTAGTTTTTTGATATTTTCAAGGGGTTTTGCCCCGGTTTAACTAATATGGATGTTATTATCCTATATGTTAATTTTACGTTATAACAAACATAGTTTGCAACCCTCTTTGAGTTTGGTACAACTGCATAATGCATTTGAGTTTGGGGGTGACCTGGTGCATCCGGGTTTGCTATCTGAGGCCTTTAATTTGGGATTTGGGTCGCGAATCTCTTCTTTATGGATGCCTGCACCGGCCGGAGAGTCTCGATCTGAGACGAGATATGTCGACGATTGCCTTGGGCGATGATGATGTTTGTACTCACATCTGAGCCATCTCGATGTTACTATTTTTGTCCGATTTCTTCAATCTGCTTCATGCTTGCTTACGTTTACTTAGGCGTGGTGGTGGTGTTTGTTTGATCTGAAATTTTTTGTCAAGTCGGTTGGCTATGATGACTTCTACATTTTTACCATCAAGCGATGAACATGGCATGGCAAGGATGGTGGATGGTAGGTTTTTAACCTGCAACCCGCCTTGCAGCCATGATATTTGAGAATTCTGAGCCATCAAAAACTTCATTCCGTCTGAGAGCGTCTTTTTTTATTGTTATATTTTTAGCCGGCTTCATACATTTTAGGATGCATTGTGTTAGGACCGTGTACGTACGGAGTACTAACTGATTCTTCGTTATACCAACTCAAATAGTGCGGAATCCTATTTGATTGGCGATCCAATCAGGGAGAACGAAATCAAGATCAATCCTAACGATTAGAAAACGTTAAGAATTGACTAGGAATGATCTGAAACGTTCTATGAAGTTGGAAGGGACGAACAGGGCGCTCTGGGTCGACTAGGGTTATGAATATTCGAAGTGTTCTGTTTTTCCACGAACTAGGTGGTATTTATAGGTAAGGGTTTCTCATTCGGGCGACTGAACCATTCGCATGGTTCAGTCGTGCGATTGACCTATGCGGTTGATCCATACGTACGACTGAGACTTCAATCGTACGACTGGTTCAATCTCATGCTTCAGTCTTCCGACTGATCCAGTCTCATGGTTCAGTCGTGTGACTGAGCCATTCGCATGAAGTTATTCATGCGTATGGTCCATTGGCATGGCCCATTCGCATGATAACTTCATCATGTTAAGTTTGAATGTGTTAATCATTACAACATTAATCATATCAATTCAAACAACCACAAACCTATATAATTAATCATTACACAACCCATTAATGAAATATATAAACATTATAACATAAACAGCCAAATGTATTTCATTAATCAACGTTCAATTACATATAATCAAGACATTACAAAGATATTATATTCAGTTCAGAATCTAGGGACACATGTATCAACAAACTCCCCCTTGGACCTAGATTCCTCTAATGTCTTGCTTTACCCATAACCTCTTCGTACTTCTTGAATTTCTCCTCTCTAGTTACACCTGCATGTATTTCAAATACAAAGCAGAGGCGTATGACGTGCTGATATTGGAGAGCTTGTACGATATCCTGCGAGTCATAGAACAGTGGCCACTTGTAGAGTGTATAAACATCATTAGCTGACAAGTTCGTGAGCCACATTGGGTCAAATACCCGGATGACATCCATCTGTCCATCTCTGTTCAACACTATGACTGCTTCAGCTGTTCGCCAATCGTAGTACCACCATTTGAAATGTGAAGTGATGTCCTGAGGCATTTCCTTTAAAGGGATCTTCGACATGGTGCGCGGAGGACGCCACTTCAACACAATCTTTGGCTTCCCGGTTCGTGGATCAACTTCCGACCTTCAATGTACCTCGTAGGTTGTTGAGGCTTGAAGTTCACCCACCGGGTGTGGTACTCTCTCTTTAACGCAGCTTCAAACCAACCTGACATTTTTCTCGGATCAGCATACAGCAACTTCAGCTTTGCCAGTTGGTTGAGCTCAAAACCAGGTAGAGTCTTTAGATCGTGTGGGAATCTAAAGTACTCAATACCTTTCTCCTCTTAACTGCATATGCGTTAAGATCTTCAAAATACGCCCAAGATATGATCTTGCTAGACACCTTCTGATGTTTCTTCACTCTATAAAGTTTGGTGTAGGCATCAGACTTTGGAGCATCTCTCTGGGCACGAAGCTCTGCAAAACAAGCAGCCCACTCAGCTTTTCTTTCTTTGACTTCTGCTTCAGTAGCTCGGGCTGTATCCTCTTGTTTGTCATTTTCTGCTTCCATCTTTTCCAGAGTGTTAAATGTATCACTAACTAGGTTGTCATCCAAATTTGGAATGACATGACCTTCAGTGTCTGTATACTCTGGATAATGTTGATCAGTGATGTCCTCAATCTCAATCTCATCAATATCATGTAGCTCTTCATCACTGTCAAAATGGACTTCAGGAGCATCTTTCACAATCTCATCGGCGTTAAGCTTGAATATCTCAGCCAACTGCTCCTTTGTGAAGCCATGAATAATTTCACCCTCCTCAGGGGTATACTCAACCGATCTTCTCATGATACCCTGCAGATCAAGAATCATTGTTAACTGACTCTTGACCTGCTGTAGGGGTTCGACATCGTATTCATCGCGTTGGAAATTTGGATCTGCTTGATTTAAAACATGAAACAGAATATCTGTTAGAAAATAATCAAGCTCAATCATTAACAAAAGATATAAACATTCATTACATAAATGTTACATAGTTTCAAATACAAAAGTCTGTTAAATACATAAACATGAATAACTAAACAGTACTTTTATCTTGGATCTCAGGAGTTTCTTCAGTTGGAGCAGAGGAAGAGGGTCCCTGATCTTGACGATGTTTAGAGCGTCTCTCGTCTGCTACATCATCGCTATGATCCCGTGCTGTCTCTCCTCCTTCACCTTCCTCATCATCATTCTTCTCGTCACCATCACCACTTTCATCACTATCATTGTCGTCCTCCTCATCATCGTTGTCCTCATCATCATCATCATCATCTTCATCATCACCTTCTCCGATCTTGAGGGGCTCACTCTGATTGTTTTTTCAGCTTAAGCAATAGAGTCTTGTGAGCCGCCTCCAGCTTCTCTATCTTTTCATCTGTTTCAGCCTCATGTTTAAGCAAGCCTGTGATCTGATCAGTCTATGAAGTGATCACCTGGGCTTGTGAAGATGTCAACTCCCTCAATCTCTCAATCTCAGCTGTTTGTGTAGAACTTTTCTCTTGCAGCTGTAGAATCTGAGCAGACTTGGCCTTGTCGGAGGCTAGTAATTAGAGCACCATGCTGTTCAGTGCAACAAGTTGCTCAGCTACAGAGACCGGTGGTATGACTGAGCTTGAGGGTGCAGATGAGGGTTGCGATTGGTGAGTGGAGTGGGTTGTGGTGGCTGTGGTGAATATGGGAGGAGGTGGAAATGATGTAGTGGGGGCACAGTGGTGGTTGATGTGGTTGCTGTGGTGGTGGATGGTGTGGTGGCTGTGGTGGAGGATGGAGTGGTGGCTGTGGTGGTGGATGGTGTGGCTGTGGAGGTGGTTGTAACAAAGGTGAGACGTCTTTTCTTCTTCTTTTGACCATGGGGTTGTGCCATCCTTTTCTTCCTCGTTCCCGTGGAAGTGGATGCTCCCCCTACAACCCTGCTTGCTGACTCCGGTGCATAACTCGGATCAGTAGCTATCTCTCCTGAGTCTCGTGGGCCTTCACCAACCGCCCTTAGCCCATGTTCTGTGGGAACAACCTTGCTTCCCACAGTACGTGTCAGGGGCTCCTCTTCAGACTCCTCTTCCTCCACATCAAGAATAAAATCCTGATGGAAACCAGCCGACTCAGTTCTATCGTGGGTGGATGGTGGAGATGGTATATCAGTGGTAGTGGCCCTAGATGGAACGGGGCCTGTATCTCCACCATCACCACTGTCATCATCATCAGAATCATCTGATGGTATCGTAATCACCTCCGTATCAGATTCGCTGTCATCATGACGCCATTTGCGTCTCCTCGGTGCTACATACTCAGCACGGGCCAGATGCCCAATCAACCTTTTCATCACTGGCTTCACCTGCTTGCCTCTGTAAACCTTCATCCTCCCAAGAGTGGTGTCATCCATAATCTCCAACACCACTGCATCACTCCTTTCCTTGGGAAGACCGGGCAACTTCTCATCAAATATAAGCTGTAGAAATCAGGGATACATGCAAAAACCTTCCTTCCCCTTAGCCTCTAAGTTCTCAATCTGATACATGAAGATCATGTTGGAGAAGCTGAAGGGGTGGTTCAGAACCAGTGCCACGTAGGCATTTTGAATCTGGTCTGATAGGTCATCAAACCCACCCCTCCGCGAAGCTATGCACTTGAGGATGACATGTGCTAGGTACTTGTACTGGGGGCTCAGGTTGCTCTTGTTCAGCACACCCGAGTTTATGTCCCCGCAGTACCCTATCCTCAGGAAACATCCACGAACAGTAAGAGGGTGCAGCTTGAGTGGGTGTTCCTCGTCGTCTCCAAAACCTAAAACTCTCCTGATATCTGCCGCTGATCCTAAAACTCTACCTGAATAGCCGCTGTGATCTCTATTGCCCTACCAAAATAGTACTTCGGATACGGTAGGGCTCCACTGATCGGTCTACCGAAGCTCCCTCCCAAAATGACTGATGGATAGACTGATAGGGAGTACAAGGTGTAGATATAGCTTGAAAATTCGTGACCTCCTCAAAAAATCGATAATCCCTTCAAACTCACCACCATTTCTCGAGGTGGAATCCAAGTGGGCACAAATATTATGCTTTGGATTTATGGTCCACCTATTAGCCATATTCCTGTAATCAATAGCAAACACACGTTAGAAACATGTAAGACAGAGTTTGACTAAATCAGAAAACAGTTTAGTTCAATCATGCGATTGTACTGTGCGATTGGGTTCAGTCGGATGGTGTGTCATGCGATTTAGCCTAATTGTGAGACTGAACCTGCGATTTAGTCAGTCGACCGAATGACTCATTCGCATGTTTCATTCGGCCGATTGACTGAATCGTTCCTTTCAATCGTGCGATTGAAGTTCACTCTAGAGTCCAGTCGTATGACACACTCAACTCATTCGCATTATTCATTCGGCCGATTGAATGAGTCGCCCCTTTCAATCAGGCGATTGAAGTTCATTCTGGGGACCAGTCGCATGACTCACTGTTCGATTCCATTAAGACTCAGATCAACCCATATTGCGAGTAGACATTAAACTTAGGTTCTTTAGACTCGCAATCATGTATCTGAACCACCTAATCCACTGATTTTAACATTGTATGTGATTAAGGCCGCTTATTGTGCAGGTTTGTTTCGGTTCAATATTTAGGGCAAATGCGGACTGATTTCGTATAATTTTGATATTTTGATTCATCCTTGTGTCAGGTATTACCTGTGTAACAAATCCAAATGGTCAGAAATCGGATATCACAAAGATTAAAGGTCAAACGAAAATTTGGCAGAGTAACGGTGCGAATTGGAGATTTAGGGCGAATGAGGTCTGCGATCGACTGAGGGATCTATTTATAGACAGACTCAGTTCAGTCGGCCGACTCAACCTCCAGTCGTACGATTGAGAGTAGTCGCATGACTTAGTCGTGCGACTGAAGTTGAGTCGTACGATTCACTCATTCGACTCGTTCCAATCGCATGGTTTACTTCCATTCTCATGTTTGGCCTATTCGGTCACATTCAATCGGCCGATTGAGCTCATTCGCATGTCTCAATCTTACGATTATGTTAAATCGTATACCCATTCGTACGACTGGGTCAGATCAGATCCATTCGTGCGATTGGGCTATACTTGTGTTATTTTTGTCAAGTTATGGACCGACCCTTAGTTTTCTTAACCAATTGATAAGACATTATAATCTTTTGATCATCTCAGACATGATCACTTTTAAAAACAACACATTCACTGATCACCTCAGATGTGATTCATTTATCCACCCGATCACCTCAGAAGTGATCCATTTACCCATCCGATCACCTCAGACGTGATCCTTTTAACCTTTCAGAAACAATTTGTTAAGTAAACGTTAAGCACATTTGGTGATGTTAACAGAGAACAATACACACAGTCCGACTATGACACATTATACTAAAAATTGGAAAATTTTAAAACTACAAATAAATTGAACATGTTTTTGTGATTTTTGTTAGGGCAGGTTTGTATAGCCTATTAGCATTGTCATTATAGCAGGAACAGACTCATTTGGAATCAGACAGGCATATACACCATTACTTGGAACATTATGAGTTGATTTCATTTTTCATGATGACATATCACAGTTTGTTCTGATCTAAGACTTCTAAATACTAACTGGGAATCATGTTTAATATAATACGTAACACACTTTGATCGTCAACTTCAGTCGGTGCATACAAGACGATTGTCAGTATACTTGTCCACTTAAATTCATACACAGACTTTTGACATACATTGGTAATGAATTATGTTATATTATTTCAAACAACATTTGTGTATCCCACGCTTATATGGTAATCAGCATTCCTTAATGGACTTTCGAGCGGTCTTTAGGTATTTTTGCAAGAAGAGACTATTCTTAGATCTTTCAAAGAGAAGCCAATCCTCAGGTCAGTGCCATCGCACAGCAGAGAGGCGGCAAACAACAATGAAGTCTAGAATATGTAGGTTATGCTTATCCTCAGGTCAGTGCCATCGCACAGCAGAGAGGCACACAACATATCTCCTTGTTAGAGCATTTCTTATTTTCTTTTGCACATAGCGTACCAACAACATAAGTTATCAGCTTGATTACTCTAGTATTCAATTTTTTCCGTGCTTTGCTCTTTTTGTGGTCATTTGCACACCTTTGGTGGCATTTATTTGCTCGATATCCTTTATCGGAAGAGCTGATTGTGTTAACCAGTGATAAGATGGGAACCCACAGTTGATTGAACCAGTTAGTTTAGATTAAGTTTACCAATGACGTCTACTTGTCTATAGTGTTGAATCTACTGACACATCATATAATGAACTAGCACCTCCCTAGATCAACTTTCTCCGTGTAATTACAGTAACAATCAAACGTACTATCATTTTCCCATTTTGTTAGACTTAGACTTCTCTGAGTTTTACATTTTCAGTAAGTTAATTAACATTTTTTGATCACAACATCATTTTGTTGTTCCAAATAACTCGATGCCTGTGTACTATCACTTTCCATAATTTATCGAGTCACATTTCCAGTTTAGATGTCTATGCCTTTTCAGCTTTACTTACCTCCCCCCCCCTTTTTTTTAAGTAAATGAATACTGAAATAAATCTCCCCCTAAAATACTAAAACAAAAAATCTTTTTATGTTTTGGATTTTTATAACGCAAGGAAATTAAAAAAATTAAAATAAAAAAATAAAAGAATTAAAAAAAAACTGTGTCGGACTATGTATCTGTTTCTTCCGCAATCATATCACTTTTCTTTTTAACGCCGTTGACCTCTAGCAGATAGAAAAATTTAGGTTTATCAAATGGTTTTGTGTAGAGGTCAGCGCGTTGAAAATCCGTGTTAATTTTAATCACATCAATCAATTGTTTTTCATAGCAATCGAGTATAAAATGATATTTAATGCCGATGTGTTTTGTTTTCGGATGTTGAACAGGATTTTTAGTAACAGCTATGGCAGCAGAATTATCAACATAAATAGGGGTGTTAGAAAATTTCAAACCGTAGTCGCGCATTTGCTGTTGAATCCAGATAATCTGAGAGCAGCAACTTGCAGCAGCAACATATTCAGCTTCACAGGTTGATAAAGCAACCGAGGTCTGCTTCTTGCATTGCCACGTGACTAATCGCCTTCCAAAGAACTGACACCCTGCTGATGTAGACTTGAAGTTCATCTTGCAGCCACCATAGTCTGAATTGCTGTATGCAGTAAGCTCAAAGTCATCATCATGAGGATACCACAACCCCAGTGTTGGTGTACCCTTCAGATAACGAAAAATCCTTTTCACACCAATCAGGTGATTCACTTTTGGCTTCGCTTGATATCTAGAACATAAACATGTGGCATACATAATATCTGGACGCGAGGCAGTGAGGTACATAAGAGATCCGATCATCCCACGATACATAGTGGCATCCACCAAGTCCCCATTCTCATCAGGAGCCACATCATGATTTGTGGCGAGAGGGGTACCGGCTGGAGAGACATTCTCCATATCAAGCCGCCTAAGAATATCGCTGACATACTTGGTCTGATGTAAGAAAATACCGGTTGGTGTTTGATCCACCTGTAATCCTAGAAAGAACTTCATTTCTCCCATGGCACTCATTTCGAACTCTGCCTTCATCACAGATTCGAACTCTTTACACAATGCTTCATTCCTAGAACCAAAGACGATGTCATCTACTTAAATCTGCACCATAAGCAAATCACCATCCTTTTCCTTGATGAATAAAGTACAGTCAATTACACCCCTGCGAAAACCATGTTTCAACAGATGGGTGGAGAGCTTCTCATACCAAGCGCGAGGGGCTTGATGTAGCCCATACAGAGCCTTATCCAGTTTGTATACTCTGTCCCGATGATACGGATCCTCAAATCCTTCGGGTTGACTGACATAGACCTCTTCACGGATTTCCCCATGGAGGAATGTACTCTTCACATCCAACTGATAGACTTTTATCTTCATAAACGACGCATAGGCAAGGAAAATCCGAATTGCTTCCATTCATGCCACTGGTACAAACACTTCATCGTAGTCGATCCCCTAGACTTGTCTAAATCCCTGAACAACCAAGCGTGCCTTGTTTCTGATAACAACACCTTGGTCATCCTTTTTGCACTTTAGTACCCATTTGGTACCAATCACTTTAACTCCTTTTGGCCTGTTAACGAGGGTCCAGACTCCAAGTTTCTTGAACTGAAGTAGCTCTTCTTGCATAGCATTGACCCAGGCCTCATCTTTCAGGGCGTCACTGACGTATTTAAGCTCGATTTGTGAAACAAAACATGAGTAAGCTCCGTCATTGACATACCCTTTTCCATGACCGCAGCATAATCAGCAGAGTATAGCTAATTTCGAGTCTGCACACCGGATAGAAGATCCCCAATGATAGCCGTGGGGGGATGATTCACACTGATCCTAGTCACTGGTGTGGAAGGAACCACAACCTCAGAGTCAAGATTGGTGATTACAGATTCAGTATCCAGATTTCCCAATGCTGGTTCAGCAGCTGAGGACCCACTTTGTTGATTAACATATGATCAAGGTCTGGTTCAGCTGCTTCTTCATCACCTGATGAGTCATCACTCTTATCTTAAGCAGGAGTCGAAGAACTTGAGGCACCACTTGCAGGTGTGATGTTGCTTGAATCCAGATTAGGGTTGTTGAGAACATCATACATCATCTGGGTAGCAGCTTCTTCATCCGACTCAAACTGAGGAAGATTAAAGGATTTGAAAAAGCCATCATAATCAAAGAATGATGATGGACCTTTTCCAGCAAGGGGGTGGTGTATCTCTGAACATCTACGTTGCACCACACTTCTACCTGACCTGTCGAGTTATTGTAAACTCGTTTATCTGGTATGCTGTATCCTAAGAATATTCCTTGATCAGCTTTCTCACTGAACTTGCCATCCTGAGTTTTCTTCAGAAGTGTACAAGGAGCACCGAAAGGTTCCAAATACTCCAAGTTTGGTTTACGCTTCTGTAGCAACTCATAGCATGTCTTCCCATGCTTTTCACTACTGACACACGATTGAGTGTGTAGCAGGCATTTGCTACCACTTCGTTCCAGAACTGGACTGGAAGTTTAGAATCAGCTAACATGGTTCTCGCAGTCTCGATCAGGCTTCGATTCTTTCGTTCTGCAACTCTATTCATCTGTGGCGTGTAAGCTGAAGTGAACCGATGAACAATCCCCTTTTCCTTGTAGAAAGCATCCATCCACTGATTCTTGAACTCTGTGCCATTGTCAGAACGAATCCTCCTTACCTTCAGGTTGTAGAGTGACTCCAGTGTTTTGACGAGTACCTTGAATGATTCAAATGTTTCTGATTTAGCTTTCAGAAACATCACCCAGGTGAATCTTGAGTAGTCATCTGTGACTACAAAGCAGTACCAGTCTCCTGCAATACTCTTCGTGCTAACTGGACCAAAAAGATCCATGTGTAGCAGCTCCAGGGAAATCTCAATAGAAATAACTTGTTTGGTTTTATGAGATTTCCTGGTCTGCTTGCCTTTCTTGCATGAGACACAGAAATCAGGAAGCTGGAAGTTCTTGACAGGAACTCCATCAACTAAGTTGTTATGAATCAGATGATTCATCTTCCTATGATTAATGTGTCCCATTCTTCTGTGCCACGAAATGGAGTCCTTCTCTGTAGCTTTAGATAAGAAACATTGAACAGTAGAAGCACTAGTAGAGGCATTGGACATATCTAGAACATACAGGTCATTATATCTAGATGCTGACATTAATACCTGATCCTCGGGAATATCCATTTCTTTCTTCAGAATGTAACATTTGCGATTATCAAACAGGACTTTGAATCCCTTGTCACAAATCTGAGACACAGAAAGCAGATTGTTTTCTAACTGCTGAACAAAGTTCACTTTATCGAACCTTACCTTGTCATTACCTACTTCGCCCTGAGCGGTAATGTATCCTCCTTTATTACCAGCAAATGAAACGTGTCCCCCTTTAATTGTTTGACATTGAAAAGGAGAGACTTGTTTCCCGTCATGTGCCTGAAAGCTCCGCTATCTACGATCCATGTATTTGTAGACGCACTATAGCGGACAACCTGCACATATGAGAAAATCATCAGTTAAGGAAGGGGACCCAAGCCTTGACTGGCTTGGGTTTCCCAGAGGAATCAACCATCATGAATTCGACCCACTGTCCTTTATCAGTGGGTGGAATCTCAACTTTCAGATTGTCCTTGCTTTCAGACACACCAGTTGTCTTGGCTTTCCATAAACCATCCCTGTGAAAGGATTGTTTGTGGTACACCTTAGACTGATTTACGGTTTGAGCATATGATTTAGATTCAGAAACAGGTTTTACCTCTGGCATCACGGACTTGTCTGGGACTTGTCTGTTTTGCCTTTGGCGAGGTGGAGACGGAAAAGACCTAGAAGGTGTTTTAGACCTAACAGGTGTTTTCGATCTCACTGGAGTCTTAGAACGCTGTTTTGAATCTACTTTGACTTTGTCATGAAGCTCAGCCTTAGTTCTTGGTGTTTGATAGCGAGGACAATTAGTCGAAATATGACCGCGCTGACCACAAGTATAGCAGGATCTCCATTCATCAGGGCTAGGAGATCTCTTGTGGGGCGGTGAATAAACCTCAGATTCTTTCTTTTATTTTCACTTTTAAGATTTTCACCTCCTTTGACAAATTTAACTTGTTTAACATGATTTATGTTTTGTCCTGGAAATTGGTGATTATCTTGTTTCACTGGTTTAGCTTGAGTGATTTTGGAAATCTTAGGTTGTGTGGAAGTTGACTTTTTACCCCACCCAAGAGATGCTTGAACATTCTCTTCCACTCGTTTGCCAGTGATTTGTGTGCTTGTAGTGCTTGATCAGAATCTGTCTGGTTAGGAACCTAAGAGGCAGTGGTAACTGCTGTAGCCGGATCACTGACTAGAGGAGTTGTCACCACATGATCCTTGATGGGGTTATCATTTATTGGATGTTGTTTTATGTTTAAAAAGGACCATGTGGTGGTGGCACAACTTTATAACCCAACCCCTCCCCGTTGTTGCGTTCTTTAACCAAGTTTTTCAAAATATGTGAGGAACTAGCTAGACTGTGGAGTCTTTGTTGCAAAGACTCGTTTTCAACTTGTAAAACCGCTCGTTCCTTCTTAGTTTCCTCTATTGTCTTTAAATAAAACTTGATATCATTTTCTTGGTTAAAGGCAACAACTTCTGTTTCTTTTAACTGTTTCTTTAATGCATCAATCTTTTCTTTATAACTGTTTTCATTCTGTTTTAAGATTCTGTTTGCTTCAGTGCACAGTTTTAAATCATTAACTAAGTTATCATTATGATCTAATAACCTAGCAAATTTCAGGTCAATGCTTTCTCTAAATTTTTCACAATCACACAAGCATGTTTAGTAAATAATTCATCCTTTGATTCTACCTGTGCCGATGTAGATGTTCCAGCCATGAAAGCATTTTGGGGTTCAGATTGTGCATCAGACGCAGCATTCAGTTCATTTTCCACAAACTGATCAACATCAGCTATGTCATCATCCAATTCAGCATTGTCAAGCTCAACTGAGTTCTCCCCCTCACTTGCTGAGTCTTCATTTAAGTCCTCGACAGATGCTATGTTGGCTTCCCCATCAGATAAGAACCGGAAGGACCAGTGCTGTCCTTCATCACCCTGTGCCACCAAAGCTTGGAATCACTTCCTGTGGATGCTGGCTTCTTGTCTTTATCTTGCCTATTGAACGAGGAGAAGGATTGCCGTTCCCGGTCTTCTTAGGCTTCACACATTCCCTCTTGAAGTGTCCTTTCTCCCAGCAGTTGAAACACGTGACTTTGGACTTGTCAAACCCAAATGTAGTATCTTTTGTAGCCACGAGATTCTGACCTGTCTTCTTCACAAATTTTTTAGCTCTTCGAACAGCACTTGCAAGAGCCCACATGATATCCATCCTTTCAAGCTCGTTTTCATCTACTTGTTCGTAGTCTTCATCGGCAAGATGGCAATTTCCAATCTTACCCGCCACCAGACCATCATAAGAGTGCACAACTGCAGCGAGTAGATCCATGTGCTCTTTAGCAACCTCCACTGTTACCTTTCCCAAATTTTCTGTCATCAACTTAGCAGATTGATTAACAATTGGACTTTGTAGAATTCCAGATGCACCATGAGACTCATTTGCAGATGAAGAGCCTTGATCAATTGATGATGATGCATTGGAGACAAAGGCTGTTTGCAGAGGAGCTCCAGAAGACTTTGCAGCAGGAGTGGAAGTAGGAGCTCCAGATACATTGTAGAGTGATGGGTCTTGAGTATACGCTGCTCTTTTCGTCCTATACTGGTGACGCACTTCTTCCTCTCTCAGTTTTAGAATAAAGTCATTAATATCCAAAGTCTCTAAAACTGAGTTGTGTCGCATAGTGGAAATGAATGAATGCCACTTTTCAGGTGGACCATCTGCCAAGCTTGAAACTTTGTCTTCCATTGATGTCTTTACCCCATGAGTGTGAAGCTCACTCATCAAGTGATAGAAGCGATCGATAATTTCATCCAAGCTCTCATTCCAATTGCAGAGAAGTTGTCAAACTCCTTCTTCAACGCTTTACCCTTTAGGGACTTTAGAGTGGAATTCCATCATACCGCTTCTCAAGAGCTTTCATCAACTTTTTACTTGCTTATGCTCTAAGTATTGGTGAAAAATGGCCTTGGGAATGGACTGGGTCAAAAGAGCATATGCCTTCTTTTTGGCATTGTAGGCAACCTTCTGTGTATCAGTAAGTCCACTTAAAGTCAAAGGAACACCATCAGCTCCCACGGGCATGTTATAACCAGTCTCAATAGAGTTCCATAAGTTCGGGTCCACTCCATTTAGATGAATCTCAAAACATTGTCTCCATTGTGGAAATTCATCAATAGTCAATAGCTTAGGTGGCTTGTTATGGTTCCCTATCTCATTTCCAGTAAAAGCAGGTTTTGTATCCTTGAGTCCTTTCCAGCTGACATTGCAAAGTTTTCTGAGTCCATTATATTAATACTTTAACTTGTGAAAGAATCTGCTAATGCGATTGAAGAGTGCGACTGGGATGCGACCGACACTAGCTGTATGCGATTGGACTCAAACGCACGATTGAACAGCCGACTGAGAGACTTAGGCGACTGAACAGACCGAACGACTCAACTGGACGACAGAACTGGGCGATTGACTCAATCGGGCGATTGAACAGGCGAACTACTCAATCGGACGATTTAGCTGAGTGACTGGACTTCAGTCGTACGATTGAGATAATCGTGCGACTGGGTCGGCTGAAAACTAGGTTTTTCACACTTTTTGACCTAAAACGTGGTTTTGACACCCTAGACGGCTGTGTAAGTCGAAAAACACTGATTTTTCAGAACATGAACACGTAAAGACTCGGTTTTGAGCAGAAAGATTGGATCTTTTCGCGAAAAAACGTGGACTTTAACACAAACTTGATTGAATCAAACGAAGAATCAAGAGCCAAGGCTCTGATACCACTTGTTAGGACCGTGTACGTACGGAGTACTAACTGATTCTTCGTTATACCAACTCAAATAGTGCGGAATCCTATTTGATTGGCGATCCAATCAGGGAGAACGAAATCAAAATCAATCCTAACGATTAGAAAACGTTAAGAATTGACTAGGAATGATCTGAAACGTTCTATGAAGTTGGAAGGGACGAACAGGGCGCTCTGGGTCGACTAGGGTTATGAATATTCGAAGTGTTCTGTTTTTCCACGAACTAGGTGGTATTTATAGGTAAGGGTTTCTCATTCGGGCGACTGAACCATTCGCATGGTTCAGTCGTGCGATTGAGCTATGCGGTTGATCCATACGCACGACTGAGACTTCAATCGTACGACTGGTTCAATCTCATGCTTCAGTCTTCCGACTGATCCAGTCTCATGGTTCAGTCGTGTGACTGAGCCATTCGCATGAAGTTATTCATGCGTATGGTCCATTGGCATGACCCATTCGTATAATAACTTCATCATGTTAAGTTTGAATGTGTTAATCATTACAACATTAATCATATCAATTCAAACAACCACAAACCTATATAATTAATCATTACACATGTGACAACCCGAATTTTTTTTTATAATATGTGATTTACAAATTTGTTTTTATATTTTTATTATTATTTAATAATAAGTTAATAATAATAAAAATAATGACAATAATACTAATAATAATATTATTATTAGAAATAATAATGTTAATAATGATAATTAATAATAATGAAATATTATTATTAATAATAATTTAAAAAAAAATTTATAAAATTGATTTAATAAGTCCAGGGGGTATTTGTGATAATTTTGAAACTTTAAACATAAGGTTTTCACATAAAATAATAGAAGTTTGAAAGTTGAGGGGCCATTTGTGAAATTGTTTTAAAATTAGCCCAAACCTCCCGTCCCGTCGCCCGTATCTCGGCCGGCCTCCGGCGGTTCTCCGGCGAGACCCAAACGACCAAATCACACGGTTTTGATCCAATTAATCATTCCCGACATTTTCACATGGGTTATTCGAACACATGACCCACATTAATTTGAATATTACCAACGAAATGGTGCGATCGATCTACCTAACCCACTTCGGCGACCACCCACTCAATCAACCACCAAACTTCAACTATAATTAAATTAATCGAAAGTGGACAATCGCTGACCCTTTAAAACCGTCCATCGAGTCCCATTTGAGCTAAAAACACAAACACATCACAAATTAATCTAATCTCTGTCGCGACCTGCAACTTACCTGTTCATCATCAATCGAACTTCAAAACAGGTAATTAAAACTACCTATATGCTCGATTCTTATAGGGAATGAAAGCCTATGGTTTAAATCGATTACAGTATCGAATTGAGGATCAATTTGATCGATGATGAACTAGGGTTCTTGGTGGAAATTGGGTTTCTGGAATTTGGGTTTAAGAGAATTAAAAACCGATTCCTTGTGCGGCTTAGAGCCTTTGGTTTACTGGTTCGGGAGTGTGATTGTGAACAGGAGGTCAGGGGTTCGAACCCTGCCCCCAACATTATTTTAAATGCCTTTTTAAGCATTTAAAAATATACAAAAATTACCAAAAATTATAAAAATAATTTTTAAAAGCTTCTTTTATTTTTAATACCATAAATAATTTTCTGTAAATTATTTAATTAAAAATGCCTAAATAAAATTTAAAATAATATTTAAAAATATTATAAATAACCATTTTATAAAATAGACTTTAAATGATGATTTAAAGTATTAATCCATTAATTGGACACCATATTATTTTAATGGATAAATTATAATTGTGGAAATTTAATTCTTTAAAAACCTTATTCATTTACTTAAATAATTATTATATATGTTATAAATTAAAATCCTTACAAAAGTGGATTTTTAATGATAATTAAATCATCAAATTATTAATGGACATTATATTGATGAATTAATCCTGATAATATAAATACAATTAGATTTTATAAATTTAAATATTTATAAAATCTTACAAAAATTAATACAAACTTATGTGTTTAAATGATGTCTACAATGATATGTTAAAATCATTATTAAACTAATTAAATGTTATATAAATCATTAATTATTAACAAAAATAATAAATGATTTAATGTTTATAACAAATCCCAGAAACCGAACCATAGATCAATTGAACACCAGGTTCAAGATCTAACTTATTTAGGTTTTGGATTTGTATCTGTTTGCTTACGTGAAATATAATTCCTTAGCAGGAATTTACTAGCTTGTCAACAACCCAAAGGACTGAGGTGAGTTCGTAATTGTCCCCCTTTTTAATGATTTAAATATTTGGGGCTGGAATACATGTCGTGATTTCTGATTATTTTGTGAGTTCTCGTGTTTCCTTTACTTTGGTTTTGGGATGAGGCATGTTCTTTTGAGATGGAACTTTTATTGTGATATTACTTATGTTCTTGGGATGAAACATGCCCTTTTGTTTTATGAACCATGATGGTGCTTTGCTTGGTGCTTGTGTGTGGGATAATGAGTTCACCTTATAAAAGGGTTCCGACAGGCTATCCATATGCAAATAAACTATGATACATGGACAAATTCAATGTGAAGGATTTGTTGGGCTTGTACTTAGTAAGTATGTGGGATAGCGGGTTCACCTTATAAAAGGGTTCCGTATCTTCACGAAGTAAATCTTTCTTTGGATGATAATTGACGATTATCATGTGTTTTTATGAACTCACCAACCTGTGTTGACACTTGATTTTACATGTATTCCAGGTATCTACTAGGAGCTTATGGATATGCACATAGGATCATATAAGAGCTCCAGATACATATTGGTTATTAATAAGACATGATTAGACGTATTGTTAAGAAACAATATATATATTTATTTCCGCTGCGTATAATATTTAATACTCTGATTATTAATGAAATGGTTATCTAAAACTTATCATATAGATAACTGCATCTCATGTGTAACTACTGTGTTCGATCCGTTTGCTCACCCTCCGTGATAGATTCCAGACCCGGGATTTGAGGGTGTGACGACACAAACCATTAATGAAATATATAAACATTATAACATAAATAGCCAAATGTATTTCATTAATCAACGTTCAATTACATATAATCAAGACATTACAAAGATATTACATTCAGCTCAGAATCTAGGGACACATGTATCAACACATTGCCCTCTATCTCGCAGCAAAGCGCGAGCGGGAAACCAACTATAATAATATTTAAAACCAATTGGAATGAATAGTACCATTTTGTCTTCAACCTTCGACCTTCAATCTCCAATGGCTCTCCTCCTAAAGCAATCCCACCGCCTCGCTCTCCTACCATCTTCCCAACGAACCACCGCCATCGCTGCCGCGTCGGTCACACAACCCCCCGTCACTAGCCGAACCTTCTCCTCTCCGGCGCCATACTCCCGCCGAGCCCACCCTCAACCGCCTCCCTGAGGGGCTTCGAAGGCGGCGGAGTTCGTGATCTCCAAGGTTGACGATCTGATGAACTGGGCCCGCCGTGGGTCCATCTGGCAGATGACCTTCGGGCTCGCGTGCTGTGCTATTGAGATGATGCATACGGGAGCTGCTAGATATGATCTGGATCGATTTGGGATTATTTTAGGCCCAGCCCTAGGCAGAGTGATTGTATGATTGTTGCTGGTACTTTCACCAACAAGATGGCTCCTGCTCTACGAAAGTATGTTGTTCTTCTCTTACCTTTCTGTTATATGTGTTAATGGTTTGGTAATTGCTTGTATGACAGTTGATTTCATCAGTTCGAGGTTCTGTGATGATTTGGGTTTTCCATATCTAGGGTTTCCGTTTTTGATTTTTACAGACCTTTAATGTTTGATGTTGATTGGGTTTTCCATGTGTTCATGAATCTACGTGATGTTGGTGGCTTCGATTCACTGGATCACACATTGTTGCTCTTTTAGGCTGTTTGTTGGCTGTGATGATCTAACCAAAACAGGTTGTTTTTCTGGTGTGGCAAACATTGGTAGATGGTCTGCAGCTAGAAGCAATGACCAGGTCTGAACCAAAGCTATGTTTGTCGTTGTGCTGCATCGTGTTGGCTTCAATTCGTTGGCTGTGATGATTTCAAAAAAAAATCCGTTGTTTTGGCGTGGCAACCACGTTTGGTTTGTAGCCATAATGAGAAGTCGGATCTGAGCCAAGGGTTGAAACTAGGGTTGTACCGGTGATTATCAGTTTTAAAATACTCGCGCAGCGCGCGAGGGAGACTTCAACTAGTAATATTTAAAAACAAACTCAAATGAATAGTGTGAATAGGGAGCTTGGGTATATTTGTGGTTTTGCCACACATCTTTTTTCGCTCTGGCAAATTGCACCCCTCCAAATGTGTTTAGAGAGATAAAAGGGGGGAAACCTTCCTGTTGTCCCATCCTTTTCATTATTACAGAGATAAAGTGCTCTCTTATCACCACCGGCACCGGCGCCGGCACCGCCTACACCGCCACGCCTGCATCGTGATGTTTTTTAGGGTTTTGTGTGGTGGCCGGCTGTAGCAAAGGCGACGACCGCGAAACCGACAATGGTGGTTGTCGTTGCGGTAGCTCTATTGCCGCTTCGCCTCCCCTCTGTGGTTGAGGTGGAGTAGGCGGCGGTTGACCATTGCTCAACCGGTGTGTCTACATCGCTGTTGTCATCGGCGTTGCCGTGGTTCGTGGCTTGAAATCGGAGTAGTAGATGGTGATGGTTGTCGCTGGTGTCGCCGTGGTATTTTTGGGGGTTTTTTCGCCAGATCTTGTTGCTCGACCAACCATCGGTGTCGCCGTGGTTCATGGCTTGAAATTGGACTAGATGGTGATGGTTGTGGCCGTGGTGTTTTGGGGGTTTTCTCACCAGATCTTGTTGCTCGACACCGGTTGTCGGTGGCGGTATGCCGTCGCATCTCAACGCCGGCTGATTGTGTGCTGGGTTTTACTTTAGGCTGCATGTGCACCTTGTGAATAGATACGAGTTCTTTCTGATTTTGGGCGGGCTTTGGTAGGTGGTGGTGTGTCGCCATTGCTGTTGGTCGCCTTTGAGTTGACCGTCGGTGGTGTTTATGTGGTTGTTGGTGGTGGTGTTTCAAATTACCATGTGTTCGCGAGGAAGTTGTTGGCCGGTCTTGACGGGAAAAAACAACCCTCATGCTTTGTGGTTCAATGACCGAGCTTCACATGTCGGTGATATAGTTTGATGATGATGACGATTGTTCATCTGAGATCATGATCTTGTGTTCGCTTTTGAGATTATGTTGTGATGTTGCGTTTGGAAACATGAACTAATGTTTGTTTCAAATCAGTGTTGATGATCTAATGATGTTGTATGTTTTGTATTTAGTAGAGTGTTGGGCTGTGATGATATTCAAAAGTTATCGGCTTGCTTTGGCGTGACTACCGTTTACGGTTAGCAGCCATAACCGAAATCCTTTTCTGAGCCTCATTCAACACACGCGCAACGCGCGTGGTTGAAAAACACTAGTTAAATTAAAAAAGTATGTCGGTTTGTACAGTATTTTATTATTATTATTATATCGTCTACTCCTTTATTAAGTATATTTCTGTCACCATTAAAAAAAATGATATCTTTGGTTAGTATAGGCTTCCCACTTTCTCAATCCTTGTGCCCAAGTTTGAGTCCCATGATGAAGGTTTTTTTCTTTTCATTTTGATATTCTTCTTTATTAATAGCAACTCCAACCCACATCTTCAGTTTTACGTGGCTATGTTTAAAATTTGGAATTGGATGAGTACCGAGTGAATGTGTAGTGCTGTTGATTACCATAAAGTAGGATGCAAGTAGTGGGCCCTTAACAATTAACACTTTTTCATTTTGAAAAACCTTTTAAATGGATCTTACAATTTTTCATTTTCTATACACAGCGATGTAGCTCACGTGTCCAAGCAGGATGGTGCAAGTGGAGAGCAGCATCAGGGATCCTATGTGATAAGAGGTTTCCAGCAAAACTTAAGGGAAAACTATATACAAAGTCGTGGTACGCCCAGCTATGCTATATGGAACAGACTGCTGGGCCATAAAGAAATCGCACAAGAAACAAATAGAGGTTGCGGAAATACGAATGGTAAGGTGGATGAGTGGCCATACAAGACTGGATCGGATAAGAAACGAAGTGTTTCGACAGAAGTTAGAAGTGGCTTGTATAACAGATAAAATAAGAGAGGGAAGATTAAGGTGGTATGGACATGTCAAGAGGAGACCAATGGCAGCACGGTCAGAGCAGTGGAGAACATCGTCATAGAGGGTAGGAAGAGTAGAGGAAGACCTAGGCTGACTTGGGAAGAGAAAATTAGGCGAGATATGGAACACTTGCACCTCTCTGAGCACATGATCGAGGATAGGAGCGAGTGAAGACGTAGAATTAAAATTAAGGACTTTTAGTGGTTTCTGTAGCTAGGAAGGGAGTCTGATTACTTCTTACGGGGCCTGATGTGTATGTAGTACACTGAGACCTTTTAGGGAAAATTTGTGCTTCCCGGATGCATGCTTGTTCATTTTATATTCCTTTTGGTAATATTTTAATGTTGCTGTATGATGGGTACGGTATCATATATCATATAGCTTATATCGTATGTTTGATTATATGTTGATTTCCTAGCTTTATTGCTTTTGTTATCGAGCCGGGGGTCTCTTTGGAAGCGGTCTCTCTACCTATATGGATAGAGGAAAGACTTGCCACCCCTCCCCCCAGACCCTACTCTTGAGTGGGATATACTGGGTTTGTTTGTTTGTTTGTTTGTTTTTTATTTACTTTTACAACTAAAAGAATATTTTTTTCTTTGTACGATCCAACGGTAACTTAACGGTAACTTCTTCTTAAAACTTTATTTTTTCAAATTTCACTATAAATTAATCTAGCACATTTTATGAATTCATAAAAAATTTCCATCTATATTTCTCTCAGAAAGTAAATAAATAATAACAATTCTTTCAGCGTTTGCTTAACGATCCTAACCCAAACCCGACTCCAAACAGCGACCCATTCCCGACTCCAAACTCCAACTCAATCCCGATCCAACCTTTAGTTTTCAACCTTTTCAATAATTTCAACAATTTCAACAAGCTGGTTATCAATCATTTCCACAATAAGCTGGATTTCCACCATTTCCAAAACAACCTTGTTATCCATAACATCCCCGCTTATAATAATTTCAAACACTCACACCTACTCCAAATCCTAGCAACACTCAAATGTCATTCACATCAACACCATCACCTGTACTTGGTGACTTTACTTCCCTTGTTACTAGTGAAAAAAGGGAAACAAGTCGTAGGAGGTTCTAAGAGGGTTTAACAAAAATGATCTATAAAGGAGGAGAAACAACTTACTAAGGGGCGTTTGTTTGGCTTTATTGACCCCAGTCAGACCCATATGTCTGACTCGGTCAGACGGAGTGTTTGGTTTGATCACTACTTATTAAAAAAGACCTCTTATTGGGCTCTTATTAGGTCAGACAACATAGAACATCTGACCAAGTTCCCCACTTCTATCGGTCTCCACCTCCGTCCCCTTCAGCAAGGTCTCGCCGGTGGCCATCACCAGCAGCGTCATGCTTTTGGTTCTGTCGGTCTCCTCCTTCGTCCCCCACTGCTTTTGGTCTCTTTCTTCGCCTCCTTCACAGGTACGTCTTCTTCTTTACCGTTTCTGTTGGTCTCCTCCTTCGTCCCTCACTTCTTTTATCTGTGTATGTATCTATGTATGTATCTCCTCCTTCGTCCTCTAATTTGACTCTATTTCATTGAAAAAATCGTCCACTTGTACGTATAGTTGTTGAATTTAGAGGTTTGTTGATTCGATTGTTGTTGTCTCCAATACGTGTGTTGTGTTGTATGTTATAGGCGTATGTTGTTGTTTCGCAGATGCGGTGATCATGGTTGACTTAGGTTTTGTGATATGAGTGTTCTTGTGATGAAAGCTTATGCCTTTTGTTTGAATTTTGTGGTTTTGTGTGTTTTTGATGAATTCTTAGTGAAGGTAAGTTTTCAAATTGATAGGTTTATTTAGTAGCATTTGATCATATTTATCACCGTGATGATTAGTCCCATCATAGGATACTAGGACGTTTCTTATGTTTTGTTTTTATGTATTGTTATATAAGAAAAGTCGACATAAAAGAAATGGCTGATGAAAGATTAGTCACTTTAATGGAGTAGTGGTGTTGGTCATTAAATTCCAACCTTAAAGTTGGTCTGGTGTATGTAATTGAAACATTATTTGCATATTATTTTTCACATGACAAACTATTTTTTTTAAAGTGAATAGATCTATGCAGTATGATACATTTTTGTTCAAGTTTTATAAAGCTTATCTGTAGGATGTTTATACAAGTCTAAGGTTCCTACATACGATCAATTTGAGTTTGGTTTGTATTTCTATGATATGATAAATTCTTCTAATTTGAATAATACATGTTATAATTGATAGTTTCTTTTAAAGACATGGCTGACAAAAAGATTAGGATTAATTGAAAGCTTGAAGGAGTTGATAAAACCTTTCTAGAATCATGTATTCATGAAATTGCACGTCATGAATGTGAGGGTAGTAGCCCGAAAGCGATTTCATGAAGGAATGCTGTTGAAAAATTGAAAATAGAACATGAGTTTATAGTGGATCAAAAACAAATGAAGAACCACTATTATTACTTGAAATCAAAATTTGCAGCTTGGTCAAAGCTTAAGAACAAAACTGGAAATGTTTTAACCTCTAACAAATACCTTAACCTAACGGAAGAGGAATGACAACTTGAGATCAAGGTATTTCTTATATATACATATATATTTCAATAACCTCATAGTAATTTATATTTTTTTCCACATAGTCCAACAAATTCGTAGAAAAGTTGAGAAGAACGCCACTTGCCTATCCCGACTTGTGCATTCAATTATTTGAAGGATCTACTTCAAATGGTTTGATAGTTGGGGGCATCTTCTACACTCCCTCATCCTTTTGTGGAAGTGATTGATCGAAATGCTCTTATGGTCATTGATGCCACTCAAATGGAACATAGGGCTAGTGAAGAATCTTCTGATCGGTCTAAACAAAAAAGAAAATCATCAATTCAAGGTGTTAGTAATGAGTCATCAGGTCGGTCTAAAAAAGGAAAACAAACATTCAATTAACATCTCATAGAAGTTGGGGAGAATATCAGGAATGTGGCAAAGATGTTGCTTGAGAAACACAATCAGTCTAATGATATAGATGCATGCATGGAGAAGCTGGAGATGTTGGGATGGTCAGAATTTGAGGCGAAACATCAAACCACGCTTTTGCTTTTCAGTGAAAGTGCTGATTTGAGGAAAGTGTGGTTAGGACTTAAGCCGCACACCTGTGAAATGTGGGTTAAGAACGCGGGAGCGAAGTATGGATTGTTTTGATGTTGTGTTCTAGTTCTCTTTTGATATCTAAACTTTTAGCTATATTGTATGTGTCTTTTTGGATAGCTAAACATTAAACTATGTTTGTATGTGTCTTTTGGATGCTAAAGTTTATACGCTAGTTTTGGAATGTTATTTGAATTCTATGATATGTTTGGAATGTTATTTGAATTCTAGCTAAACATTAAGTTATGTATATTGGATTCTATTTTTTTGATAGTTTTGGATGATAGGTAGTCTATGGACTCGGATAAGGAGATTGTGCTTTCTTATTGCTTTGCTGGAATTGGCTACAATTAGCCTCAGCAATGACCGTCATGAAAGGATAAGAGATCTGAATCGAAACTAGCCGGTCATGAGTACACATAAGAATTATTGCAGGCACTTCTACACAATATCATGAGATGTTACGCATGTTACATGATGCATATATACTATTGTGCAATCATTTTAAGCAAAGAAATTAGTTGCAGAGTAGTAGATCAATAACCTTCAAAGAAAAGATGGCTATGTTTTTTTATTGTCATAGGACATAATGAGCGCTTTCGAATGGTTAAGCGAAGGTTTCAACACTCAACAGAAACAATCCATAGATGTTTCATGAGGTCTTAATTGCAATGATGAATTTTGCAAGAGAAGCTATAGTTCTGACATCTTCTAATCCAATCGCGAACGGTTTAGAAAAACATAGAAGGCTAAAACAAATATTTCCTCGAGCAATATGTGTGTTAAACGAAACTCTTGTATATGCAGTCGTACCTACTGATCAACAGACTTATTACAGGGGAAGAGGAAAGCGTGAATGCTTCAAATGTCTGGGAATCTATAATTTTGATATGATATTCACGTTCGTATGGGCCGGATGGGAGGGTGTTGTACATGATTCACGTGTTTTGAAAGAAGTTGCATTTAATCCGACTTCCGGCTTTTATTTTCATCCCAGGTTTTTATCCGTTCCTTAACTTTGATGTAATTATTTACAGATAAATTTTATGTAATAGTTTTGGTACTAACATTTACAGACAAATACTATCTTTGCGATACTGCATACACCAACACTCGTGGGTTTATGACTCCCTATCGTAATACGAGATTGGTTAGCCGATTTTCGACGATAGCGTGCCTTGACTAAGGAAGAAAAATTAACCATGCTCACGTACAACTTAGAAATATAGTTGAGTGTGCATATGGTGTTTTGAAGACAAGATTTCCAATCCTAAAACAAATGGTCCCCTTTCATTTCCAATACAAAGAGACATAGTGATTGCGTGTTTCGCTATCTATAACTTTATAAGAAAAATAGAATATTCATGATCAATTATTATGGATACAACAAGAACACTTTTTTGGATAAATGCAAGAGGAGGAAAGTGATGGCCAGTCTGTTCACGACATGGAATGGGAATCACAAGACATTGAGCATATGACTACTTTGCGTGACGAGATAGCAACTCAAACTAATGTCATATGACTACTTTGCGTGACGAGATAGCAACTCAACTAATGTCAAATGTTTAAAACCAAAATTGTATGCAAATTATTAATTTCTACTTGGATTTTAGTATGTTTTCAAGAAGGATTTATGCGTAATTTGGATTTTTTTTAATATGGTTTGTATTTTTTCTTAATAATTATTCATTATTAGATATAATCAAACAGATAAATTATTCAGGAAAAAGTAATTCAGATGGGTAAAATAGTCTCTACACATTTATTCAGATACCTAACCAAACAGACTTAAACTGGTTCAAAACTTATTGGTTCAGACCTCTTATTGATTCAATACTTAGCCATTCAGAAGTTGTCAAACAGCCCTAAGGCTATGTTTCACGTATCCATTAATTCGATAGTTGGAAACAACAAAAAAAACAATGATTTTGGGCGCGTATCGAAAATATTATGTAGTGACCCTGCTTTTTCAAGTACCGCTAATACCTTGAGGTCACGCTGGCATTTAATATCAAGACTAACTCAAAAGTTTAGCAATTTCTACAATTGAATTCAAGACTAAAAGAGAAGCGATTAGTCTGATGATCAAATCATCTCTCTTGCTAGGGAAGAGTACGTTTCAATACGAGCATGTGTGGAAACTGTGAAAGATGAGCCGAAATGGCACAAACCGATATCCTTTCAGCCAAAGAGGAATAAGACATCAGCTTCGGGTACTATAACACGTTAGCTTTCGATGGACAATCTATCCCGATTGGCCTCAACGATGACACTCCTATCTCATTTGAGGAGTTCAATTTTGTAGACGAGCCGAATGAGTATCAGGAACCGACTCGTCCAATGGGGAAAAGAAGGTAAAGGCAAAGGCCAAGAGAAAAGCAAAAGCAAAAGCGGAGAATATCAAAGAGCTTGCTGAGATGATGAAAAAATGAATGGAAACCGTGGATGCGTTCAAACAACAAATAAACCAATTTCTCTTTAACCAAGACATTAATATACTAATGATAGATTGATCCCACATTGATACGGAATGATTGGTGAAAGACATGGAATGATTGGCGAAAGACATGGAGATATGCGAACAAATAAAAAAACATAACTTAGTAATATAGTTTAGGTTGGGTAACTTTTTTAGTTTTAGTTTTTGTTTGCATATGGTTGTTTTATTTATTATCATTAATTTTTTAATTTGTAATTTTAAATTTTAATTTATATAAATTTTATATTTTATTTTAATATATTTACTAGAACATATTTTATATGTAAATAATAAAAAATAAAAAATAAGATAATTTAAAAAATATTTTAATTTATAGAAGAAAATGTAAAAGTGGTTATTATGTGGAATATAGGAGTGTTTAAAAGTGGATGTAATGTTGGCCGAGAAATAAGAGTTTTTGATGTTTGAAAGTGGATAAGTTAAAATCTGATGTGATAACTGATGTGACGTGTTTATTTTATTTTTACTAATCCACCATTGTGGATGCTTTAAGTAAAGATTTTTTGAGCTACAAGAATTTATTACCACTAGCAAGCAGCTAGCACTCAAAAAATAAAACGTTACACAAAGAGGAGGGGGGGTTTGCAACCAACCCGTTCAAGTAATGTTCAAATTTATATTTCTATTTACAATCCACAAAAGAAAAGTTGAAGGATAAAATCAAATATGTATCCTTTTCGCGGATCATCGTGAGCAAAAATCGTGTCGTCACCAAACCTCCATATAAACCACCATGATGTCAAAATAATCCGAGAATAATTTCTTTTGGCGTTTAGAATTCGATAGAGAATCCAAGTAATCAACTCCATAGAATTGCAACAAGATGAGAGCGGAATATCTAACCATTAAAATTAACGATCCAAGATCTTTTGGCAACATCACACTCACCAAACAAAATTTCCAACGTCTCAACCGCATTATCACAAACGAACGAACATAGAACACTAGGATATCTATCCCTCGATCAACCAAACTAGGTATATTAGGAGACGATCAAAATAATTCGCCAACCTAAAATATTTACCTTAATCGGGATATCCAAATTCTACCTCATCTTTGACGACCCATCAGGTAAATCATACTATCAATGTACTTTCGAATCGCATTCATGCTAAACAAATCATTCGTATCGAAATCCCATATCCACTCGTCTTCTTTTGACCCTATGTGGATCTTAATTACAGATGCAAGAAGCAGATTAAATTGATCCATCTCAATATCAGTTCTAACATTGCGCCTCCCTGACCACGACTACCCATGATCATTGCAACGAGAACTATAGACATACCCTACTAGACTCTGGCTGAAAAAGTTTAGGAAATCTAACACTTAGGAGTTGTTTGGCAATATCCGAATGATTAAGTGCTAAACAATAACATGTCTGAACCATTAAGTGTTGAACCATTAAGAGGTCTGAACCATTAAGAGCTAGTATATCGTTTAACTGTTCAAAGGCAAATGTCTGACCAATTCAGATAAGATGTCTTAACCATTCAATATTAGACATCTTAACCATTCAAAATTAGTATAATATTTAACCATTCAGCATTATTATAATGCTTAACCATTCAGAGCCAAATGTCTTAACCATTCAGACATTTGCTCACGAAACAAACAGTCTGAACTATTAAATACTGAAACATTCAGACATCTCAACCATTAAAAAGCTGATTAAGAGACTATCAACAGCCCTTTAAAGAATCATCCCATCACAGATCCATTAAAAGAATGTCCTCATCATTCCCCATTTTCTTCTTTAATGTGGACCATGTAATGATACATTTATCATTAAGAATACATTTATCATTAAGAATCCTACTTAATTTTATAATACGATTCCAAACACCTTTAGAAGAACCAATCCCAAGACCATTAATCACTTTTACCCAAACATCATTTTTTCTCGACACAAATCTCTATCTCCACTTTATAAAAGAACATGATTAAAATCCATAAGCTCCCAACACCCAACTCGTCTTCTTGATTATCCAGCAAGAATTAAATCCATTTTACCCAAGCAAGTTTTCTAGCACCTTCAATCTCGCCCCGAAAAACTTCACCCGAATAGCTTCCAAAAGATTAGGAAAACACCACTCAGTAAAAGGAGTAATGAAAATTTCAAAACTTTCTGTTACTTTTAATGGTCTCTTGTTATGCGTTGCTTATCTTTATCAATGTTTTAATGTATTTTTTGTATAACTTTTTGAATGTCATTAGTGCTCTCCCAGCTAACGTGATACAATTGATGTTAAAACTATGCCAATATATTATGAGCTCATGCCTCGACACATGGAGTGTAACACCAAAGCCAATATATCTTGTCATGGGGCTTATAGAAATAAAAAACCTTGCCGTGACACACGGATTTACTTTAGTTTAATTAAGGGATAAGTTTGTAAAATAGTAATCAAGTTTCATGTTTGTTTAATCAGATCACTTATAAATTTATTTGTCTCATGAGGTCACGTATAAATTTTTTATCTCATTCAGGTAACTCATAATTTTTTTGTCTCAATTACGTCACAAAGTTTTAGGATGTTCTAATTAGGTCACTCATAAATTTTAAATTTTTTTAAAAAATTTGAAATACTTAAAAATTGACAATATTTATTGTAACATCTCGTATTTCGCGATGCGTATTTTTATAATAATAATAATAATAATAATAATGATAATAATAATAAAATAATAATGAAAAAAAAAGATAATAATAATAATAATAAAAATGATAATAATAATGATAATGATAATAATAATAATAATAATAATAATAATAATAATGATAATAATACTAATAATAATAATAATAATAATAATAATAATAATAATAATAATAATAAAGTTCAGGGGCCATTTTGTCATTTCTGAAACTTCAAAAAGAAGTTTATAGCATAAAATATCAAAGATGAAACCGCAGGGACCATTTGTGTAAATATTTTAAAAAAAAAAAAAACCAACAGCTTTCTCTCTCCCCCCTCTCGTTTTTCGGCGAGAAATTCCGGCCACCGCCGGCGAGCTCGGCGAGCCCCAACCCCCATTTCACGCGGTTTAACTCAAATCAAAGGCCCCGACACCCTCACGACCAAGATTCGAACCTAACCCACCTAAACAATTTAAAAATCAAAACGATTTAGTGCGATCTAGATCCAAGAATCACTTTCGGCCACTTTACACGACACAATCGCACTAAAACGCTTACAATAATCAACTAAAGCAGCATGAACCATTGTATAACTATCACTAATCGATCCCCAGTTTCAATTTCATCCCAAACAAGTGTAAACACCACATTCGATTATCCCCCTTGGTGGCGAACCTGCAACTCCATTGCAACCCCCTCTCCGATCAATTTTAACTGAAATTGATAAGGGGCTTTCGATCCTTATCATCAAGTGAAGCTAACCCCAAGTTTAATACGAATATAATCATCGTTTGAGCAACATTCAATCACAACAAGAGTCGCGGACCTGTTCTTCGTCGGGTAAACTTCAATCGAACACTATACATGTAATTCAACACACACCCACACTCGGTTTCACATGGGCAACAAAAGCCCCATGTTTGTAATCGTTAACTGAATCGTTTGGGGGTTCAATTTGGGGGGGATTCGATCTAGGGTTCTTATGTGGAAATTGGGGTTGATTGGAAACTATGTTTAAAACAATTAAGAACCGGTTTCTTGCACGGCTTAGGCCTTTTGGTTTGCTGGTTCTTGGGCTCCATGTTAAACAGGAGGTCGTGTGTTCGAAACCCGGCCACCTCAAATCTTTTTAATATTTTTTTTAAGCCTTATAAAAATTCGGAAAAATATCTAAAAATTATAAAAATATTTTAGAAACATTAAAAATTTTTAAAACCATTTAATTACTTTCTGAAATGTATCTTCACATTTTAATTATTTATTTATTTATCCTATTATTATCTTTTAAGAATAATATATATATAGTTCATATTATTATTGATTTAAATATTGTTAAACTTATTAAATCATTAATTGTTTATATAACAAGTATAAATTATTATTAAAACATGTTTATTTTATTTAACTATTAAACTTATTAATATAAACATTATTTTTATTTCGCATCTTTATAAAATACAAGAAAATTAATGATTTTCACTTGTTAAATATAATTTCACAATTACTTACAAACGTAATTTATTATAGAATATACTTTCACAATTAATTTAGATTATTAAATTATTATCGGTAATACGTTATTGTAACGATATTTATTACAAAGAATATATACAAAATATATTTAAACATTATCCGATATTAAACCTAATTTCATTGCTAGGTTAAAACACTTAAAAGACATATTTCTTTCGAATAAATAATATACAAAACCTCAAATCCTAAAACCCTAGTTCAAGTCTAATTGTTAATCTTATTATCGTACTTTAATCTTGTAATAAATATGTTTAGGTGCCTTGTAAAAGAATTCGTTGGAACGTCGTTTAATTCTTATTATCACCTTATACACCTATACGTCATGTGAGTATTTCTATACCCATTTTATTATTTCACACACTTTTGGGTGAAACATGTTACCGTATAAACGTTACACTTGTAAACACGTTTGATTCTTGTAAACTTATGGCAATTTGCTTGTGTGTTGTGATTAGTTGAATCTTGTAGCTACCATGTAATGTCGAATATATGTACAATCATTAACTATTGCTAGCCTGGCGACGTCATAGATCTATGGGCCTGACAAGCCTGCTGGTTGATCCAAGTACACTTAGCTAATCGTATATACTTTTAACGTTAATAGAATATTAACGTCGTTTGATACTTGTAAAACATTGTCAAGGTTTGATTGTGCATTCTGTCTTACATCCCTAGTTACCTTGTTCTCTAATTTACAACATGAATTGCCATCTTTTATATACGTATGTATGAAAAACAATAGAATGCTCACCAACAATATGTTGACCTTTTATTTTTAACATGTTTCAGGCAATAGCGTTATGTGGCTGTGAACAATCGTAACTCTCACGCCTCGACGATTCCGCCGTCAAGGTTGGGGTGTGACAGATTGGTATCAGAGCCCATAACTATAGGGATTTAGGTTATTAGAAATGGTGACCTAGACTATAGTTGCATGAACCTCATAGAAAGATCTACTTTATGCTTACATATTGTTTAAATGCTACATAATGCTATGCCTTTTGTGCAACTTGATGCCTTAGCATAGGATTGCCTTATGTATGCTTAAAACTTAGTTACTTGACTCCTTAAACTTAACTTTGA
Source organism: Flaveria linearis (assembly GCA_024085815.1). Taxonomy (NCBI): domain Eukaryota; kingdom Viridiplantae; phylum Streptophyta; class Magnoliopsida; order Asterales; family Asteraceae; genus Flaveria; species Flaveria linearis. Next base: position 6,983,501 of record CM044003.1, read on the forward strand.
CCTTTGACTCTCCCCGATAAATGAACTTCCTAAACCTACTCTCAACGACATGTGGAATCTACACTTATCATCGTGGGTTTATTCTTTAGACTCTATGTCTAATCTGTGAAAATCTCATCAAGGTTTGATTTCATAAACCAAAGAAATATTGTGTGACACATAGACACCTGTATTCTGGATTTCCTGGCAAAAAGCCTTCGGGCTAAGGCAAGCGTATTCGTATAAATCTCATTGAGGGAACCGTTACGCTACCTGGGGATTTCTGGGATGAGTGATAAACTATGGTCAAAATACACAAATCTCTAAGGCAAATGAGTCAATTTACCTTGACGTGTCAACGATTCCAAATGGTAATGCGTTACCAAATGGAACCATCCTTTTGTGTCTTAAAAATCCTTAAATCCTTGAATGGTTTATCATCAAAGTTTGAACACTTTCTCATCCTTAACCTAAATAATATTCCTGTTAATATTAAACCCATTCTACAATTCAACTCTTACGTTTAAACACTCAACGTCTAAAGTGCAACGGTATAGAACCCAGCATTTCATGTAACTATCTTCTTATTTTGACCAACGAAAACATGGATTTCAATATACCTAAAGATATTGAGAATCTAAACCGTATGGTCTTTAAAACTTTAAACCGTTACTTATGGTTCTGAAATCTTCCTAAGGATGTGTCCCATGACTAAAGACATTCAATGCTGTAAGGTGAAATTCTTACATCTTTGGATACTTTGTCTAAGCAAAGTGTAAATAGTGATCTGATTCGATCATTGAATCCGTTTACTCGACTCGAAATCCTTGTGATGATTGATCACTTATAAGTACGCGTGTCTTCAATAAGGCTATGGTTGACCTCATATCTTGCGAAGTCCTTGTATTTTCCTTTCGATTATGAATCGAATGTTCACATCTCATCATGTTGTCGAATCATTCTTGTTCTTGATTTTCAAGATTTAAACACCATCATAACAAATCCTGTTACCTCAAACTTTGATCTTAAATTTTGTAAGCATGATTTTCCTTTTGGTTACATTGATGTAACTGAAATTTTCTGAATTTCTAAGTGATATTCTTTTCTCTTCATTGATGAGTTGAACCTTAAACTGTGTGTACCATGAGAGATGCAAGAGATTGTAAGTCAGTCTATGACTAAGAACACTTGTACCTCCTAAACAATTCTAACTCATCAAAACAGGGGTGATTCCCTTACTTTGATGATTCTCTATTCGTTTCGATAAATGGTTTCCAATTGTGTGTTTTATGAAATTTCATCCTTTGGATTGGAGTGATTACCTTATCTTGAGGATTGACTCCAAGTATTCTCTTGGAATGACTTTTCACAAATGACATGACCTCACCAAAATAGGATTGAAACCCGTACTTTGGTGACAAATGTTAATCTTTGATGTTTCCTTGCTATTATGAAGCTCAATCATCAAGATAGGCGTGAATTCCATACCTTGATGATGATTTCATTTTTATGAATTGTATTTTCTCAAATGAAACGTCCTCGTCAAAGTAGGAGTGAATTCTGGATTTTGATGAAGAAGTTCATCCTGTTATATTTTGTTTTTGTAAAACTTCATCGTTAAGATAGGAGTGATTTTCCTTACCTTAATGGTGAGTTACCACGTCTTATTTATGTGGATCCTCAACAACGAGTTAGGATCGAACTTTTGATTGGTAAGTAGTGGTCATATCTTGGGAATACACCATCAAGTTAGGAGTGAAACACACCTTGATGACTGCTCTCATTTTTTGATCTTCAACTTACTCTGGTTGTAACCAAGTGACGAGAAGCATGTAGTAACTTGAAGGGTGAAACAATGATTAGTGTTTCGACCGATCAAGCCAAAGCATGATCTCTGAACTTGAAAGAAGGCCCGATTGTTTTAGGTTGATTTTGATTCCAAGCTTGACGCATGTAAATTCTTAAAATCGATTTCTTCCCTTATCTTCATGTTTTGACTCGATGTAGCTACATCGAAGCATTTATTCCTTACTTATCAACTTTAATTTTGATGAATTACGTATGCAAATCTGCATTGAAAATTTGTTACCTTGTAAAACATGGTTACAAATACCTTTCTTATTGACTGTGTCATTTCTTGAATCGTTTTAGAATCCTTAACCTTGAAAATCATTAGAAATCTATTTTGGAATTGAACAACAAGACTTTAAAAGAGAAGTTCTGGAAAGAGTTACCAGCAAAGAGAGGAATTACTTTTGAGACTGAGTTATTTGGAGCCAAAACATTCTTAATATATGTTGAACCCGTGTTCAGCAAAGATGGGGAGAAAATTTGTGTTAATTACATGGGCATGGAAATCACTGATCAGGTGAAAAAGAGAGAAAGATGGCAAAACTAAGGGAAGAAATAGCTGTGCAGAAGGCCAAGGAGACAGAACTTAATAAAACTGTTCATATTACAAAGGAAATGATGAGAGCAAAACAAATGCTAGCAACCATGTCACACGAGATAAGATCTCCATTATCAGGGGTCGTTAGCATAGCAGAAATTCTATCAACAACAAAACTTGATAAAGATCAGAAACAACTTTGAGTGTCATGTTGTCTTCTGATGATCTAGTCCTTCAACATATTAGTGACATTCTTAACCATCAGTGTGAACTCATTCCAAGATCTTCGCATAGCGTATTGTTCTTAGACCAATGGTTGGTCAAAGGAGAATACATATTCACAAGATATGTGTTAAGGTCGTTTCATATGATGACGTTTGGGATTCTTAAAATTCCGACGGTTAACATTTCTTACCATTGTTGGTCTTTTATTGATATCTAAACATCACCTTACCATGAAATTATATTCTGGAAGTTGTGATTTATAAGTATAATATACGATGGTAACTCGGCATCGTTTTCCAACATTTCATCTCAAAACGTCTCACATTTCACTGATAGGGTTCAAATTGGCATGCATCATGCCAAGAATCTTGTAAGATTCCATCAAGTGAAGCGTTTCATCCGTAATTAAACGTCAATCACTGTTAGTTTGAACACTTAACTTTCATTTAACTCTTTTGCTCATTTAGTTCATTCTTAATTTCGAAACGAAATTCTTTAAAGTAGGGGAGACGGTAACATCTTGTATCAATAATCAACGAGAGAGCTTATAATGTTAACTAGAAGCCACATACTTTAGGCTCTCCTTTTACCTCTAATGGCTCTGCCATTGCACATAAAGTAAACACTAAAGCGGTCAGCTAAATCGATGATGAATTTTCTTCTTTTGATACCTTATCAAAACCTGAAAGTTCTTCAAAGTGTATCTCAGAAAATGGAAACACAAACTGCATCAAGAAAGAAAAAGAGAATCACTATGATCTATCTGTGGCTTCATGCTCACTTTCAGGTTCACCTGAGAACGTGAGGACCAAGTGAAATCCAAGCGTCCTCATCGTTTCGTCTCAGCCTCCTCGTAAACAAATTTCGGGACGAAATTTCCTAAAGTAGGGGAGACTGTAACATCTCGTATTTCGCGATGCGTATTTTTATAATAATAATAATAATAATAATAATGATAATAATAATAAAAATAATAATGAAAAAAAAAGATAATAATAATAATAATAAAATGATAATAATAATGATAATGATAATAATAATAATAATAATAATAATAATGATAATAATACTAATAATAATAATAATAATAATAATAATAATATAATAATAATAATAAAGTTCAGGGCCATTTTGTCATTTCTGAAACTTCAAAAAGAAGTTATAGCATAAAATATCAAAGATGAAACCGCAGGGACCATTTGTGTAAATATTTAAAAAAAAAAAAAAAACCAACAGCTTTCTCTCTCCCCCCCTCTCGTTTTTCCGGCGAGAAATTCCGGCCACCGCCGGCGAGCTCCGGCGAGCCCCAAACACCCCATTTCACGCGGTTTTAACTCAAATCAAAGGCCCCGACACCCTCACGACCAAGATCGAACCTAACCCACCTAAACAATTTAAAAATCAAAACGATTTAGTGCGATCTAGATCCAAGAATCACTTTCGGCCACTTTACACGACACAATCGCACTAAAACGCTTACAATAATTCAACTAAAGCAGCATGAACCATTGTATAACTATCACTAATCGATCCCCAGTTTCAATTTCATCCCAAACAAGTGTAAACACCACATTCGATTATCCCCCTTGGTGGCGAACCTGCAACTCCATTGCAACCCCCTCTCCGATCAATTTTAACTGAAATTGATAAGGGGCTTTCGATCCTTATCATCAAGTGAAGCTAACCCCAAGTTTAATACGAATATAATCATCGTTTGAGCAACATTCAATCACAACAAGAGTCGCGGACCTGTTCTTCGTCGGGTAAACTTCAATCGAACACTATACATGTAATTCAACACACACTCACACTCGGTTTCACATGGGCAACAAAAGCCCCAGTTTGTAATCGTTAACTGAATCGTTTGGGGGTTCAATTTGGGGGGGATTCGATCTAGGGTTCTTATGTGGAAATTGGGGTTGATTGGAAACTATGTTTAAAACAATTAAGAACCGGTTTCTTGCACGGCTTAGGCCTTTTGGTTTGCTGGTTCTTGGGCTCCATGTTAAACAGGAGGTCGTGTGTTCGAAACCCGGCCACCTCAAATCTTTTTAATATTTTTTTAAGCCTTATAAAAATTCGGAAAAATATCTAAAAATTATAAAAATATTTTAGAAACATTAAAAATTTTTAAAACCATTTAATTACTTTCTGAAATGTATCTTCACATTTTTAATTATTTATTTATTATCCTATTATTATCTTTTAAGAATAATATATATATAGTTCATATTATTATTGATTTAAATATTGTTAAACTTATTAAATCATTAATTGTTTATAACAAGTATAAATTATTATTAAAACATGCTTATTTTATTTAACTATTAAACTTTATTAATATAAACATTATTTTTATTTCGCATCTTTATAAATACAAGAAAATTAATTGATTTTCACTTGTTAAATATAATTTCACAATACTTACAAACGTAATTTATTATAGAATATACTTTCACAATTAATTTAGATTATTAAATTATTATCGGGTAATACGTTATTGTAACGATATTTATTACAAAGAATATATACAAAATATATTTAAACATTATCCGATATTAAACCTAATTTCATTGCTAGGTTAAAACACTTAAAAGACATATTTCTTTCGAATAATATAATATACAAAACCTCAAAATCCTAAAACCCTAGTTCAAGTCTAATTGTTAATCTTATTATCGTACTTTAATCTTGTAATAAATATGTTTAGGTGCCTTGTAAAAGAATTCGTTGGAACGTCGTTTAATTCTTATTATCACCTTATACACCTATACGTCATGTGAGTATTTCTATACCCATTTTATTATTTCACACACTTTTGGGTGAAACATGTTACCGTATAAACGTTACACTTGTAAACACGTTTGATTCTTGTAAACTTATGGCAATTTGCTTGTGTGTTGTGATTAGTTGAATCTTGTAGCTACCATGTAATGTCGAATATATGTACAATCATTAACTATTGCTAGCCTGGCGACGTCATAGATCTATGGGCCTGACAAGCCTGCTTGGTTGATCCAAGTACACTTAGCTAATCGTATATACTTTTAACGTTAATAGAATATTAACGTCGTTTGATACTTGTAAAACATTGTCAAGGTTTGATTGTGCATTCTGTCTTACATCCCTATTACCTTGTTCTCTAATTTACAACATGAATTGCCATCTTTTATATACGTATGTATGAAAAACAATAGAATGCTCACCAACAATATGTTGACCTTTATTTTTAACATGTTCAGGCAATAGCGTTATGTGGCTGTGAACAATCGTAACTCTCACGCCTCGACGATTCCGCCGTCAAGGTTGGGGTGTGACATTTATGAAGAACCAAAGTATTTCATAAAAATTGCAAATTATTTAAAATTTTTGAAAAAATATGAGTGAGCTTATTGGAACACTCCTAAAACTTTAGTAGTCTGATTGGAACAAATAAAAATACCAATGACCTGATTGAAACAAATAAAAATATGAGTGACATAATTGGAACACTCCTAAAACTTGTTTACTATTCTATGAAGTTTTTCATTTAATTAAATACCCAAATAAAAAAATTATTTTCATTGGATTCAATGGCGGAGCATCATAGGGACTGCGCGCGGGGGGGGGGGGGGGGGGGTGTTATTTTTTTGGTTAGTAGTGTTAAATTTTCGTCCGATAGTGTCAATTTTTGGCTCTATAGTGTCAATTTTTGGCTCGATAGTGTAAATTTTTATATAAATATCAAGTTCGTCCCCCTTAAAGAAAATTAATTTCGCCCACTCCCCCTACGGAAGAGTTCAAGTTCCACCACCGATTGAATTATGGATTTTGTGAAGCAGATGACCTTTTATTGTAGCCTGATGCTCATTTATGGGGTGTTTATAAGCTCACGTGGACGCGATGCGGCTGATGCTTTGTTGATAAAAGGGATTAGATACGAGCTGGTAACTTAAACAAATATTAAGGGTTTAAAACAAATGAGATAAATCTGGTTACATATAAAAAATAGTTAAAACGGCCGTAAAAAGCTTCACACGACAAGGTTTGCTTAATGAGTGAGCTTCAGCTCGAGCTCTCGTTCAAATTTAAACGGCCTGAAATTTGAGCACGAATTGTAAAAAAACTCAATCCAGGTAATAACTCATCACACCAACCTTAATAATTTTGTATACATAAATGCAAAATCTTAAACAGATGTAGTATTAACAAACAAACGAGCCAACAATCTTAGACAAAAGTGTAACTTAGGCTTAGAAAGATTAAGGCCGGTATGCTATTTAAATTATAACTAAGGGGCTGTTTGATAATATCTGAATGATTAAGTGCTGAACCAATAAGAGGTCTGAACCATTAAGTGCTGAACCATTAAGAGGTCTGAACCATTAAGAGCTAGTATATCGGTTAACTATTCAATGACAAATGTCTGACCAATTCAGATAAGAGGTCTTAACAATTCAGCTTAGACCTCTTAACCATTCAGCATTGGTATAATGCTTAACCATTCAGAGGCAAATGTCTTAACCATTCAGAGGCAAATGTCTTAACCATTCAGACAGTTGCTCGTGAAACAAACAGTCTGAACCATTAAGTGCTGAACCATTCAGACATCTGAACCATTAAGAGGCTGATTAAGAGGCTGCCAAACAGCCCCTAATACTGTTATATTTTGGTTCAATTCAATCGAGCCAAACGAGCGAACATACAAGCAGGTCATTGGGTGGCTTACCTTGGTGTGAGTTTGTTTCGTTTACAAATCAGGCCAAGCCGGTTCACTTATATATGAGCCGATTGCGAGCGGTCTTTTTTTTTTTACTCCGAGTGAGCTATAAGACAAGTGTTTTTTTTTTGTTTTTTTTTTGTTTTTTTTTTTTTTTTTTAATTATTGATTCATGTTGGTGACCCACATAACGTATTTGATGTATTCAATCAATCACATGGCTTACGACAATATTTTGTACTATGATTACGCGGTTGTTCTCATTTTGTCAATTAAGGTGAACTGGTCAATTTTAAATTATCTTATATAAATTCAACATGTGGTTCGCATTCTTTTTATTAATATTAAAGTGGCATTTCATTTGAATATTTAAAACATCAACAATTATCTTCTTAACTAATATCCATTATAATATGTAGGTGTCAAATTTAGTAATTTTCTTTATTTTATTAAATATAAGTCTATATTTTAGATTATTAGTGACATCATACGAAAATACATGTGATTAATACAATATTTCTATGTTTTTCAATTGAGAAAAAATATGTGCTTGCGAAAAATCATCATAATTATATTCCGTCGATAACAAATTTACATGTATACAATAAAATCGATCTGCTTCTTGATTTTCGATTATTTTATTTCAGATGTATTACCGTATAGGACAATGTGTTGCATTCTTTTACAATACAACCTTAAATGAAGATATGAGAAACTAAAACAAGAAAAAGTAAGATACCCCGTCTTAGGTCTTACATACTTAATCTACACCAACTAGTAAACAACAATCTAACCCTAGAAAATCGTTCATCTAGAGTTGAATATATACGGTAACTCTTCTAAAACTTTAGTTTGTAAAATAGCATGGAATTGAAGTTTAAAGTATTAGCTTAATTAATGAAGGTTTGAATGATCATTAAGCAATTAGAAATCAAAAGAATCACTTTTTAACACTTTCTATATCACATTTTTGTTGGATAATTAAGATCTCTCGCTCTTTATGCTTTTTCTACTTTATGAATTTTGATCGTTATCTTTTTTATTTATCATGTGGCCAAATGTTACATAATATTTATGTACATCTAATTTATTATCTAGTGATCCTTATATATTAGGTGACACGTCATGAAGAGAATAAACAGACTAAACACACGTTTCGTTTTGTACAAATTGTATATTTAAAGGTTATTTATTTAATATGTTCGAAATTGAATGTGTCAAAATCATCCGATTTGTATATATGTGAATAAAAAATGAATTTTAGATGAGTCTGGAAGCTCATTTTAGTTGGCGTCTTCATGCTGAATTTTTTTTCTAAATCCTATGATGTCATTCAGTTATTATGGAAAACATATGAATGTCGTTATCAACGTCACAATTTAGTGATTTATATATTTTTATTCTTTAAAATTAAAATCATGTGTCGTTTCATATACTAATAAAGTGTGTTAAATATCATATATCTAAAAGAATTTCTAAAGATCCCATATATCCCTATATACAATATGATATATTCAAATCAAATTATAAATATCATACCTCTTTCGAATAATCAATCATTTATATTGCACGGACATACATATATCTATATATCCATATTAATACACTAAAAAGATTTTATAATATGATTATTTTACTCTTAATTTTATTAAAGTTTTTAAATTTTATTTACTCATTTTTAATTTATCTTTTTAATGTTTATTTTAGTTTTGACAACATTTTGTTACCGTTTTTCCCATGCAGTTGACAAGATTCTTATTGTTACACCCCCAACTGATGACAGAATTATCAAGTCTAAAGAATATAAATAGATTGTTTATAACACATGGAATTAAACTAGATAACATATATTTTATATGAATTCAGTTAGTTCTTTTATTTCTTGCTCGAGCCGGATGATGAAAAATTATCAGTTGACATAATATTAAATGTTATTTTCATTGAATAATACGAATCAAACTATACATTACAATCAAATAGAAATTCAATTAAACGTAACAAAATTGTTTTTAATTTTAACTAACTCCAAGCCCTAAATGTGTATATAGAAGTCCACTAATCTCCACTTGTGAAATCATATAAAAAAATAACAAGTCAGCTAAAGAATTAGGTGGTGAGTAAACATAAGTTTGCATACATATATTGATTGATTAAATTGATTGAAATAATTTAATTTACATGACAATGTCAAGACTTATAAATACAATAATATAACATAAAACGCAAACCAACACAATTAAACCTAATGATTGAATTGACTCAATCTACAGACAAAGCCTTATGATTGATTGAATAAATATAGTTCTAATCACCACTCGAATATTCATTTAGATGAGTTTGTCAAACCAATAGATCTATCATCACCACTCGAATAATCATATAGATTTAGTTTATCAAACCATAGATTTATCATTGTCACTGTGGTTATATGATTTAATGATTATGTTAACATATAGTTTATCTTACTATGCATGCATAATGCAACTAATAACATAATATGTCTTGAATTAAATTTTAAAGTAGAATAACACTGAATATCAATTATTGAACATTAAATCACATGATATCTTCAAATAATAAAACATAAAAATGAGCTATGAATACTCATTTGATTATTATAAGCAATTTGAAAATGATAAAATTAGTTTTAAAGTAAAGTAACTAATTATATATCTTGATTTAATTTAACTAGAATAAATTGTTTAAATAATTGAATTTGAAAAATAATAATGATTAATCTGTAAAAAAGAATTATCAAATATTATTTATGTCACACCCTCATTTTCCACGTACGGGGTTTTACCGTCAGGCGTGTGACATAACCAGGATCTCAGATAAGCATCAGTTACACCAAACGACTCGATAATTACAAATCATATAAGTTGCTTAATTTCAATGAAACAAACCAAATATATTTAAGTAGTGCGGAAGCGAAAACAGGAAAACATTTAACAATAGTTTTGGAACACGCAAACACGCGTCCAATCCAATTTATGTAAAGTAAATGCGAATAAAATCTTGAAAACAGTTTGAGATGAACGCGGAATGACATGCAGTGGATGCTGTGCTCCTAACGTGCCACATCAATGTCCTGAGAGAAAACATGCAAAAATCTCAGTACAAGACTGGTGAGTTCACAGGTTTATCAGAAAACACTAAGTATCAGTAATGTAATTCCCGGGTTTTGCAATCAAAGCATATAATGGGTAGCTAGCCCATGGCAATCACTATGTGTATGAAGTCGCGACCGAGCTGACACGTAATCAATAGTAATAAAGTATGCCCGGCTGTGGATCCCACACCACAACACTGTAAAACAGGCTGACCATTCACCCGTTAGACCTCCAGTCTAGCTAGCGCGACTAGCCCGGGTGGGGCGTGTCAAACCCAAGTAGATCTACTAACAATCACCTCGCTATTTGCATATTAACGGTCCGAAGGGCGGTATAACACCATAGTATCATGTACATATGCAGTATTACAGAAAAACCCAATGTAATGTAATATTTATGAAAGCAGCATGTTTCTCTCCCCAAAAAGAGTATAAGGTAAAAGTGGGGCTGTAAACTCACCTTAATGCACAGCAACAGTAAACGAAAGCACACAGATTATAGTTTCCGGTTAACCTGAACATCATTCAATATATGTATATATAATTAATATTAATATTAATTATTTACAATGAATCGTACGGTTTCGCGTTCTCGGTTCGGTTACGGTATGGGTCACCGACATTTCCATTCACATGCAGGCACACTCAACACCAAAACATTCCAACTGTATTATATTCGATTATTACATATCAAAGGATTGCTATTTTTATTAAACTATATGTTTACTAACACGACCTATATGTAGCATACGTATATATACTAAATATATATATTCCCATTATGAATGCAAAGCATCTATAAACTTTATGCATTCACTTAACCAAGAGCATAACCCTATGATACATACATACGCAGATTATTTACATACACATATACGCAGCAGCTTAATTGTAGCCCCACATTTTATATACCCGCAAACATACGCCTACCATGCTTCCCAAACGTCCACACTTTCAAACATATACATACTGTAACATATGCGTTGGACATATACATATATAAATGCACACATACCTACATGTACATACCATTCAAACCCACACTTAGATGCACAATTTAGTTTCCCTACCCTCCCTGTCAAACCTACTGCCATGACCTCCCTCCCCCCAATACGCACACACTTATCATATTATATACATAATAGCACATTTAACCACAACCCATTTATGCAAACATGCACTCATACAGATTAAATACATACACACACATGCAGGCATAATCGCAAAACACACACTTTAGCACCCACACTACACATTGCAGCCATGAGTTCACCTAACACTCTCAAGAACACACATCCATAATACACTTACATATATATATTCATGCGTTGCACAACCTAACGTAAGGATCACCCACACTGCTACATATACAAACATATACACAGCATACATACATATGTATGTATATATATACAACACATATACACACACAAATAGCAACACATAAACACATGTATATATTCAGCACATATCTGGACACAATCGCAGCAGCATATACATATATATATATATACGCAACACATATATACACTACAGAAACATACATACATACATATAACGACATACAGCACATACATATACGCACACAGCAGCCAAGGCTGCTGCTGTGTTCTGTTTCTCACACACATATCCACGTGTATATACACACCCATCGCAGAATATATACATAAATACATACACAGCACACATAATACATGTATACGCAGCAGTTCAATTGTAGCCCCCTCCCCTGCCCACGTTCACCTTTCGACACACATCAACACAACACAAATATATATGTATACATACCGTGGAACACATACAATATATATATGCAGAACATACACACATACATATTCGCAAATCACAAGCACTTCATTCATGGCTGGAACACATGTACACAACAGGAGCATATGTACCCTACATGCTTACAACCGAAGCACATCCGTGACCGTGTCACACCCGATTGCCACCATCCTCGAACCCCCAATTACCACAACTCATGAACCCATAGCCGAAAACTCGAAACCGTAAACGTAATGAAAGTGAGTAACAAAAGGAAAACCGTACCGAACAAGTTATCGTAATCGATTTACAAGGCTTCCAGGGTAGTGTCGATTGCCAAGCTTGCGGTTGAGTCAAGGGAAAGTTGCAGCGGGGTGCTCGATCGCGGAGGGAGTGGCTGCCGGTGAGGAAGGGAGCCGGTTAAAGAACAGGAGAGGAGAGGCGGTGAGGAGGAAAAGGGGAAATCGATGAGGGGGACTCGGTGAGGGGGAGGGGTCGATTAAGGAAAAAAATCAGAGAAGAGGCGGTGAGGATGAGGGGGGGGGTTGGTTAAGAAAAGGATTTTTGGCAACATGCCAATTCTAGTCCCTCAAGTTTTAAGAAATTTCCATTTGGAGATATTAGTTAATTTTTTTAATTAAGTTAAGGTTAATTATAATTATGTACTAATAATAATGATAATTAGAGTTTATTTTAATTATAAAATAGCGATATAGCGGAACGATGTTAAACTAAAAAAAAAAAATACGGGTTGTCACATCATCCCCTAGTTGCAGAAATTTTCGTCCCGAAAATTGGGATACTAGGTCAATGTACATAGTGAGTAAACGAAGCATTGTGAGCAACCTATTTGGTTATCCAGCACGTAGACGTGCTAAGGTTTCCGAGAGATTAGGAATAAATTTAAAATAAAGGAACGTAAAGCTTCCTAAGGTTTTGCAAAAGTTGCGACATTATCATCATGTTGAAGGGATTTTCATCCCGAAATTGAAGGACAAGATTATCTTACAACTGTATTTCAGGAATTGGAAGTTCGATCGTTGAACAGTTGTGGATACTTCTTTTGCATTTGATCTTCGCGTTCCCAGGTAAACTCTGGTCCACGCTTTGAGTTCCACCTAACACGCACGATAGGGATCTTGCTACGTTTTAGGGTTTTGACTTCTCGATCCATGATCTCTACTGGTTCTTCAATGAAATGTAATTGGTCATCTATTTTTAATTCTTCCAATGGCACGATCAATGATTCATCAGATAGACATTTCCTCAGATTGGATACGTGAAACACATCGTGTATCCCCCTGAGTTTTTCAGGTAAATTCAACTGGTAGGCTACTGGGCCAATCCGTTTGACAATCTCAAATGGCCCTACGTATCTAGGGCTTAGCTTCCCACGCTTGCCAAAACGTATTACTCCTTTCCACGGTGAGACTTTTAAAAGTACCTTGTCGCCAATCTGGAATTCCAATGGTTTACGACGCTTGTCGGCATAACTTTTCTGTCGATCACGTGCCGCTGCCATCCGATTACGTATTTGTACAATCTTTTCAGTTGTTTCGTGCACCAGTTCCGGACCAGTAAGTTGGCTTTCCCCAACCTCTGCCCAACATACAGGTGACCGGCACTTACGTCCATAAAGTGCCTCAAACGGTGCGGCTTTAATTGAGGTGTGATAACTATTATTGTAGGAGAACTCAACCAATGGCAGATGAGTTTCCCAACTGCTGCCAAAATCGATCACACAGGCACGCAACATGTCTTCTAGTGTCTGGATCGTACGTTCACTCTGGCCATCGGTTTGTGGGTGATACGCAGTGCTCATATCTAGTCGTGTTCCCAATGATCGTTGTAATGACTGCCAAAAATGAGAAGTGAACCGAGCATCCCGATCCGATATGATAGATACTGGTACGCCATGCCGAGAGACTATTTCTCTTAAGTAAATGCGTGTCAGTTTCTCCATTCGGTCAGTCTCCCGGATTGCCAGGAAATGTGCGGATTTCGTTAAGCGATCTACTATAACCCAAATGGTGTCGCATCCGCTGGGAGTCCTAGGTAATTTCGTAATAAAGTCCATCGATATTTGCTCCCATTTCCACACTGGGATTTCTGGTTGCTGGAGTAAACCAGATGGTCTCTGGTATTCCACCTTAACTTTGGAGCAAGTTAAGCATCTGCTTACATATGCGGCGACTTCCGCTTTCATGTTCGGCCACCAGTAAAACTCCTTTAGGTCTTGATACATCTTATCTGAACCTGGATGAATTAAGTAACGTGTCTTATGAGCTTCATCCATTACCAGTTCTCTCAAATTCCCATACAGTGGTACCCAGATCCGTTTCATAAAATAACGGATTCCATCAGCTTTAACCTCCAACTGTTTCTCCATGCCTCGCATGGATTCTGCTTTGAGATTCTCCGTTTTCAAGGCCTCAGATTGAGCAGCTTTGATTTGCACTGGTAGGTCAGAGTGGATAGTCATTTGTAATGCGCGCACCTGGCGAGGCTTTAGGGTTTCCTTACGACTAAGGGCATCGGCTACCACATTAGCCTTACCCGGATGGTACTTGATCACACAGTCGTAATCATTGAGTAACTCTAACCACCGCCGTTGCCGCATATTCAACTCTTTCTGGTCAAATATGTGCTGGAGGCTCTTATGATCTGTATAGATCGTGCACTTGGTTCCATATAGATAGTGTCTCCAGATCTTCAGGGCAAATACTACAGCTCCCAATTCCAAATCATGTGTGGTGTAGTTTTTCTCATGCACCCTGAGTTGTCTAGATGCATAAGCTATGACTTTGTCACATTGCATCAGTACGCATCCCAAACCCTGGATGGAAGCATCACAGTAAACAACAAAGTCATCAGTTCCTCCTGGTAAGGCTAGGATTGGTGCAGTGCAGAGTCTGTCTTTAAGCGTCTGGAATGCTGTTTCTTCTTTGTTACCCCACTTGTAAACAGTTCCCTTATGGGTCAGGGCAGTCAAAGGTTGTGCCACTTTTGAAAACCCTTCAATAAATCGTCTGTAGTAGCCTGCCAAACCAAGGAATTGTCGCACCTCGGTAGGCGTCTTCGGTGCTGGCCAACCCTTGATGGCTTCAATCTTTGATGGATCAACATGTATACCCTTTTCATTCACCACGTGCCCAAGGAATTGCACTTTACGCATCCAGAAGTCACATTTTGAGAACTTTGCGTAAAACTGTTCATCTCTTAGCAATTCCAGTATGGTTCTCAAATGTCCCTCATGATCTTCCTTATTACGGGAGTAGATTAGTATGTCATCAATGAAGACAATGACAAACTTATCCAGATAAGGTTTGCAGACACGGTTCATGAGGTCCATGAAAACTGCTGGGGCATTGGTCAGCCCAAAAGGCATTACGGTGAACTCGTAGTGCCCATAGCGTGTTCGAAACGCAGTCTTGGAGATGTCTTCCTCTCGAACCCTCAACTGATGATAACCTGATCTCAAGTCAATCTTGGAGTAGTAGCTAGATCCTTGCAACTGGTCGAACAAATCATCAATTCGTGGAAGTGGATACCTATTCTTGATTGTTACCTTGTTCAGTTCGCGGTAGTCAATACACATTCTGAAGGTTCCATCTTTCTTTTTAACGAAAAGCACTGGAGCTCCCCAAGGTGAAGAGCTGGGACGTATGAATCCTTTGTCTAACAACTCTTGCAATTGCTTAGACAGCTCTTGTAGTTCGTTCGGTGCCAGACGGTACGGAGCCCGAGCGATCGGAGTTGCTCCTGGTGCTAATTCAATTTGAAATTCTACCTGTCTGTGTGGAGGAAGGCCAGGTAGGTCTTCGGGAAATACCTCAGGAAAGTCTCTAACAACGGGAATATCTTCAACTCGCCTTTCATCCGCCTTCGTTTCAGTAACAAGTGCCAACAAGGCAATGTGTCCTTTTCTGAGACATTTCTGAGCCTTCAAATATGATATGATGCCGACCACCGCACCCACCTTTTCACCTTTCACAATAAGAATTTCATCGTCCGAAATAGGTAACTTGATCAGCTTCTCCTTGCAAACGATCTCAGTACTATTCTGGGATAACCAATCCATCCCGACGACTACATCGAAGCTTCCTAGTGTGACAGGAATAAGGTCTATGCTGAAGGTGTGTCCGGATAAGCCTAGCTTACAGTTTTTAAACACTTGGGTTGCTGTTATCGTCCTACCATCGGCTATTTCTATGGTGTATTCAGAAGTCAGGTTAGTAGGTATCATTCCTAATATTTTGCTAAATTTTATGGATACATAACTTTTATCAGCACCGGAGTCAAATAAAACAGAGGCGTAACATCCATTAATAGAGAATCTACCAGATACTACAGTAGGGTCGTTTCGAGCCTCACCTGAGCCCATGATGAAAGCTCTGCCTCTACCACCATTTTGTTGTCATCAGACTTATTAGTAGCACCGCTATTTTCATTCCTTTTTAGCTTTGGACATTCCCTTATAAAGTGACCGGGTTGACCGCATTCATAACACCCAGTACGGTTATAGTTTTGCTGCTGCTGAGGTGTTTTTCCCGAGAGGTTTACCCTGCAGTTTTTAGCAACGTGCCCAAACTTTCCACACCTCTCACAAGTGTTCCTTGTGCATTGCCCAATGTGATGGAACTTACATTTGTTGCACTTTGGAAGATTTCCATGATAACTACCCGAGTTCCCCATGTTATGAGAAGATTGGGACGGGTTGAACTTCTTGTGTTGGGGTTGATGAGTAGAGGATGATAATTGCTTCCCGCTGGCAGATGGTTCCCATTTCCTCTTGTTATCATTGGAACCAAATGCAGCACCACGCGGGGGCAGTTTACCCTGAGTGACAGCCTGGTCAGTCAGCTTGTGGGCCAGTTGGACAGCTTCTTGAATGGTAGCTGTTCTAGCAGTGGTGACCATGCTCTGTATTTCCGGTACTAGCCCATTGATGTATCTTTCAACCCGTTTGTAAGCCGGGTTGACCATAGTGGGACATAAGGTAGCCAACTCGTGAGAACGAGTTGTGTAAGCTTCAATTTCAGAACCTACCATCTTCAGGTTCCAAAATTCGGTTTCCAGTTTTTGTATTTCATCTCGTGAACAGTACTCCTCTTTCAGCAGATTCTTGAATTCTACCCATGTTATGGCGTTTGCAGCTTCAACTCCCAACATTTGAACTTGTGTGTTCCACCAGCTCAGAGCAGCACCATCCAGTATGCCAGCAGCATATTTTACCCTATTCCCAGCAGGGCAGTTGCAGATTTCGAATACCGACTCCAGCTTTTCGAACCAACGGAGCAGTCCCACCGCTCCCTCAGTTCCATTGAACGGGTTAGGCTTGCAGTCCATAAAGGACTTGTAGGTGCAAGTCGGTTGCCCAATAGGGTTCTGCTGTGGAGGATGTTGGTTTACCAACGCTGCGGTAATACTATGATTGATTATCGCTGCCAATTCTGCAGGCGTCAGGGAGATGTTACCTCTCCCGCGTCCACGTCCTCTTCCAGACATTCTTCAATACAACCAGATATTAAAAGCTATCAGTCATATGAACATAAATCTTTTGTCTTGGAAGGAAAAGGGAGAGAAATTTAAGGATTTAAAGGAATAGACAAACTAGAGAATCGGTCCGAATCCGAGGGATTTACACAAATGTCATGGTTTGAATTTCGTCCTAAATTCAAGGTAAGGGTAAGCATTCCTACAAGTAGAATTGATAGATAATTTCCACATCAGGGGCTATGTTCTATGAAGACCAAGACTTTCTTGCTCAAGGCGTAGGAATGATGACTTATACTAACTACAATGTTACCACCCGACCAGACTCACCGGACTTAGCATGCACGACAAATTACAATTACGTGTGCACCCGTAATGGTAATTTGCTTTGCATGATCACCCCCGGTTCCTCCTATCAGGCTAACATATCTTGTCGAGTACAGTGGTCATCAACAATAGGAGGACCAAATATGTAAGTATTATATCGGGGTCGATATTTCAAAGTATACGAAAGGACCAGTAAGGTTCAGGAAAGTCCTAAGTAACCCTTCCCGTGACTCACAGCAACTCGGAGTCACCATCCCTATAGTCGTAACTCATAGGGATATGTTAAAGCAAAAGTTCTCAGGCAACCAAATTAAGTAAGCACAACTTAGCAATCTATGTGTGTGTAACTAATGCAAATCCAGCTATAGTCTAAAATGCAATGCAAATGAGATGCAAAGTTCATTTTAGTTCGCTATAACTAATGCTCTGATACCAATCTGTCACACCCTCATTTTCCACGTACGGGGTTTTACCGTCAGGCGTGTGACATAACCAGGATCTCAGATAAGCATCAGTTACACCAAACGACTCGATAATTACAAATCATATAAGTTGCTTAATTTCAATGAAACAAACCAAATATATTTAAGTAGTGCGGAAGCGAAAACAGGAAAACATTTAACAATAGTTTTGGAACACGCAAACACGCGTCCAATCCAATTTATGTAAAGTAAATGCGAATAAAATCTTGAAAACAGTTTGAGATGAACGCGGAATGACATGCAGTGGATGCTGTGCTCCTAACGTGCCACATCAATGTCCTGAGAGAAAACATGCAAAAATCTCAGTACAAGACTGGTGAGTTCACAGGTTTATCAGAAAACACTAAGTATCAGTAATGTAATTCCCGGGTTTTGCAATCAAAGCATATAATGGGTAGCTAGCCCATGGCAATCACTATGTGTATGAAGTCGCGACCGAGCTGACACGTAATCAATAGTAATAAAGTATGCCCGGCTGTGGATCCCACACCACAACACTGTAAAACAGGCTGACCATTCACCCGTTAGACCTCCAGTCTAGCTAGCGCGACTAGCCCGGGTGGGGCGTGTCAAACCTAAGTAGATCTACTAACAATCACCTCGCTATTTGCATATTAACGGTCCGAAGGGCGGTATAACACCATAGTATCATGTACATATGCAGTATTACAGAAAAACCCAATGTAATGTAATATTTATGAAAGCAGCATGTTTCTCTCCCCCAAAAAGAGTATAAGGTAAAAGTGGGGCTGTAAACTCACCTTAATGCACAGCAACAGTAAACGAAAGCACACAGATTATAGTTTCCGGTTAACCTGAACATCATTCAATATATGTATATATAATTAATATTAAATATTAATTATTTACAATGAATCGTACGGTTTCGCGTTCTCGGTTCGGTTACGGTATGGGTCACCGACATTTCCATTCACATGCAGGCACACTCAACACCAAAACATTCCAACTGTATTATATTCGATTATTACATATCAAAGGATTGCTATTTTTATTAAACTATATGTTTACTAACACGACCTATATGTAGCATACGTATATATACTAAATATATATATATTCCCATTATGAATGCAAAGCATCTATAAACTTTATGCATTCACTTAACCAAGAGCATAACCCTATGATACATACATACGCAGATTATTTACATACACATATACGCAGCAGCTTAATTGTAGCCCCACATTTTATATACCCGCAAACATACGCCTACCATGCTTCCCAAACGTCCACACTTTCAAACATATACATACTGTAACATATGCGTTGGACATATACATATATAAATGCACACATACCTACATGTACATACCATTCAAACCCACACTTAGATGCACAATTTAGTTTCCCTACCCTCCCTGTCAAACCCTACTGCCATGACCTC
Source organism: Flaveria linearis (assembly GCA_024085815.1). Lineage (NCBI taxonomy): Eukaryota > Viridiplantae > Streptophyta > Magnoliopsida > Asterales > Asteraceae > Flaveria > Flaveria linearis. The sequence goes on from CM044003.1 coordinate 7,003,379, forward strand.
CCTCCCCCCAATACGCACACACTTATCATATTATATACATAATAGCACATTTAACCACAACCCATTATGCAAACATGCACTCATACAGATAAATACATACACACACATGCAGGCATAATCGCAAAACACACACTTTAGCACCCACACTACACATTGCAGCCATGAGTTCACCTAACACTCTCAAGAACACACATCCATAATACACTTACATATATATATTCATGCGTTGCATAACCTAACGTAAGGATCACCCACACGCTACATATACAACATATACACAACATACATACATATGTATGTATATATATACAACACATATACACACAAATAGCAACACATAAACACATGTATATATTCAGCACATATCTGGACACAATCGCAGCAGCATATACATATATATATATATACGCAACACATATATACACTACAGAAACATACATACATACATATAACGACATACAGCACATACATATACGCACACAGCAGCCTTCGGCTGCTGTGTTTGTTTTCTCACACACATATCCACGTGTATATACACACCCATCGCAGAATATATACATAAATACATACACAGCACACATAATACATGTATACGCAGCAGTTCAATTGTAGCCCCTCCCCTGCCCACGTTCACCTTTCGACACACATCAACACAACACAAATATATATGTATACATACCGTGGAACACATACAATATATATATGCAGAACATACACACATACATATTCGCAAATCACAAACACTTCATTCATGGCTGGAACACATGTACACAACAGGAGCATATGTACCCTACATGCTTACAACCGAAGCACATCCGTGACCGTGTCACACCCGATTGCCACCATCCTCGAACCCCCAATTACCACAACTCATGAACCCATAGCCGAAAACTCGAAACCGTAAACGTAATGAAAGTGAGTAACAAAAGGAAAACCGTACCGAACAAGTTATCGTAATCGATTTACAAGGCTTCCAGGGTAGTGTCGATTGCCAAGCTTGCGGTTGAGTCAAGGGGAAGTTGCAGCGGGGTGCTCGATCGCGGAGGGAGTGGCTGCCGGTGAGGAAGGGAGCCGGTTAAAGAACAGGAGAGGAGAGGCGGTGAGGAGGAAAAGGGGAAATCGATGAGGGGGACTCGGTGAGGGGGAGGGGTCGATTAAGGAAAAAAATCAGAGAAGAGGCGGTGAGGATGAGGGGGGGGGGTTGGTTAAGAAAAGGATTTTTGGCAACATGCCAATTCTAGTCCCTCAAGTTTTAAGAAATTTCCATTTGGAGATATTAGTTAATTTTTTTAATTAAGTTAAGGTTAATTATAATTATGTACTAATAATAATGATAATTAGAGTTTATTTTAATTATAAAATAGCGATATAGCGGAACGATGTTAAACTAAAAAAAAAATACGGGTTGTCACAATTTAAATATTTAATTTATAATAATTAATCAAATAGTATGTGAATATTAAAGTGTGAAAATGTATATGATTAGACAATTAATAACTCGATCAAAAGAACTAATGAATAATTTAATTTATATGATTTGTAAAATATTAATGTAAACTAATTTGGAAAAGTTTGGGCTTGACTTAAAATAATTTTTATAAGATTTAATACTTATAAATAAATTATTAATATTTTATAACAGTTAAAATCTTTTATGAATAATCAAAATGTGAAATTAAAATGTTTTAACAATTTAAAAAAATTAATAATAATTTATGGAATTTAAAATACAAAAAAAATGAATTAAAAACAATGCAAGGAGGCCCCGTTTGAACCCATGTCTCTCCTGCAAATATGAAGAGTGTTAACCAGTTGGGTAGAAGCCCAAGAAATGTGTGCAATCATTTTATAAAATATAAAAACAATGATTAATAGTTTTTCCAAATTCACACATGAACCCTAATTCAATTTGAGTAAAATTGAACTCCCAATCAACGTTAATTGAAATTAAGTTAAGGGTTTCGATTACCATGACCAAGTGGAATGCGTTTTGTTTAACTTACAAGATTATGAACGAACTGATGAGAATGAAAATGTGAACCGAACGCAGTTGAGATGAATCAGAATTCAAGTGAGTGATGATGATACAATTCAATGATGATTCCTGACACTGTAGAGGGAGATAATGAGTGGAAACTCCTAATTAATGGTGATTGAGATTGTTCCTAATGTGCCGTTCATTGAGTTGCAGGTCGCAAATGGTGCTCGAATGTGTATAGTGTGGGTGTGTTTCGTTTGTAATTGAAGTTGAAGAAAGGTTTCAGGGATTGATTAAGATATTTCACCCTTATTATATCGTCCTAATTCTAGCTTTTTCATGTCAAACGAGTTTCATGTTGGATTCAAGAGTTTCAATTCAATTTGAAGATGGTTATGCAGTTTCAAGTATAATCATCTTGGATGATTAACTTCGCAATGACTAGGAATACGTTTCTGGTCAATCTATGTGATCTGTTGATTTAGTTTTCAAGTGAAACCGTTGTGATTATAAATGGTAAAATTGTGATTTCGGTTGAACAAGATTAACAATTGATTTTAGAAGAATTAACACAGGCACAGGGTTCAAATCTTGATTCGGGTGGTTTGATTAAGTTTAATCAAGAAAATTTGATGTTGGGTGGTTGTCGGAGAGTGGCCGGAGGGGAGGGGAGTTCGATGAGGGGTGGATGGTTTTTAAAAAACGATTTTACACAGTTCCTTGAGGTTGTTGAGTACTTATTATTTTATGTCAAGCTTTAAAATCTTTTTGTAATTTAAAATTTTAAAATTTACATTTACGACACAAACTTTATAAAGCCTACGTTTTAATAATTAAACAAATTACTTAAATTATAAGCTTTATAATTTTATAAATCTTGTAATTGGTGTTTACTTTAACTATTAGATCAAAATCTATCAATTAATAATAGAAGTTATAAATTGAATAAATATTATATTATTGTATTTAACGCACTAAAATAAACAAAATGATTTAAATAATGATTTTATCAACTAAAACAAAATATTAAAACTTTATAATTTAGTTATTTATTTTAATTAAATAAAGAAACTTCATAATTAATATGATCTATAAAGTTATAAAGTTTATTTTATAATTAACATAAATCGAATGAATATACAAAATGATTAACTAAAACAATGTGCTACATGAATGATCTAAGCGGATTCGGGTTTGGCTGGCATATTTAAGATTAATATGAAAACACTATAATTATTTATAAAATATATTAAAACTAGGATTAAGCCCCCGTGTTGCAACGGGGTGTAAAACCAAGGCATACCAAGTATCACAAATGACACACTGTCGTCAGTGACCACTAACACCAAAAAATTGTTAAACCATACATATTTGTTACGGCGTTTTAACATGCATAATCTAAACCGAAACATAAAACACAATACGGTTGTCACACAGACAATATAAAGTTAAAAATGTTAAACCAAATACGCATGTTGTGGCATATTAACTCGAAAACTTTAGACCAACGTGTAAAATGAAATTTGTAAGAGATGAAAAGAGTAAATTGTAATTTTCATACCTGTGTTTTAGGGGTGTTAACAGGATCAGCCACAGCTTAACAGTTTGCATACCTGAGTTTACGAATGCTAACACTTTACGTACCTCCGTCTAATTTTCGTTAAACATGTCACACCACCGCTTATAGCGGAACCACGAGGATGTAACGGACGGGATCGTCATAACACATTGTTAAGTTAATAGAGGTGCATTAAATGAAGAAAGTCAACGTGCCATGACGTCACCCGACACAAATGGAGACTTGTGTCGCAGTTAGTCAATTCCACGACAAACATAGTCATACAAACCAAATAAGTATAAGTCCCACAACCCGGGAAACAAATGAACGTAAGTGAATAATGAAAATCAAGCAAATGTCACAGACATCCAATGATTCTAAGTAGTGCAATCCTATGGTCGTCGCTAAGGCAGCATCCATAGCTATCCTCAATGATTGTTACCTGAAAAGATATGCTCAAAAGTCAACACATGGTTGGTGAGTTCACAGGTTTGAATTGTAAACATGTAATTGATGCTGTATAGTGTTTGTAGTGGAATACCGTGCATACAGTTATAAGCAAGCAAAATCACATACCATGAGTTTTATACAACCAAACCTAATGACGTACACACAGCAACTTGTCGAAATATATTCACCCAAGGCCCGTTCCTGGCAGTGTGATGGTACTCACAAGTAACCATCTGTCAAGAGTGGGGGTGTCAACCCAGTAGTACTACTAATACCTATACGTTGGTTCCAACACCGGAATTAATGGTTGTAAGAAGAACTACACAGTAACATCATGTATGCATCAGATAAGTACTCACAAAACAGTATCACGTTGATCCCAAGTATGAAAATTGTATGTATGTTGTACAGCATTGAAACGTGTGAGCATACTTTTCCCCCATGTTTGTAAAGATTGAAACAATTGTATAAGCATGAAAAGGGGCCGTGAAACTCACTTGGCAAATAAGTATAAGGATGATGATTATAAACGTTCCAACGCAATCGCTCACAAGGTACCTAAGAATATATATATATATATATGTATATATATATATATATTTAAGTCTACAAGGTTTAAGTTTAATATTAAGTTTAACGAATTGACGAGGATTAGGGTTTCAAGTGGAATTTGGGGTTTTTATAAATAAGATTAATTATCAAAATCATATATATTGTAATACAATGAATGAAAAACTTAATTAATCCTTTTATGATAATTTATGAAGTTATAAGAAATTAAATTCTTATAATGATTAATTATAAAATGTAAATAAAATTTTATAATTGACGTAATTACAAGATAACGTAATGATTAATATAATTCAGTGATTTCAACAATTTAAAGTTTATAAAAATAAACTAATTATAACATTTGTTAATCAAATTTTATATAAAAATTATTAAGGTTTTTAAGAAATAATTTTACAGAAAATCATTAGATAACTTTCAAAATAAACAAAGTTTATAAATTGATTTTTATAATTTTAGAAATTTTTCTGTCTTTTTAAAAGGCTGAAAAAGGCTTTAAAAAATAAATGAGGGTGCCCGGGGTCGAACCCGGGACCTCAAGGCTAACATGGGAGCATTGAACCGGTGAACCAAAGGCATACAGCCGCATTAGGTCTCGTTCTTTGGGGTTTTAAACCTCATTAACCTATTTCCCCCAATTTCATAAAACCCTAGGTTCGTTTGGATCCAAATCGAAAGCCAAATCGCTGTTGTTAACACCGAAGATCATGGGGCTTTTATTCCCCATGTTTAAACGAATCTAATGGTGTGTTTAATTACCCGAATTGAATTCGTATTGGTGATGAACAGACGAAGAACAAGTCGAAGCTATGCAACAATCGGTTCACATGGCAAACGTTGATGAAAATCCAATTCGTTGCACAGATAGTTTCTATTGATCTTGATGAAGAAAAGCCCTCTGTTAATTCCGGGTTTGGAATCTTTAAACATGGATCCCCATTAAGTTGCAGGTCGCGATGAAAGGAGGTGATCGATGGTGGGGTTTTGTGTGTTTTCAGATGCAATTGAAAGTTGCATACGATTGGGAATAGTTATATAGTCGTTCATATTCGATTAATTCGATTATATAGTGTGTAGTGTGATCGGTGGCCTGTAAAGTGGCCGAAAGTGTGTTGAGTGGGTTTGGTTCCAATCGCACTCAAATTTTTTTAAATTTCCGTGGGGCACAGGTTCGAATCTTGCATGTGAAAATGTCGGGTATGTTTGATTTGGTCAAAACCGATTAGTTTTGGGGTTTTTGGCTTCGCCGGAGTTGGACGGAGATGTAGCCGGAGGGGAGAGCGGGGGTCGACGGGCGGTGGGGTTGGGTTTTAAAAAAATTACACATTTGGTCCCTGTGGTTCATGATGTTATCATTTATGCTAGAAACTTAAGTTTTTAGTTTCTTAAATTACAATAACACCCCCTGAACTTATAAATCTAAATTTTTAATACATGTTTATTATTATTTTTTTATAATTCTTCAAATTATTATTAATAGCAATATTATTATTATTATGTTATTATTATTATTATTATTATTATTATTATTATTATTATTATTATTATTATTATTATGATTATTGTAATTATTGGAACGTACTAAACTTAATTGTTTATAAAATTTTTAATTAATAAAAATACGAGATGTTACAGTCTCCCCTGCTTTAAGAAATTTCGTCCCGAAATTTGTTCACGAGGAGGCTGAAACGAAAAGATGAAGATACTTGGATTTCATTTGGTCCTCCCGTTCCATGTAAACTCAGACCCACGCTTGGAGTTCCATCTCACCCTGACAATTGGGATTCTGCTGCGTTTTAATCTTTGACCTCCCGATCCATTATTTCTATCGGTTCTTCCACAAAATAGAGCTTCTCATCAATCTTGATTCTTCAATAGGTACGTGTAAGGACTCGTCGGCCAAACACTTCTTGAGGTTCGACACGTGAAAAGTATCATGTACACCGCTGAGTTCTTGTGGCAACCTCAATCGGTAAGCCACTGGACCGATTCTCTCTGTATTCTCGAATGGTCCTACGTATCGAGGGGCTAACTTCCCTTTCTTTCTAAATCGTACAATCCCTTTCCAGGAGAGACTTTGAGTAAAACGTGATCTCCAACATTGAATTCTAGAGCTTCCGATGGTTGCCGGCATAGCTCTTTTGGCGATCTCTTGCAGCTTTAAGTCTGTCTTTGATTTGGAAGATCTTGTCAGTTGTCTCTTGAATGATCTCTAGGCCCGTAAGCTGGCTGTCACCAACTTCAGCCCAACAAACTGGGGATCTACATTTCCTCCCGTACAATGCCTCAAATGGAGCGCATCCAATGCTTGTGTGATAGGTGTTGTTGTAAGAAAACTCAATCAATGGTAAATGAGTGTCCCAGCTACCACCAAAATCGATTACACAAGCTCTGAGCATGTCTTCCAACGTTTGTATCGTTCGTTCACTTTGGCCATCTGTTTGTGGATGATAGGCGGTACTCATATCTAATGAGTGCACATCACTTTCTGTTGTGTTTGCCAAAATAGTGAAGTAAACCGACTGTCGCGGTCGGATATGATTGACACCGGCACCCGTGCCGTGTCACGACCTCTTTGATGTACAACCTTGCCAGCTTATCCATTTTATAGTCTTCTCGGATAGGTAAGAAGTAAGAGGATTTTGTCATTCGATCCACTACGACCCATATCGAGTCGTGTCCGCTAGGCGTCCTTGGGAGTTTGGTAATAAAATCCATGGCTATGTTCTTCCATTTCCACTCAGGATTTTCAGATTGCTGTAATAATCCTGATGGTTTTTGATGTTCAGCCTTAACTTTCGAGCACGTCAAGCATCGTTTCACATACATAGCAATGTCTCTCTTCATGCCTGGCCACCAGTATAGATCCTTAGATCGTGATACATTTTGTCTGCACCAGGATGAACAGAATATCGTGTCTTGTGCGCTTCCTCCATGATCAGGGTACGAACGTCTCCCCATTTGGGTACCCATATGCGATTGATGAAGTACTGTATGCCCTCATCCTTGCAAATCATCTGTTTGTCTAACCCTCGGAGTTCTTCTCCCGCAAGGTTTTCTTCTTTCAATGCTTCCTTTTATGCAAGTTGGATCTGAGCTTTCAAGTTCGTTTGAATAGTCAATCCCAAAGCTCGAGCACGTAGTGGTTTCGTACGCTCTTTACGACTTAGGGCGTCGGCCACCACATTTGCTTTCCCCGGATGATACCGGATTTCACAATCGTAGTTACTAAGTAGCTCTACCCAACGTCGTTGTCGCATGTTGAGTTCTTTCTGATTCAGGGTGTGTTGAAGGCTCTTATGGTCTGTGTAGATGATGCATTTAGTTCCATACAGATAGTGCCTCCATATCTTAAGTGCAAATACTACAGCGCCCAACTCCAAATCATGAGTTGTGTAGTTCTTTTCGTGCACCTTAAGTTGTCGCGAGGCATAGGCAATCACCTTGTCTAATGCATTAGCACAACCCAAACCTTGATGTGAAGCATCGCAGTACACCACAAAATCATCAGTCCCGTCCGGGAGGGACAATATCGGTGCGTTGCACAACTTCTCCTTCAACGTTTGAAATGTTGTTCTTGGGCATGTCCCCACTCAAACTTCTTGTCTTTCTGAGTCAACAGGGTTAACGGTTGAGCAATCTTGGAAAAATTCGCAATGAAGCGACGATAGTATCCGGTCAATCCTAAGAATTGCCGTATCTCTGACGGTGTCTGGGTGTATCCCATTTCTTCACTGCTTCAATTTTGTCGGGATCTACATGAATCCCATTCTCGTTAACCACATGCCCCAAAAACTTCACTTCTCGAAGCCAAAACTCGCACTTCGAGAGTTTAGCAAAAAGTTTCTCTTCTTGTAACAGACTCAGTATGGCCCGAAGATGCTCCTCGTGGTCTTCTTTCGATCGAGAGTAGATAATATCGTCAATGAATACGATCACGAATTATCCAAGTATGGTTTACACACCCGATTCACCAGATCCATGAATACAGCCGGTGCGTTAGTCAGTCCGAACGACATGACTAAGAACTCGTAATGACCATAACGAATCCTAAACGCTGTTTTCGGTATGTCATCCTCGAAAACCCTCAATTGATGATATCCAGAACGAAGATCAATCTTGGAGAAATATGAAGCTCCTTGCAACTGATCAAACAAATCATCGATTCTGGGAAGAGGATATCGATTCTTCACAGTCAACTTGTTCAACTCGCGATAATCGATGCACATGCGGAACGACCCGTCTTTCTTTTTGACAAATAAGACCGGTGCTCCCCATGGTGAATGGCTCGGTCGAATAAAACCCTTCTCCAGTTGCTATTGCAGTTGGCTAGATAACTCATGCATTTCGGATGGTGCTAACCGGTATGGTGCTTTTGCTACCGGCGTAGCTCCAGGAACCAACTCGATACCAAATTCCACCTGTCGTGGAGGAGGTAAGCCCGACAAGTCATCAGGGAATACTACCAGAAAATCTCGTACTACAGGAATATCCACTAACTTGTTGCCTTCTTCTTTCTTTTCCACTACATGGGCCAGAAATGCGTAACACTGCTTCCGTAAACATCATCGCGTTTTCATGCAAGTGATAAGCTTCAGAGTTCTTCCGGTCGTTCTCCTTGAATCTTGAGTACCTCCCCGTTTGGCATGGGGATTCGTACTACTTTCTCCCGACAAACAATCTCGGCTCCGTGTTTCGACAACCAATCCATTCCCACAATCACATCGAAGCTCCCCAACTCGAAAGGTATTAGGTCTATGTCAAAGGCATGGTCCTCCAATATCATGGAGCACTGTCTAATAATCTCATCTGCTCGTAAAACTCTACCGTTGGCCATTTCTACGGAAAAGCTAGTTTCTAGTCTACTAGGGTTCAAGGCAAGCATGTGTGCAAAATCAGAAGATATGAAACTATTGTCTGCCCCAGTATCAAATAGTATGGATGCGAAGTGATGGTTGAGCAAGTACGTACCCGTAACAACATTCGGGTCCTGACGGGCGTCATTTGCTCCGATAACGAACGCACGTCCCCTGGCAGCATTTCCTTGATTCCCTTGGCCTGGATTACCAGCTATGGCCATCACTTGTGCTGGTTATTCCCTTGTTGACCCGGTGCCCTATTCAGTCTGGGGCACATGTTCCGGTAATGACCAAGACCTCCGCACTCATAACAAGCCCTGGCATTCCCGGCGGGGTTAACCGCGTTGATGGGCGCAACCAGGTTCGGCGCAGTTCTACAATCCTTCGCTAGGTGCCCCGGGCGCCTACAATTCACACACACCCAACACTACGTCTCTGGGGGATGATGATAGTTGCACCTGTCACATTTGGGGTGCGGCCCAACATACTCTCTCTTGCCTTGAGTCACTGCCACGAAATTCCTGGTGATCTTGGGCCCTCTTATCGGATATCCGGCACTCGACCGGCTTGTTTCTCCAACATCCTTTCTCTTCTCTGCTCCCCTACCCAACACCCTTGTTCTTACCATCTCATCAGTGAGAGCGCCAGCCTTTGAATTGCGCTCTAAATCGTTGGAGGAGCAGCTGCTGTTACTATTTCCGGATTTGAGGCGCAAGTACCCAAATGTACCTCTCGATTCTTTTTGATTCCGGAGTCACAAGGTGTGGAACAAGTCTTGCCAACTCATGAAGACGATCCGTGTAAGCTGCGTGTCCAGCCCCCACCATTGCATGATTCCAGAATTCATGCTCCAGTTTCTGCATTTCGTTGAGTGGGCAGTATTCCTCAGAAATCAGGGCTTTGAACTCATCCCAAGTCATTTGCATCGCAGATTCTCTTCCTCTAGCTTGAACCTGGGTGTTCCACCAGGTTAGTGCCTTGCCCTGTAATGAACACGCGGCATACTTGATTCTTTGACTGTCGAGGCAGTGATTGGCACTCACTGATGTCAATCACTGCCTCCATCTTCTCAAGCCATCTAGTCAGGGCTATAGCCCCACCTTTCCCATCGAATTCTCGGGGTTTGCAGGCCACAAATTCCTTATAAGAACATCCCCGTCTAGTTTTGTCGATCCCAGTTTCGTTCCCAGTTGTTCCTCCAATCCCAGTGTCTTCCCCTGTTCCTTGGTTACGCTGATCATTAGTATCATGATCCCCGTGGAGATGATGATTCAGAAGAGTGTCACTCACTTGAGTCACAATAGTCAGAATCAGTGCAGCTAGCTGCTGAGCAACCATAGCAGCTATGTCAGGGTTGTCAGTTCCCTGATTGTTGCCAGCTGGAGCACCACCTGTTCTTGGTGGTCTACCCCTACCTCTGCCTTGTGGGGTCTCACCTTCTTTATTGGTACTACGTGTGACTCTTCTAGGCGGCATCTTCTAATCATAGGAAGGTGTAAACATGTAAACTTTTGTAACTTTAAGATACATGTATGATTCCACTCATCAAGTTCCAATAACCCATGCTTCGGTCCATCAAGATCATCACGTAGCCCAGCTTAAGCACACTCTTAGTATACTGGTGATGCTTATATATAGGGTTCCCCACAGCGTTCCCACTACATCCCCGATATACCTTGAATGACGCTTAAACCGGTTACACAACATCCTAATTTTCCTTAGCATCATCCCAAAGAATAACGTAATGTATATGTAGAGAGTATCATCACTCCTCTATATTTCCTGAAGTCCACTTTCATTCTAAGCACGCAATTAGTTCCTTAGTTACTGAAGTGCTAAGTGGAGGAATGTTTCACGAAAGATAGAATCAATGTCATGATTGGAAATACCATGAAGGCTCTAAGTAGGACAGAACTATATAATAGTAGATGTTAGTAATGTTTGTTACCCTTAACAAGGTCTTACTAGAATTATGATCCTCGCACATCCTAGGGTATAGAATAGAGAACTTGCGATACTCCTGATCGTTACCTCATGGTAAGATTTGCCAGACTTCCCATGCAGTGCAAATTGCAATTGCGTGTGCACCCGTAATGGTAATTTACCTTGCATGGTCACCCTAGCTCCACTTACCCCAAGTTAACATCATAGTATTGTCAACACTCATCAAGCATGGTTCGTGTAATGTCCTCATGTCCATGAGCCATTAGTATTCCAATAGTAGTATGTAATAGCATATAAACTCCAAGCATATAAACACGAATTGCTAACAATAGTTGTCTGTCCGTCATACTTTCAGGATCTCAGACATACTATCTTAGGGTCGGATTTAGTATTGAGATCAACGCTACGCGTGATCTGTGAAGTTTCCCTTCACGTGAGTGTTCCGACCTAATGATATAATGTAGTGCACATACAATGTAAGATTCTAGTATAATGGTATCCCATGGAGAAAGACTAAGAGTAATAGTGTCTTCCTTAGAATGATCAGATAACAAGCACATATGCATAGAATCATGTATAGAGTCAAGTAACAAGTATAGAAGAACACACATGTAATATTAAATGCAAGCCAGTCCTAGCATGCATTCTACATGAAGGTTCCTAGGTTATAGTCTAGGTCAAGTGTATTGCCTAATTCTATATAACCAAGGCTCTGATACCAGTCTGTCACACCCCCGCTTATAGCGGAACCACGAGGATGTAACGGACGGGATCGTCATAACACATTGTTAAGTTAATAGAGATGCATTAAATGAAGAAAGTCAACGTGTCATGACGTCACCCGACACAAATGGAGACTTATGTCGCAGTTAGTCAATTCCACGACAAACATAGTCATACAAACCAAATAAGTATAGTCCCACAACCCAGGAAACAAATAAACATAAGTGAATAATGAAAATCAAGCAACTGTCACAGACATCCAGTGATTCTAAGTAGTGCAATCCTAAGGTCGTCGCTAAGGCAGCATCCCTAGCTATCCTCAATGATTGTTACCTGAAAAGATATGCTCAAAAGTCAACACATGGTTGGTGAGTTCATAGGTTTGAATTGTAAACATGTAATTGATGATGTATAGTGTTTGTAGTGGAATACCGTGCATACAGTTATAATCAAGCAAAATCACATACCATGAGTTTTATATAACCAAACCTAATGACGTACACACAGCAACTTGTCGGAATATATTCACCCAAGGCCCGTTCCTGGCAGTGTGATGGTACTCACAAGTAACCATCTGTCAAGGGTGGGGGTGTCAACCCAGTAGTACTACTAATACCTATCCGTTGGTTCCAACATCAGAATTAATGGTTGTAAGAATAACCACACAGTAACATCATGTATGTATCAGATAAGTACTCACAAAACAGTATCACGTTGATCCCAAGTATGAAAATTGTATGTATGTTGTACAGCATTAAAAACATGTGAGCATACTTTTCCCCATGTTTGTAAAAGATTGAAACAATTGTATAAGCATGAAAAGGGGCCGTGAAACTCACTTGGCAAATAAGTATAAGGATGATGATTATAAACGTTCTAACGCAATCCCTCACAAGGTACCTAAGAATATATATATATATATATATATATATATATATATATATATATATATATATTTAAGTCTACAAGGTTTAAGTTTAATATTAAGTTTAACGAATTGACGAGGATTAGGGTTTCAAGTGAAATTTAGGGTTTTTATAAATAAGATTAATTATCAAAATCATATATATTGTAATACAATGAATGAAAAACTTAATTAATCCTTTTATGATAATTTATGAAGTTATAAGAAATTAAATTCTTATAATGATTTATAAAATGTAAATAAAATTTTATAATTGACGTAATCAAAAGATAACGTAATGACTAATAATAATTTAGTGATTTTAACTATTTAAAGTTTATAAAAATAAACTAATTATAACATTTGTTAATCAAATTTTATATAAAATTATTAAGGTTTTAAGAAATAATTTTACAGAAAATCATTAGATAACTTTTAAAATAAACAAAGTTTATAAAATTGATTTTTATAATTTTAAAAAATTTTCTGTATTTTTAAAAGGCTGAAAAAGGCTTTAAAAAAATAAATGAGGGTGCCCGGGGTCGAACCCCGGACCTCAAGGCTAACATGGGAGCATTGAACTGGTGAACCAAAGACATACAGCTGCATTTGGTCTCGGTTCCATGGGGTTTTAAACCTCATTAACCCATTTCCCCCAATTTCATAAAACCCTAGATTCGTTTGGATCCAAATCGAAAGCCAAATCGTTGTTGTTAACACCGAAGATCATGGGGCTTTATTCCCATGTTTAAACGAATCTAATGGTGTGTTTAATTACCCGAATTGATTTGTAGTGGTGATGAACAGACGAAGAACAAGTCGAAGCTATGCAACAATCGGTTCACATGGCAAACGTTGATGAAAATCCAATTCGTTGCACAGATAGTTTCTATTGATCTTGATGAAGAAAAGCCCTCTGTTAATTTCGGGTTTGGAATCTTTAAACATGGATCCCCATTAAGTTGCAGGTCGCGATGAAAGGAGGTGATCGATGGTGGGGTTTTGTGCGTTTTCAGATGCAATTGAAAGTTGCATACGATTGGGAATAGTTATATAGTCGTTCATATTCGATTAATTCGATTATAATAGTTTATAGTGTGATCGGTGGCTTGTAAAGTGGCCGAAAGTGTGTTGAGTGGGTTTGGTTCCAATCGCACTCAAATTTTTTTAAATTTCCGTGGGGCTCAGGTTCGAATCTTGCATGTGAAAATGTCAGGTATGTTTGATTTGGTCAAAACCGATTAGTTTTGGGGTTTTTGGCTTCGCCGGATTTGGCCGGAGATGTGGCTGGAGGGGAGAGCGGGGGTCGACGGGCGGTGGGGTTGGGTTTTAAAAAATTACATATTTGGTCCATGTGGTTCATAATGTTATCATTTTATGCTAGAAACTTAAGTTTTTAGTTTCTTAAATTACAATAACACCCCCTGAACTTATAAATCCAAATTTTTAATACATGTTTATTATTTTTTTATAATTCTTCAAATTATTATTAATAGCAATATTATTATTATTATGATGTTATTATTATTATTATTATTATTATTATTATTATTATTATTATTATGATTATTGTAATTATTGGAACGTATTAAAATTAATTGTTTATAAAATTTTTAATTAATAAAAATACGAGATGTTACAATACAACCGTTAAATCTCCCCCACGTGCGCCTCACGTGAGGGGCAAAACTGTTAATTCACCGTGAGCAGCCTCTACAACAACCTCTCTCTCCAAACCTTACCTTCCATCCCCTCCCTCCAAACCTATCTCCGGAGACTCTCAAACTCACCGTCTCCCACCGCTCCTCACCGCCCTCAAACCCTACCCCGCCGCCCACATCAGCCACCTCGCCGTTAACAACCACCGCCTCTACGCCGCCTTCGGCGACCGCATCCACGTATTCGACACGACGTCGTTCTCCCTCATCGACACTTTCACCGTCAACGATTCCTCATCAGGTGCCGTCCAATCCCTCACGTTTCATAACGGAAAAGTGTTCACATCTCATCAGGACAGTAAGATCAGAATATGGAAACTAACGGAACACAAATGACATAAACACGCTGGAACCCTACCGACGGTGGCAGATTAATAAATTGGGTGAATTGACAGTTTTGCCCCTCACGTGAGGAGCACGTGGAGGAGATTTAACGATTATTTAACGGAAATTGGACGGAGGTACGTAAAGTGTTAGCATTCGTAAACTCAGGTATGCAAACTGTTAAGTTGGGGCTGATCCTGTTAACACCCCAAAACACAGGTATAAAAATGGCAATTTACTCAGATGAAAATTATATGTGAGCAAAGTTGAAAGTGAAAAAAGTGTTAGGGTTAAATGTAAAAAAAAACAATTAGGGTTAAAAGTAAAAAAAGAAAAAGTGCAACCTACAAAGCATCATGTAAAAACTATATACTAGAAATTAGTAATATACTAGTACTAACCCCTCCGCGTTGCACCGGGGGATGTAAAACCGTGTCAAGTAACATGAATGTCATATCATTGTCAGCGACCACTAACACCGTAAAATCTCATATGAAAAAAAAGAAATAAGAACAAAAAAATATAAAACGAACGAAAATTAGATGTAAAAACGTTGAATCACGCACATGAAACGTAAGATATTATAAACTAAGTTGATCTAAGACTCGCACATTGTGCCGGAACAGTTAAAGGGGAAAAAATAAGTATAAATATTGAACCACACGCGCACGTTGCAGTGTGCTAATTCGAAAAATTCGTAAAACGAAAAATTATAAAACATGAAAAGTATAGGAGACAAAGTTGAAATTGAAAATTATAGAGATTAAATTGTAAAAGATGTAAAAGTATTAGACTCAAAAGTAAAAATTTAAAAATAAAAAAAACCAAATATACAACCCATTAAACATAAGTACAACACTTGATGCATAAAAATATTAATAATTAGTATTATAATATAATATATAATTTCATAGTAAAGTTGATAAGCTTATGGTATAACAATCTAATACCAAATAAATTTAAAAAGCATAAGATACAACCGCCTAATACATAACATAGTTTAAAATTAGTATTATATATAATATATAATAAATACATATTATCTTCTGACTATTGTGATAATTGATATGAGACTTTTTTCAGGAATATATATGATATCAAATATTTATTTTTGATATATTTGATATTGAACAAATTTATAGAAATATATATATGAAATTATCTCATTATCAAAAAGATCAGTAGCGGATTGAAGTTTGGGGGTGTGGGGGACGATTTTCGCACCAACATTGTCAAATAGTATGTGCTACGTTTGTATTGAAAAAATAAAAAATGTGTTTTTACGCTACAAGTTTTTGTTAAAATAAAACTTTACAAATACATTGGTGTTTTACATTTTTGTTACACATTTTCAATTCAAATTCCTAGCATGTTTTGTGTTATCATAACAAAACATTAACATTTATATATTGGTATTTTACTATTAAACTTCTTAAAAGAATGGTTGCATCTTCTTTATCGTTATTGTACATATACATGCTTATCTTTTGCTACGAGGGATTTTTGACTTGACCTATTCTGACATGACTTGTTCAACCTAATCGAATTTTTGCCCCGCTAAGAAAAACTCTTAGATACGCCACTGAAAACGATGGATGTACTAATTAACAATTATAGATAAAGAAATCACTAAAACATTTTTTTCTAGTAAATTCATATGCGAACTTTTATGTCACGCGAGCTTGTATTCCTACAGTCATATATTACATATATGAGAAGTATTTTTTTAGAAAAATTACAGAAAACGTCCTTTAGGTTTTTTGACGGTAGGAATACAACCTCTCGCGTGACATAAATTACAAAAAAAATTCTTTAATTAGATTTTAGAATTTCAAAAATAGTGTTTTAAGGGGAGAAAGACTAAAATGTCATTGATTTAACGGAGAATCTTAACATCCGTTAGTCTAAAAGACGAAATCTGTTATAAAAAATATATATAAATAATTATTAGAGTATTTTTTTGAACATAAAAGATAATGTCTGTAATTTTCTATAAATCTAAAGGATGTTTTCTGTAATTTTATCATTTTTTATTGTGTCTACTTTCTACTACGAATCATTAAAAAGCCTTGAAATTTATAAATTTATCACTTGTTTACCTTTTTTCTATAAGCAAAAGTTCTAGTGTATATATATTTTTCACATGTCTACTTATAGGCTTTTCCTTCTTGAAAGGGTCACGTCTGTATATTTACCATAATAAAGGAAGATAAAAAAGTAGACACGTAAACTTATTACCTGAAATTAAGTAGACATTTTTAAATATGCTTGGTTACACGCTATTCACAGTGAATCCAATCAAGAGTTAGTTATATTTGTTGTATCTTCATCATTGTAACATCCAATATTCTAATTATATTATCTTAAAATCACTCACAAGCTATCCTTGTTGCAATTTAGTCAAGTAAGATTGATGATGAGTTTAGAATCCATGAAAATACTAATAAGATGAAGGACATCATCATACAAGCATTTAATTACAATGACAAACCAGATTAACATGATAACAAGAAAAAGCAAAAATCCAAACTTATTCAACTCAAACATAAATCCCTTTCGTAATACCTCGTCTATCTTAACCAGCTGATTCAACTCCATTGTCATCATCGTTGCCATCACCACCAATGTCACTTCCTTATCATTGCCATATATACAAACTAATTTATATGTTCTTTTAACCAAATTTGTTTCAACCCGAGACAAAATTCTTGTCATTCCAAACCAAATTATGAAACCTGTTGTTAACCAGTTATGTGTGTTTTCTTTACATTAAACTATGTTTTTCATATTGTGATTAACTGGTTAGATGCCTTCATCTTCATAGGGGGTGTTTATTTTTTCAGAAAAGCTTTTTCTAACCTGTTTTGTTTGCGTCGCACATACGTTAAAGTCTGCAAAGTGTTTGTTCTTTTGAAGAATTTTCATTAAAAAAGGTTTGCATGGTGCAGAATTGGCACAATCACTTTTAAATTCTTTTAAAATCTGTAGAGGATTAAACACCATCACCCACCACCACCCATGTCCACCACCACCGTCCGCCACCACCACCGTCCGCCACCACCACCGTCCGCCACCACCACCGTCCGCCACCACCACCGTCCACCACCACCACCGTCCGCCTCCACCATCGTCCGCCTCCACCATCGTTTGCTTCCACCATCGTCCGCCACTGCCACCACCCACCATCTACCATCACCACCACCGTCCAGCACCGCCGTATACCACCAGCAATTGATTTTAGCAGTTTGCAAACGTTAAAAAAATAAACACTATACTGTTGCAGACTGCAGAGTTTTGGTCCACCTTTTCTCTTGCAGATGTCTGTAGATGTGGTTCGCAGACTGCAGATATTTTGCTGCATAAAAAACAAACAGCACCTTAGATGTTCTCCAAGTAGTGACAGCACTAGTAGGCATGTTAGAAGTATGAACTTTGTATATATTCGTTAAATGATTCATGCAGATTTTAGTATGCTTAATATTTATTTTTAAAAGAATTATGTTATTAATAGTCTTTTATCTAAATGCATATATGCATATGCATAATCATAGCATATGTGCATATAGTATACGTTTTAAAAAAACTCAGAAGAGATATGATAAAATCAAAAAAAAATGAAAAAGAAAACATAAAACATTGTTTTTACATTTTACCATTTTCACTTAATCAATGGTTATGCACAGTCCATAAGATAACTCTTTACATATTAATATACACAGGTTACTTGATATGTATAGATGATTAACATTTAATTAAACCATCTCTGATAAGGACGTGTTTGAAGATTTTTGAGCCAGAGAGAGAGAGAGAGAGAGATGAGGAGTACATGGCGAGGATAGAGGGAGTTAGAAATCCACCTCCACGTGTGGCATCGAACGAGTTCTGCTAGAGGGGGAGAAGAGAGATGACATTAGTTAGAATGCATACGTGAAGAAGAGAGATGACATTAGTTAGAATGAATACGTGAAGAAGAGAGAGGAAATCTTCTCTTATGATGCGAATGGTCTCGTGTAAACATTACATGAATCATCACACAAGTAATGCTATTGAATTCGAATAATATTCCCTTTCAATTAAAGGGAAAATTTCACGAGAGTAATTAAGTTTTTTTAATGTTTTATTATAATCACTTGACTTTCTATGTTTCTTTAAAATCACTCAACTTATATTGTGTTTCAATTCTGCGTGATATTTTTACAAATGTTTATATTTTTAAAGTTTAAATTACACAAAGAAAACATATATAAATTTTGGTTACTAATGTAAACTTTTTTTCTAGTTTATTTGAATGAGGAGGTAACATTGAATAAAAAACCATGACTTAATTAAAAAATGTTCTAGAATTGTTATATGTAAGTTGAAATGGCACAAAATTAATCACTAAATAGAAACTAAACTTTATATATGTTTTATTGGCATAACTTCCTTTAAATTTTTTTAACATTTATAAAAATATTATATCGGATAATCAGAACATTTAGTAAAAGTTGAGTGACTTTTAAGGGAAAAAAAGTTTAAGTGACTTCAATAAGCTATATAAAATATTTGATTACTAATCTGTAAATTATTCATTAATTGATTATTACAAATTGGATCCTTCAATGTAAAATTAGACCAAAATAAATAAACCCCACAGTTGTAAGGTACTCCTTTCCAGAGGGACCTCACAGTTGGTCATTCACAGCAAAACATAGATTTAAAGCAATCATTTACTCCTATATGTATAAATAACTATCGCAGTGGAAAATACGGTAATTTCAATTCATTACGATGTAGATAAGTTAAAATATAAACATTGTCTTTAAACATCAAAACTATTCAAAGGTCCTCTTAAGTTCTTCTTTATCGGGGATGCCAGTCTTTAAGTGCCAAGAAGCTTCGATTTCCATGCTTCTATCCCATAGCTCTAACCCTCACCTGTCAACTGATATGCATACAAAAGTCAGCTTCGCTGAGTGAATTCTAGGTTTACTTTGCTAAATAACTTTTGTAAAAGACATTAGCTTTATCAGTTGAAAATAATCATTGTCTATCAAAATATCAATACACACAGGCTATCACTTTATCAATACTTTATCATTTCTTGTTATTTATTACTCTTCTTTATCCGTCAATTCTCTGTCACAATCGGTGCCTAGGCTCGCCTAGGACTTTACCGACACGCCAATTAAGGACTTACTGTCGTACCCGATCAGGCCATATTGTCATGCCATTTCAGGACTTACTGACCTGCCTGTTCGAGCATACTTTATCACTTTATCACTGGTGAGGGCACAACGAATGCAACCCTCCTTTATCAATTGCTTGCAAGGCTTTACTTTATCACTTTATCAAGGTACATGTTATGGGCCTCATAACCTTTATTTGCGTTCCACTTTCTTGATTAAGTTATACATAATATAACATCACACGTTACAAGGCAATTCATCGTTACAAGATTTTATCCCAGTAAAGAAAACACTTCATAAATTTCTTAGAAAAAACCCTATTTCTTATAAGACAGAGTATAAAACTGTACTTTAAAAGAACTGCTAATAAAGGTATATATTTAGTATGCACACCGCCCCAAAACATTTAAAACATGTATAAAATAGGGGATCTAGAACTCACCTGAACTTGTCCAATAGCTTAAATTCTAAGCCTCTTAAGCTATAGCCTGAATACTCTAGCTGCACGAAAGTTAATATGCAAAAACGTCATTTTCTTCATATTTTCGCCTACAGTTTCGCTGGTAGTTTCGCTGCCAGTTTCGCTTAGCAGCACTTCTGCTAGTTTTGCTAGACAGATTCGCTGCCTTGAGCGCCCAACTTTTGTTGGAATTTCCTAGTTTCGCAATGTCTATAGGTCAGCCTAGCACTTAGCGAACTTATCAGCGAAACTGTAGTTTCGCAGTAGCGAAACTGTAGTTTCGCTGGAAATCCTTTAGTTTCGCTGGATAAATGAATAGTTTCGCTGGATGAATACTTAAATTCGCTGGATCGGGGCCCAGTTTCGCTGGATGAACAGAAACTAAGAACCAGCCCGTTTTTAACCCAAAATCTTAACTTTTACGTCCAAATCCTTGGTTTACCTTCCATGAAACCATTTCTACCATTTTACATGTTTTCATACGTAAAAATTTGACCTTTATGAGTTTCTTTGAACTTTTCAAAACCTCAAAACCCTAGAATCCGGGTTGATCTACAGAAGGTCTTAGAGGTCGATTATTACCTTGTTTTGTTGCTATTTCCTTAGTTTTTGATGCTCCAAACACCCAGCTCTTCAATCCTTCAACCTTCCAAGCTCAAATCTTGATTTCTTCCCACTTTCTCTCTCCACTTTCTCTCTCTACAAAATTGGTGGCTAGGGTTTGAAATGGTGAAATGGATCTGATCATGTATGGTTTAAGGGCTGATTAGGGCCCTTAAACCCACCAAGCCTAGCCCATTAAGTCTAATTTTACCCATAGCCCACTAATTTACCCCTTTATTTCTTAAATTAACCCTTAAAAGCCCATTAATTTTAAATAGCCTGTTTCAGGAAATTCGGGGCGTTACAACAGTGTGCGAGTTTTACTTTTATATCACATGTATTGAAAAGGAATAAAACATAACTAATTAATATAAGGGTAATGTTATTTTACAAAGAATATTTTTGTTATAAAGTGTGAGAAGATACAATGAGGCTAAAAAAATAATAAAAAATTATATCTCACAATCTAAATCGAATTTCAAAAAAGTAGTTCGGTGTATATGTTTCTCTCGTCGTCCTCTTTCAGAAAAAAATAAAAAATAAAAAAAATTTCATTGTGTCTTTTTATGACACAATGACGTCATTGTGTCTTACAAAAATAACACAATAAAAAACGTTAACTTTTTTATTTTTTTACATTTTGTTTATTTTTTTCTTAGTGAGGACGGCTAGAGGAACAAAAGTTCGGAATTACTTTTTTGAAATTCAATTTATATTGTGAGATATAATTTTTGTGACTTTTTTGACTTATTATGTCTTCTCACACTTTGTAATAAAAATACACTTTGTATTTAAACTTCATTCTTAATGTAATTAACTAAAGAAATACTACAATGGTCAAATTGCATAATCTTATGTACGTCTTCTACAGTTCTACAAAAATGAATTTAGCATTTAATTATATTATACGTACGCTATCAATAGGGGAATTCTACGCACACCGCTGATTTTTTAGGGTTACCAATTCAAAAGGTCACGGTTAGGGCTAACCGTGACCTTTCAGTCGGGTGTAAAACCTAACTGTCACGGTGAGGCCTAACCGTGACCATTAGCTTCCAGACACCCCTCAGGATCAGTTGCAATTATTGGGTGTGTAATTAATGTGGGAATTGATTGTGCACAACTTGGACGGTTAGGGTTTTGGAGGTCTATATGTCACGGTTTGACCAAACCGTGACATATTGTATATATTTCTATGTTTTTTAATCATACTAGTTTGTTTTTATTTTAATTTTATCACACGTTTAACCTAACCGTAACATACAAGTTTATGTTTTGTGTTTATTATTAATTTATCATATTACAAGTATTTTTCTATTATTAATGTGACGGTTTTGTGTTTAATTTATTTACGAGTTTGTAAAAATCGGTTGTCATTATACAGTTACATTACGAGTATTTTCTAATCGTGAGATATTGTATATATCTTCTAAATTTGTGTAATCATACTAGTTTGTTTTTATTTTTATTTTATCACACGGTTAACCTAATCGTAACATACGAGTTTGGGTTTTATGTTTATTATTAATTTATCATATTACAAGTATTTTTTTATTAAACATGTGACGGTTGTTACAAGTAGGTTGTTATTTTATCACACGTTTAACCTAATCATAAAAATCGGTTGTTATTATACAGATACATTACAAGTTGGTTCATACATATACAATTAGCATTATCAAATACAAATATAAAACAAACAAACAAAGAAACACAACCAAACAAACACAATCAAATATACAAACCATCATAACTGAAACTGCATATATATACAACGAGTTTGTACATACAAAAAGAAATAAAATACAAACAAAATATCTATCTAATCTGTCATGTCTGCATCACTGCCCTGACCTTATCCGCCCGCGCCAGAGGAGCCAGCACCGTCATGGCCTAACCGCCTGGGTGGCTGTGACAACAACGACGTACCAGAGGCGGCATAGTCTGCGACCATGTGCTGGATGACCTAATCCATCATATACTCCAGCCTCGTGCCCCTAGCTCGCGTGTCCTGAAGCATATCTATAACGTGACCAGGCAATCGCACGGCATGGCACATGCGCTAAGGATGCTGGGGCGGGTCCTGGTTGTGCGGTGGAGGAATGGGCTGATCCTCCCCGCCAACAACCGGCTCGTGGGTGGTGTAACGGCGGCGGTGGTGCGGAGATGGTGGTGCAGCGGTGGTGCGGAGATGGTGGTGCAGCGGCGGTGGTGGTGCGGAGATGGTGGTGCAGCGGCGGTGGTGGTGCGGAGATGGTGGTGCAGCTGCGGTGGTGGTGCGAAGATGGTGGTGCAGCGGCGGTGGTGGTGGGAGATGGTGGATGAAACTGTCACGGGGAGGGCTCGCGGTGACGGTTTGGCGGTGGTGAAAGACGAAGGGGACGGTGAAATAGTGGTAAAATGGGGACGGTGAGGGAGGATATGGTGGTGAAATGGGGAAATGGTGAGATGGGGACGGTTGAAGGAGAAACCAGAAACCAAACTGTGACGGTTTGGCCAAACCGTCACCTTTTAGTGCAACGGTAGGTGATGTAATCGAGGAGAAATCAGAGATGAAATGAGTAAAGTGTGACGGTTTGGCCAAACCGTCACACCTTCGGATAGGGTAGGTACGCTTATCGAGGGGAGATCAGATTCAAAAAATATCTAAAGAGGTCACGGCTTGGCCTCCTCGTGACGGTTTGTTTCCATATTAATATTATTATTATTATTATTATTATTATTATTATTATTATTATTATTATATTATTATTATTATTTTTATTAGAGTATATTATTATTATTATTATTATTATTATTATATTATTATTATTATTATTATTATCAGGGTTTAAGATTATTATTATTAATATTTTTTTATATTAGAGTATATTATTAATATTATTATTATTATTATTATTATTATTATTATTATTTTTATATTATTATTATTAGTATTATTTCTATTATTAATCGTAACCTTTTAGTTTCTGGATACACAATATATCATGTGTTATTTTTGTTTAATATTATTATTATTATTATTATTATTATTATTATTATTATTATTATTATTATATTATTATTATTATTATTATTATATTATTATATTATTATTATTATCAACTTTAAAATTATTACTATTAATTTTTTTTATTTATATTAGAGCATATTATTATTACTATTATTATTATTATTATTATTTATTATTATTATTATTATTAGAGTTTATTATGTATGTTTGAACATAGGTTTACGAAATATAAGATGTATATATGTTGATATGTTCACGATAAGATTGTTTAGGTTATCATTAAAACGTCACGGTTTGTACACGTACGCATGTTTGTATGTACGTCTACGATTAGTATTTATTCTTAATGTCTATATATGTTGATGTGTGTGCATGTTCATGTAAAAAATATTCATTTTGATATACCTAATTGATCATAAACGGTTAAGATATGAGTTTTGGGAAACCTAAAAGGTCACGGTTAGGCCTCCCCGTGACCTTTCGCACATATAAACTCTCACGGTAAAGTCACAACGTGACCCATTTTCTCAAGAAATTGTGACAGCTTCATTCAACAACGGCACAAGTGAACAAAGGGGTCATGGTTTGCCCAAACCGTCACCTTTTGGTTCACCTCTGTTTAAATGTTTTGTTTTCCATACATCCCAGCGAATCACTCCTGTCCCGACCGGTTAAGACGGTAGGGCAACAATGGAGTGGGGTGGGCTCGAAACCCACTACCACCGGTTCATGGTAGTTATTTTTTGTTAAAATATTTACTTATGAAATTTTTTAAAAAAGAAGGCAAAATGTCACGGTTAGGTCTAACCGTGACCTTTTGCCTTATTTTTAAAAATTTTCCTAAGTAAATATTTTTAAAAAAAATTCCTCCCATGAACTGGTGGTAATGGGTTTCTATCCCACGCCACTCCCGTGTTGCCCTACCTTCTTAACCGGTCAGGACGTGAGTGGTTCGCTGAGATGTATGGAAAACAAAAGCTTTTAAACAAACTTTGTGTAAAAGGTGACGGTTTGGACAAACCGTGACAGTTGCTCTTTTGTCAGAAACCCTAGTTGTCAGTAACCCTAACCGTGACGGTTAGATCTAACCGTCACAGTTTATCCTCCTAACCGTGACGGTTAATCCTAACCGTGACAGTTTATCCTCCTATTTGATTTAGTGTTTATTATTATTATTATTATTATTATTATTATTATTATTATTATTATTATATTATTATTATTATTATTATTATTATATTGTTGTTGTTGTTGTTATCATTATCATTATCATTAAAGGGATCTTGATTAATATTATAAAGTCTCCGAGAATGATAGCTTACATTGGGCATTGGTGCCTCTTTGACGATCTATTATTTAACGTAAATGTTTATACGATCCTGATACATATTTTGCCATTCTAGTGCTTGTTGATATGCAAATCTCGTCCAATGATAGCCCACATTGGGCATTGGGTAATCCCTTCCAATTGTATGCAAATAAAGTGATCTTGGTTAATATTAGCAAGTGCGACAATTGTATAGGTAAATAATGGTTCTGGGGCTGTTCTCAATGGGAACCATGTCTGGCTGCCAAATGAAGAAATAAGATGCACAATACAAGTGAATGTCAGCAATTACGAGTCCATGGGCCGGAAAAGTTAGCCAATGGGTATCGAGTGCGGGTTGAGTCGTGCCAAACCAATTTAAGCTATTACAAACAGAATCATAATAGCCAGACAACTCGCGGTTCAAATTGCTCCGCCAATACAATATGTTTCTGTCCATCTCCGACAACATTTGTCGCCTAACCCATTCCCATTCTTTTTGCTTGTTCCCTAAAGCCACCGCGATCGCCCGAAAACCACAGTTACCATCAGGCCGCACATCTTTTATACTCGAAATGTACTGGTGAATCCATTGGGACAGCTGATCCTTAAACTTCATAACTTTCATCACGTCCTTTGCTTTCAATCTTAAAGGAAACCCTAGGCCAGCTCCCGTAATCGGTACATTTGAAGCAGCCTTTGCCCGATTAAAACAACATTTTAAACTGAGGGGTATATGAGCTATGCCTCGCCGGGTCAGGCATAGTTTGTTGTTAGAAAGTATACGAGTTGTGTCTAGCAGCCTCATACTGTGATGTATTGGAGTCCGCTCTTCTTTGTTGCTCCTTAATATTTGGACGACCACGTCGGTCATGACGCACCTCAGGTTCTTTAAGTTTTGACTTGCTTGAAAACAAAGAGTCGTATAATTTCTTAAATAATTTTTTACTTGAATTGGGAGACGACATAACCTTTTATTTCAAGTCATCAAATTTATCATCGTAGTCGGGTTCAGGCGGCGCGACGTACGCTGGCTCGAAATCAAGCTTCCTCCAGTGTGGATCTACCGCATCGAGTGGAATACTTGTGACTGGATTTAAAGGTTAAATTATTAGTGAAAAATATGTAATCATGTGACAACAGTAAAAAAATGTATTAAGACAAATATAGCCTTCTCGGATGTATATCTCCAAACGACAAGCACATGGCAAGCCCATGGACGTGGACAACTGGTGTCCACATGAACCCCAGACTCCTGAATCATTTTCATTTTCGTCAACTCTGATTCAAGAAGACTAAGGTAAAAAATGGATACTTTATAATGCAATTTTGAAAACAATGGCAGTCGATGGTCTTTTTTAATCTTCACACGGGACACCTCGAATGTTTTACAAATTTCAATCTCCTGGCCACGCACGAGGTCACAAACATATCCGACAAGTATGTGCAACTTATTATTGTTCCCTGTGAGGTAACTCTTAAAGTTGACATGTTGGCCCTCAACCCTATTAGTTGTAAATTCACCAAAGTTAAGACGGTCGTACATCCAACAAGTAACAATTTTCTTTTTATACGGCACCAACCAATTATTCCAAATATATTCTCATACCTCTTAAAGAAATAACAAATTTTATAAGATGAATAAATAAATTATTAGAGTAACAATAACTATGAAATTATTACCATTTTTACCATTTTCATTTAACTTTTCTTCCATCTTCATTCAATTGTAATCGTACAATGCCTTTGTGGGAGACGAACACAAGGTCTTCCACCAGTATGGAAAATCCTTCCACATGTCGCTTTTGAAAATGATATTCCACCGTCTTTTGATATTCTCCTTAACGTGCCACCTGTATAGGTTTTTAGTAGTACTCGGGAACACTGTGTCACACGCGCTCATCAAGGCCTGGTCCCTGTCTGTGATAATAACGCGGGACTCCACACACCCATCGAGCATATCTCTGATCCGCTCCAAGACCCATGTTAAGTTGTCCCGCCGTTCCCTGGATATAAATGCACGCGCAATACAAAACGACTTCGACGTCGACGTAACGCCAATAACCTGAAGAAACAGAATGTTGTACATGTTGGTCTTGTACGTCGTGTCTATCAACATCACGTGCGGGAATGCGCGCCACATTTTGTACGAAGTAGGATGACAAAAGAAAACATCTTCCACGGCCTTAGTAGCTACATCCGTTCGTGTTTCATACACGAACTCTTTAGATTGTAGCAGGTTTTCAAGTTCCTGCATTGGTGACATGCCTTTTTTCCTCTCAGCCCTAAACTTCGACGTCAGATTGTATATGTCCTGAACAACACAAACGCTGTGGGGAAAGTGCTCCCTTACGGCTGAATGGATGTGTCGTGGTCGCATGTGCTGCCTGTGTAACTTCTCGACAAGATCAATTTCTTCGGCGGTCATCTTCCTAAGATGCGTGTGGCCCTCCTCGTACACAACAGGATCATGGTTGTGCGTCTCGTTTCTCACCTCTAACATCCAACTGTCACTCTTTCCTACGTACTTCCCTACGAGTTTAAAGGGACATCCTTTCTTTATGCTCCCAGTACGCCTACTTGCGCTAGTGAATTTAGGTTCACCACTACGATTGCATAATAGTTCCACATCCTTTTTCTTGACCGATCCACCATAATGACGCACCTATGCTCGCGTCCTCTCATTTTAGACCACTTCTCCAAGTTTTCACGAGAATCAAAATACTGAAAAAATTATAAAGCTAGACATAAAAAACAATATATAAAACAAATAAAAAAATAAAATAAATAAAAGAATAAAAACTCTTTGTACTTTATTGGTTTTATAAGAAAGCGTAGCCTTTCTTATCCGATCCTCATCCCCATCGTGCTCCGCGATGTCCCCATGGTTTTCTTTGAGGTGAACCGAACCGTCACTCTCATCTGTGTCATTCCCATTAAAAGTATTTGACACATGTGTAATTTCTAGTTCTGACTGGTATGGGGGATGTCCGTAATCTAGCTCTGTTTGTGAGTGGCACGTGTTTGGGGCATGCCCGTAAGAATTGCAAGGGGGATGTCTGTACCCTTCACCGTAACCCGTCGGTCCAAATAAAGAATTGTACGCCTCTTTAGCAAATGTGTTCGACGGGTTGGTTTCATCCTCCCCCACGGGGGTGACTCCCGTATACGTAATATTCCTAAAAAAGATAATGGTTAGATATTTCAAATAAGAAGTTATAATAAAACAGATACTACTTCAACATGGTTCGAATCTTTGATATGTGGCTCCTCATTCAAATCTGAAAGCTTCGACTTTTGATAATGATCTCCCAAACCCGACATTGTTTTCGAATTAACGTGTTTTTTGGAACGACGAAGGCTATTTATGTTAAAAAACATAAGGATATTTTTGTTGAAAAATGAACTTCAAAAAATATGGGCGACATATGGTTGTTGAATGAAATATGGTTGTTGAATGAAATTGGAAGGTATTTATTGTGAAAGTCTGGGCGGCAAACCGTCACAGTTTGGTCAAACCGTGACGGTTCAAAGTAGGTGACACGCGAATCCGGGGCCTTTTGTCAACATCAACAGAGTACCACGTACCGTAAAGCTGTACCTCGTACCCTAAAGATCACGGTTAGAGCAAACCGTGACGGTTTGGTGACTTGTTACACAGAAACCGTGACCGCACACCCTTGCGGTCACGGTTAGGTTTCACAACGTGACCTTTTGTCCTAACCGTGACTTTTAGGTCTGACCTACCCTCAAAAACCTATACGGTGTCCCCATTAGGACCTTATCAATATACTAGGGTCATGAATGCTAATTTTACCTTACGTTTACATGCAAACGTCACTTGTCACTTGTCATCAAATATTAATTTTTAAATGATACTTTTTATCTTTATTTATCGTAATCAAATCTTTCTGTCTCTTTCAATAATCAAAATCTTATTCTCTCTTTTCGTAAAAAATAATGTTTGTTGACATATTTGTACAAGGATGGAAAACTCGTGGATCACGTTTATGGATAATTAAATGTTGTGTGGAATTGCAAAACCACATCCATTGCTAACAATGAAATTACAAATAAAAAGAGAGGGTAATATTGTTGTGTATTTGGTTTTCGGTTTAGTTAATTTTTGGTTTTAGGAAATTCAACTCGGTTAAGATGAGGAAACCGGAATTCATATCTATTGGTCCTTGGAGTTTTTTTATATGTACAACCCATTAAACGTTGCGCTTCACGTCTTGATAGGCTATCATCCTAATTAACGTCATGAGTGTTAAGGTATACTGTTTAGCCTTTACCTCACTAGAACAAAACAAACTAATGTAATTATGCAGTTGCAGTAATATGTTGTAGTAGCTTTTAAAAAATTGATAAGGTCTTAAAAAAGTTGAGTTAGTCTAAAGTAATTTTTTTACCAGATGTTATATTAGATGATGTCGCATTAAATCTAAAATAATTTTTTTTTGTAAAATAATGCAACGCTTTGTTAACAAATCTTTATGTTTTTACTAACAAATACAATAAACCTTTTAAGAGAGACTTTTAAACAACAACAAAATACATCATTCGTATCCAACAATGATTAAGCTTTCTAGAAACCTTATCTTAATTAAGTTGATTGCCTTTAGTAGATACTATTCATATAAATATGTGTATTTTATATTCTTTTTTATTTATAAATTGATTTTATTTATTAATCCATATCAGTTAAAATTATAAATTCATGTTACTAAACAATATTACAATTTTTTCTTGTACACTCGTAATCTTTATAGTAATTCATAACACCTCTAGTATTTGATATTTTATAATTTTAAAGTCTAAATAAATAAACAAATCGACTAAAGTCTTACATAATAGTATTTGAGAATAGTGGGATGTCTATATTGTAAAATAGAGTCCTTGCTTTTCTTCTTTTGAAGGAAATATTATATTGTTAAAAGTTAAAACCGTACATGTGTTCTAGCAATTATTTTAAACACGTGTCAAATATTAAAGTAAACCCATACGACACGCTTCTATCTTATTATGATACCAGATATGACGACAAAAGATGAGCTAAGAGGATGACGTCACGTATCTGGATCTGCATTGCAAATTAAAAAAATTATAAATTCATTTACTTATTTACACGAAAAAGATATAATATTGAAAATATAATAAGTATCTATCGAAATAACTATAAGAAAAAAATATAAACATGTTAATATTATTATTATTTAACAATATGTTTAATAAATTTTTAAAAATTAATCGAGAAAACTATGTCACTACTATATAAATATGTTTAAAACTATTTAGCTAGTTATTAATCAGTAACTTTCTTGTTAAATAGTCAACAGTATATTAATATTATTTAAATTGATGATACTTTATATAAAAACTTTTAATAACAAAAATGATAAAAAAAGTATTTATCATTTTTAACAATATGCTTTATCCTTTTAATAAAATTACAACAATTAAATATGAAAAATTGTCACTGCTACTTCTGTTTTGAATATAATCTGTTAAAAGAATACATGTTTTAATTATATATTAAATCAATAGACAAATATTTTAAAATTTTTTAACTATGTGTTCAATTGATAAACCTTCGTATGTAAAAACACGTTTTCTTATCGGGTATTTTTCTTATTTAATTTATGAAACAATATAATACATTTTTTATAAATCGTTTATCTTTGTCGGCTAAATAATAAGAAAAGTTTACTATCACTAGCTACCGTGTCCTTCGATCAATACTTGGTTATTGCCCAAACTATGTTATACATACGATATGTACACTTGATTATTTGTGTGTGATTTAATTATGACTTGAAAATCATTTTTATAAATTTAAAATCAAGTGGTGTGAAAAATCATTATCAAAAATATATATGCACCGCCACCCATCAACCACAATGGTTTATGTTTCTTAAAAGTAATAAAAAAACTTACTTTGTTATTTAATAATTATACACTTAAACCCCTAGTTATTTTTTAAACTAATCACAACATCTTTTTTTAGATTGACTACCAACTTATTTTGTCATTTTTTATAAATTTTAAGCTTAAACTCTCAAGTTATCTTAATGAAAAGGAGCTTGGCATCTATGTGTTCGAGAGGTAGAAAACTCAAACTTACACTTAAACTCCTAAAATTTAGTAACATTTTCTTCTTTTTTCTTTTAACTAATTTATAATATAGCTCATTTAAATTTACTAAAGTTACTCTTCATACAGGCGTTATTTCTCTCCTTTGCTTGGAAGATCATTTTTTATGGTTGATACTAATGTATATATAAGTCATCAGACATACAAATTTTATAACCTATATAGATATCCGTCTCGAATTCGATCGCGCTCATGGTCAAAGGCTCAAAAATCTGAAAGGATACCATATGCAAAATATAATATTTAAAATCCTTGAGTAATATAATGGGCTAACAGCCTAACAATGATTATTGAAAAACTATTAGTATTTTTATGATTTTACCTATCAGAAGACAGTCACCGAACAAATTACTAAAGAAAACTCATGAAATCTGATTTTTTTTATTTAGTTTTTGTGTATTTAAAGCATTCATCAGATACTAGTAATCATTAAAAATATTAAAAAAAGGTATTTTATTGGATTTTCATTGATGATTAATATTCGTAGATGAAAGTAAACTTTCTTGGTATTATCCATTTAAAATTTGGAGGGGTTGATTAAATAAATAAATAAATAAATAAATAAATAAATAAATAAATAAATAATAAATAAATAAAATAAATAATAAATAAATAAATAATAAATAAATAATATAAATAAAAAATAAATAAAAAAAAATAAATAAATAAATAAATAAATAAATAAATAAATAAATAAATAAATATATAAATAAATAAACCATTTAAAATTAGAGTGGTGAAGCCAAACATATCAGGTAACTAGTCTGTATCGTTTGTTAATTTTATAAATAGACAAACAAACATGTCTAGAAGAATATTACTCGTAAATTAAACAACTAATAGAATTTAAGTAAGATAAGACGCGTGCGAACGTTTCCTCTATAGTAAGTGATGTTAAGGGAATTAAAACAACAAGAAGACATGTACTAATTAATAATAATAGTACCTTAACGATAATATAAGGGTCCGGTTAAATAGACACCTCAAGATTTTAAATCAACACCCCAAAATTTCTATACGTGTCGTATAGCTCCATACGCGTCGTATAGGGGGGGTCATATAGGGCTATATGTGTCGTATAGGGCTATATGTGTCGTATAACAATCTAGCAGCTCCCTGAATTTTCCTCGTTTTCAATGTTTTCGACCCTATACGCCGCGTATGATACCATACGCGACGTATAGGTGGGTGTCAATTTATCCACGTGGGTGTCTATTTATTAAGACCCTAATATAAAGGGATAAGAAAACTATAGTACTAATAGATAAAATAGTAAAGTACGATGCACACGTCCTAAAGTGTCACACCCCGCTGATAGCGGAAACACGAGGATGTAACGGACGGGATCGTCATAACACATTGTTAAGCTAATACAGATGCATTAAATGAAGAAAGTCAACGTGTCATGACGTCACCCGACACAAATGGAGACTTGTGTCGCAGTTAGTCAATTCCACGACAAACATAGTCTTACAAACCAAATAAGTATAAGTCCCACAACCCGGGAAACAAATGGACATAAGTGAATAATGAAAATTAAGCAACTGTCACAGACATCCAATGAGTCTAAGTAGTGCAATCCTAAGGTCGTCACTAAGGCAACATCCCTAGCTATCCTCAATAATTGTTACCTAAAAAGATATGCTCAAAAGGTCAACATATTATTGGTGAGTTCACAGGTTTGAATTGTAAACATGTAATTGATGTTGTATAGTGTTTGTAGTGGAATACCGTGCATACAGTTATAAGCAAGCAAAATCACATACCATGAGTTTTATACAACCAAACCTAATGACGTACACACAGCAACTTGCCGGAATATATTCACCCAAGGCCTGTTCCTGGCAGTGTGATGGTACTCACAAGTAACCATCTGTCAAGGGTGGGGGTGTCAACCCAGTAGTACTACTAATACCTATCCGTTGGTTCCAACACCGGAATTAATGGTTGTAAGAAGAACCATACAGTAACATCATGTATGCATCAGACAAGTACTCACAAAACAGTATCACGTTGATTCCAAGTATGAAAATTGTATGTATGTTGTATAGCATTGAAAACGTGTGAGCACACTTTTCCCCCATGTTTGTAAATGATTGAAACAATTGTATAATCATGAAAAAGGGGCCGTAAAACTCACCTTGATTGCGTTGCAAAGAAATAAGGTTCGCACGACGATTAGAATTTCGGTTAACCTGTGTTTCATTTAGTATGAACATAGTTAATGTTAGTTATTGTTTTACAAGTGTAAGTGTCATACGGTTTCGCGTTTTACAACTCTGCTACGGTGTTATATCATTTAAATAATTTTAACGCAATTAAAGTTTTTATAATAACTGATAAAGTTTAATGTAAAGTGTAAATAATTTCTACAATTATTTAAAGTAGGAAGATTTTAATTTTAACTAAATGTAGCGTTTGGACTCATAATGTTTTATTAATTTAAACCCTAATAAAGAGATCCATTTTATAAGAAATAACTAAATTAATCTTCGTTATATTATTTTATAAATATTTAATTTAAAGAAAAATTGCAGAAAATATGTTTGATGATTTAAAAATAAACAGAGTTTATAAAAATGATTTTTATAATTTTTAGGAATTTTTCTGTAATTTTAAATGCTTAAAAAGGCTTTATAAAAATAAATGAGGTGGCCCGGGGTCGAACCCGGGACCTCTCAGATTGCAAGGGAGCACAGAACCGGTAGACTAAGGCATACAGCCGTGTCATAACCCCGGCTCCAAATTCTTTTAAGTTGATCTAACATAGTGCCCCCAAATCCGGATGAACCCTAGATCATTAATCGATCAAATTGACCTTCAAGATGATATTGTTAATGAACTAAATCATAGGGCTTTGATTCCCTATGAGAAATAGAGCATGTAGTAGTGTTTAATTACCAAAATTGAAGACGAATTGGTGCTGGACCATTGAAGAACAGTCGTGACAGGGGTGGGTATTCGAATTCTATGTTTGTGTTCGTTTCAGATCGAGTTCGAGGTGCTATTAGTTTAGGAATCATATATACAATCGTTTTGATTAATTTAATCGCATTATTGCAGGCGTTTAGTACGATTGTAGACTGTAAAGTGGTCGAAAGTGGAAGTGGGTGGGTCGGTTCCAATCGCACTCGAATTCTTAATTTACAGTGGGTCACGTGTTCGAATCATCCACATGGGTGTGTCGGTAGTGTTCTTTCGAGCTGGATTCAAGTGGTTTTTGGTTGCTGAGGGCTCGTCGGAGTGTTTGGCCGGTGGTGGGGAAAGGGGGGCGGTTTGGGTTTTAAAAAAATTACACCAATGGTCCCTGTGAATTCAAGTTGTTGTCATTTTATGTTGAAACTTTATTTTAAAGTTTAATTAATGGCAAAACAACCCCCTAACTTAAATCCAATTTGTATACACATTTATTTTTTTTCTTAATCATCCTTACAAATTATTAATAGCAATTCTATTATTATTATTATTTTTTTATTAATATTATTATTACCATTAACAACAATATTATTAATAATTATATCATTATTAATAATAGTACAAATATCATTATTATTAGTATAATAACAATTATTTTTATGATTTAACGAAGTTAACCTTTATCTAACGAAAATTCGCGATGTTACAGTCTCCCCTGCTTTAGGAAATCTCGTCCCGAAATTTTAATCACGAGGAGGCTGAAACAAAAAGATGAGGGTACTTGGATTTCATCTGGTTCTCCCGTTCCCATGTAAACTCAGGCCACGCTTGGAGTTCCATCTCACCCTGACAATTGGGATTCTACTGGGTTTTAATCGTTTGACCTCCCGATCCATTATTTCTATCGGTTCTTCCATAAAATGGAGCTTCTCATCAATCTTGATTTCTTCAATAGGTACGTGTAAGGACTCGTCGGCCAAACACTTCTTGAGGTTCGACACGTGAAAAGTATCATGAACACCGCTGAGTTCTTATGGCAACCTCAATCGGTAAGCCACTGGACCGATTCTCTCTGTAATCTCGAATGGTCCTACGTATCGAGGGGCAAACTTCCCTTTCTTTCCAAATCGTACAATCCCTTTCCAGGGAGAGACTTTGAGTAAAACGTGATCTCCAACATTAATTCTAGAGGCTTCCGACGATTGTCGGCATAGCTCTTTTGGCGATCTCTTGCAGCTTTAAGTCTGTCTTAGATTTGGAAGATCTTGTCAGTTGTCTCTTGAATGATCTCTGGGCCCGTAAGCTGGCTCTCACCAACTTCAGCCCAACAAACTGGGGATCTACATTTCCTCCCATACAACGCCTCAAATGGAGCGCATCCAATGCTTGTGTGATAGCTGTTGTTGTAAGAAAACTCAATCAATGGTAAATGAGTGTCCCAGCTACCACCAAAATTGATTACACAAGCTCTGAGCATGTCTTCCAATGTTTGTATCGTTCGTTCACTTTGGCCATCTGTTTGTGGGTGATAGGCGGTACTCATATCTAATCGAGTGCCCATCGCTTTCTGTAGTGTTTGCCAAGATCGTGAAGTAAATCGACTGTCGCGGTCGGATATGATTGACACCGGCACCCCGTGCCGTGTCACGACCTCTTTGATGTACAACCTTGCCAGCTTATCCATTTTATAGTCTTCTCGGATAGGCAAGAAGTGAGCGGATTTTGTCATTCGATCCACTACGACCAATATTGAGTCGTGTCCGCTAGGCGTCCTTGGGAGTTTGGTAATAAAATCCATGGCTATGTTTTCCTATTTCCACTCGGGAATTTCAGGTTGTTGTAATATTCCCGATGGTTTTGATGTTCAGCCTTAACTTTTGAGCACGTCAAGCATCGGCTCACATACATAGCAATGTCTCTCTTCATGCCTGGCCACCAGTATAGATCCTTAAGATCGTGATACATCTTGTCTGCACCAAGATGAACAGAATATCGTGTCTTGTGCGCTTCCTCCATGATCAGGTTACGAACGTCTCCCCATTTGGGTACCCATATGCGATCCATGAAGTACTGTATGCCATCATCCTTGCAAATCATCTGTTTGTCTAACCCTCGGAATTCTTTTCCACAAGATTTTCTTCTTTCAATGCTTCCCTTTGTGCAAGTTGGATCTGAGCTTTCAAATTCGTTTGAATAGCCATTCCTAAAGCTCGAGCTCGTAGTGGTTTCGTACGCTCTTTACGACTTAAGGGCGTCGGCCACCATATTTGTTTTCCCCGGATGATACCGGATTTCACAATCGTAGTCACTAAGTAGCTCTACCCAACGCCGTTGTCGCATGTTGAGTTCTTTCTGATTCAGGATGAGTTGAAGGCTCTTATGATCTGTGTAGATGATGCATTTAGTTCCATACAGATAGTGCCTCCATATCTTAAGTGCAAATACTACAGCGCCCAACTCCAAATCATGAGTTGTGTAGTTCTTTTCGTGCACCTTAAGTTATCGTGAGGCGTAGGCAATCACCTTGTCTTTCTGCATTAGCACACAACCCAAACCTTGATGTGAAGCATCGCAGTACACCACAAAATCATCAGTCCCGTCCGGGAGGGACAGTATCGGTGCGTTGCACAACTTCTCCTTCAACGTTTGAAATGCTTGTTCTTGGGTATGTCCCCACTCAAACTTATTGTCTTTCTGAGTCAACAGGGTTAACGGTTGAGCAATCTTGGAAAAATTCGCAATGAAGCGACGATAGTATCCGGCCAATCCTAAGAATTACCGTATCTCTGAGGGTGTCTGGGGTGTATCCCATTTCTTCACTGCTTCAGTTTTGCCGGGATCTACATGAATCCCATTCTCGTTAACCACATGCCCCAAAAACTTCACTTCTCGAAGCCAAAACTCGCACTTCGAGAGTTTAGCGAAAAGTTTCTCTTCTTTTAACAAACTCAGTATGGCCCGAAGATGTTTCTCGTGGTCTTCTTTCGATCGAGAGTAGATAAGTATATCGTCAATGAATACGATCACGAACTTATCCAAGTATGGTTTACACACCCGATTCATCAGATCCATGAATATCGCTGGTGCGTTAGTCAGTCCGAACGGCATGACTAAGAACTCATAATGAACATATCGAGTCCTAAACGCTGTTTTCGGTATGTCATCCTCGTGAACCCTCAATTGATGATATCCAGAAAGAAGATCAATCTTGGAGAAGTGTGAAGCTCCTTGCAACTGATCAAACAAATCATCGATTCTGGGAAGAGGTTATCGATTCTTCACAGTCAACTTGTTCAACTCGCGATAATCAATGCACATGCGGAACGACCCGTCTTTCTTTTTGACAAATAAGACCGGTGCTCCCCATGGTGAATGACTCGGCTGAATGAAACCCTTCTCTAATAGCTCTTGCAATTGGCTAGATAACTCTTACATTTCGGATGACGCTAACCGGTATGGTGCTTTTGCTACCGGCGTAGCTCCAGGAACCAACTCGATATGAAATTCCACCTGTCGTGGAGGAGGTAAACCCGACAAGTCATCAGGAAATACTTCCGGATAATCTCGTACTACAGGAATATCCACCAACTTGTTGCATTCTTCTTTCTTTTCCACTACATGGGCCTAAAATGCGTAACACTGCTTCCGTAAACATCGTCTCGTCTTCATGCAAGTGATAAGCTTCAGAGTTATTACCTGTCGTTCTCCTTGAATCTTGAGTACCTCCCCGTTTGGCATGGGGATTCTTACTACTTTTTCCCGACAAACAATCTTGGCTCCATGTTTCGACAACCAATCCATTCCCACAATCACATCGAAGCTTCCCAACTCGAAAGGTATTAAGTCTATGTCGAAGGCATGGTCCTCCAATATCATGGAGCACTGTCTAATAATCCTATCTGCTTGTACAACTCTACCGTTGGCCATTTCTACAGAGAAGCTAGTTTCTAGTCTACTAGGGTTCAAGGCAAGCATGCATGCAAAATCAGAAGATATGAAACTATTGTCTGCCCCAGTATCAAATAGTATGGATGCGAAGTGGTGGTTGAGCAAGTACGTACCCGTAACAACATTCGGGTCCTGACAGGCGTCATTTGCTCCAATAATGAACGCACGTCCTCTGGCAGCATTTCCTTGATTCCCTTGGCCCGGATTACCAGCTATGGCCATCACTTGCTGCTGGTTAATCCCTTGTTGACCAGGTGCCCTATTCAGTTTGGGGCACACATTCCGATAGTGATTAAGACCTCCGCACTCATAACAAGCCCTTGCATTCCCGGTAGGGTTAACCGCGTTGATGGGTGCAACCAGGTTTGGTGCTGTTCTACAATCTTTCGCAAAGTGCCCCGGGCGCCTACAGTTCGCACATATCCGGCACTGCATCTCTGGGGGATGATGATTATTGCACCTGCCACATATTTGGATGCGGTCCCGTATACTCTCTCCTGCCTTGAGTCACCACCACAAAATTCCGGGTTGTCTGGCCTTCTTATCAAATCTTCCGGTATTAGACCGGCTTGTTTCCGCAGCCTCCTTTCTTTTCTCTGCTCCGCTACCCAACATCCTTGTTCTTACCATCTCATCAGTTAGAGCGCCGACCTTCAAGATGGCGCTCTGAATCGTAGGAGGAGCAGCTGCTATTACTAAAGCTCGGATTTGAGGAACCAGACCCCAAATGTACCTCTTGATCCTTTTAGACTCTGGGGTTACCAAGTGTGGAAAGAATCTTGCCAACTCATGAAAACGATCAGTGTAAGCTGCGTGCCCAGCTCCTACCATCGCATGGTTCCAGAATTCCTGCTCAAGTTTCTACATCATGTTGAGAGGGCAGTATTCTTTAGAAATCAGGGCTTTGAACTCATCCCAAGTCATTTGCATCGCAGACTCTCTTCCTCTTGCTTGTACCTGGGTGTTCCACCAGGTTAATGCCTTACCCTGCAGTGAACATGTGGCATACTTGATTCCTTGGCTGTCGAGGCACCCACTGTTGTCAATTACTACCTCCATCTTTTCAAGCCACCTAGTTAGGGCTATCTCCCCACCTTTCCCATCGAATTCTCGGGGTTTGCAGGCCACAAATTCCTTGTAAAAACATCCCCGTCTAGTATTATTGACCCCAGCTTCGTTCCCATTTGTTCCACCAATCCCAGTGTCTTCCCCTGTTCCTTGGTTATGCTGACGATTAGTATCATGATCCCCGTGGAGATGATGATTCAGAAGAGTGTGACTCACTTGAGTCACAATAGTCGGAATCAGTGCAGCTAGCTGCTGAGCAATCATAGCAGCTATGTCAGGGTTGTCAGTTCCCTGATTGTTGCGAGCTGGAGCACCACCTGTTATTGGTGGTCTACCCCTACCTCTGCCTTGTGGGGTCTCACCTTCTTGATTGGTACTACGTGTGACTCTTCTAGGCGGTATCTTCTAATCATAGAAAGGTGTAAACATGTAAACTAGTAAACATGTAAACTTTAGTCACTTTAAGATACACGTATGATTCCACTCATCAAGTTCCAATAACCCATGCTTCGGTCCATCAAGATCATCACGTAGCCCAGTTTAAGCACACTCTTAGTATACCGGTGATGCTTATATATAGGGTTCCCCGCAGCGTTCCCACCACATCCACGATATACCTTGAATGACGCTTAAACCGGTTGCACGACATCCTAATTGTCCTTAGCATCATCCCAAAGAATAACGTAATGTATATGTAGAGAGTATCATCACTCCTCTACATTTCCTAAAGTCCACTTTCATTCTAAGCATTTAATCAGTTCCTTAGTTACTGAAATGCTAAGTGGAGGAATGTTTCGCGAAAGATAGGATCAATGTCATGATTGGAAATACCATGAAGGCTCTAAGTTGGACAGGACTTAAGTAATAGCAAGTGTTAGTAATGTTTTGTTACCCTTAACGAAGTCTTACTAGAATTATGATCCTATCACATCATAGGGTATAGAATAGAGAACTTGTGATACTCCTGATTATTACCTCATGGTAAGATTTGCCAGGCTTCTCATGCAGTGCAAATTGCAATTACGTGTGCACCCGTAATGGTAATTTACCTTGCATGGTCACCCTAGCTCCACTTACCCCAAGTTAACATCATAGTATTGTCAACACTCATCAAGCCTGGTTCGTGTAATGTCCTCATGTCCATGAGTCATTAGTATTCCAATAGTAATATATAGTATCAAGTAAACTCCAAGCATATAAGCACAATATGTTTAATGATAGTTGCCTATCCTTCATACTTTCAGGATTTCAGGCATAATATCACTGAGATGTTCCGAGTGTAATCGTTTGATTCGTAAATCAAAAAGAGTACGTTGACTAACCAAAGTACTAGGACAATCACCACTTTGTTGAAGACATGCGTACCTATAAGCAGATACTCATCCCAAGGGTCCCCAGGTAAGGTAAACGGATCCATCGGTTGATTTGGATTTATATGAGTACCTTGCCTAGACAGAACACCTCGAGATACAGGCATCCACTCTTCCAGCATTGCATGTATTCAGTGGTGAGACACAGACTTTGACGAGATTTTGAAAACCATGAATAACGATTCAAAGCTCATTTTGATAACCATTTGATTTAGGCAAACAATGCCTTAGAATATGATTTAAGATTTGTGTGTTCATTGATAAGATTCAAAGTATAAGAGGAATCACATAAGACATATAATCACATAATCAAGTATAAACATATAAAGCACATAAAATCCTATCTAAGCATATACATGAGAGGACTCATGTGTAAGGGTACTTAGTTATAGTCTAGGTCAAGTGTATTGTCTAATTCTCTATAACCAATGGCTCTAATACCAATCTGTCACACCCCCGCTGATAGCGGAAACACGAGAATATAACGGACGGGATCGTCATAACACATTGTTAAGCTAATAAAGATGCATTAAATGAAGAAAGTCAACGTGTCATGACGTCACCCGACACAAATGGAGACTTGTGTCGCAGTTAGTTAATTCCACGACAAACATAGTCTTACAAACCAAATAAGTATAAGTCCCACAACCCGGGAAACAAATGGACATAAGTGAATAATGAAAATTAAACAACTGTCACAGACATCCAATGAGTCTAAGTAGTGCAATCCTAAGGTCGTCGCTAAGGCAGCATCCCTAGCTATCCTCAATGATTGTTACCTGAAAAGATATGCTTAAAATGTCAACATATTGTTGGTGAGTTCACAGGTTTGAATTGTAAACATGTAATTGATGCTGTATAGTGTTTGTAGTGGAATACCGTGCATACAGTTATAAGCAAGCAAAATCACATACCATGAGTTTTATACAACCAAACCTAATGACGTACACACAGCAACTTGTCGGAATATATTCACCCAAGGCCCGTTCCTGGCAGTGTGATGGTACTCACAAGTAACCATCTGTCAAGGGTGGGGGTGTCAACCCAGTAGTACTACTAATACCTATCCGTTGGTTCCAACATCGGAATTAATGGTTGTAAGAAGAACCACATAGTAACATCATGTATGCATCAGACAAGTACTCACAAAACAGTATCACGTTGATTCCAAGTATGAAAATTGTATGTATGTTGTACAGCATTGAAAACGTGTGAGCACACTTTTCCCCATGTTTGTAAAAGATTGAAACAATTGTATAATCATGAAAAAGGGGCCGTGAAACTCACCTTGATTGCGTTGCAAAGAAATAAGGTTCGCACGACGATTAGAATTTCGGTTAACCTGTGTTTCATTTAGTATGAACATAGTTAATGTTAGTTATTGTTTTACAAGTGTAAGTGTCATACGGTTTCGCGTTTCACAACTCTGTTACGGTGTTATATCATTTAAATAATTTTAACGCAATTAAAGTTTTTATAATAACGGATAAAGTTTAATGTAAAGTGTAAATAATTTCAATAATTATTTAAAGTAGGAAGATTTTAATTTTAACTAAATGTAGCGTTTGGACTCATAATGTTTTATTAATTTAAACCCTAATAAAGAGATCCATTTTATAAGAAATAACTAAATTAATCTTTGTTATATTGTTTTATAAATATTTAATTTAAAGAAAAATTGCAGAAAATATGTTTGATGATTTAAAAATAAACAGAGTTTATAAAAATAATTTTTATAATTTTTAGAAATTTTTCTGTAATTTTAAATGCTTAAAAAAGGCTTTAAAAAGATAAATGAGGTGGCCCGGGGTCGAACCCGGGACCTCTCGGATTGCAAGGGAGCACAGAACCGGTAGACTAAGGCATACAGCCGCGTCATAACCCCGGCTCCAAATTCTTTTAAGTTGATCTAACACAGTGCCCCCAAATCCGGATGAACCCTAGATCATTAATCGATCAAATTGACCTTCAAGATGATATTGTTAATGAACTAAATCATAGGGCTTTGATTCCCTATGAGAAATAGAGCATGTAGTAGTGTTTAATTACCAAAATTGAAGACGAATTGGTGCTGGACCATTGAAGAACAGTCGCGACAGGGGTGGGTATTCGAATTCTATGTTTGTGTTCGTTTCATCCACATGGGTGTGTCGGTAGTGTTCTTTCGAGCTGGATTCGAGTGGTTTTTGGTTGCTGAGGGCTCGCCAGAGTGTTTGGCCGGCGGTGGAGAGACCGACGGGGAGAGGGGGGCGGTTTGGGTTTTAAAAAAATTACACCAATGGTCCCTGTGAATTCAGGTTGTTGTCATTTTATGTTGAAACTTTATTTTCAAGTTTAATTAATGGCAAAACAACCCCCTAACTTAAATCCAATTTTTATACACATTTATTATTTTTTTTCTTTTTTTTTCTTAATCATCCTTACAAATTATTAATAGCAATTCTATTATTATTATTATTATTATTATTATTATTATTATTATTATTATTTTATTAATATTATTATTACCATTAACATTATTATTATTAATAATTATATCATTATTAATAATAGTAATAATATTATTATTATTAGTATAATAACAATTATTTTTAGGATTTAACGAAGTTAACCTTTATCTAACGAAAATTCGCGATATTACATAAAGAATCCGACAAGACAAAGCCAAGGCAAAATAACAATAGCACTTGATTTTACAAACAGATCTACTCTTGAACGTATCTTTTTTTTTCGTTAATAAATATTAATAATTTTATTTTATTTATTTATTTATATTTTTTGCCAGCGATGCAAGCTTCAACTAGGAAAAAATAATGAGTTTTTGATTTAAACCGCAATGAAACAAACGCTTATCACTTCATAACCTTTTCT
The DNA here is from genome assembly GCA_024085815.1 of Flaveria linearis. Classification (NCBI taxonomy): domain Eukaryota; kingdom Viridiplantae; phylum Streptophyta; class Magnoliopsida; order Asterales; family Asteraceae; genus Flaveria; species Flaveria linearis. The sequence goes on from CM044003.1 coordinate 7,047,283, forward strand.
ATATATAATTTTATATCTAAAGATAACAAATTATTCTAATTATGGAATCATATCCAAAACCAATATCTAAATCAAACCCATAAATTTTTTTAACTAATACTCATTCTTATTTCATAAAACCATCAAACCCTACACATGATTCATGTCTCCAAACACCCCTCAATAATCATAATTTAAAAACTGAGGAATGTTCCAAGAAACAGGTTTGAAGATAAATATACAGATAAAACCATTGACCAACGTGCAAATTGCAGAATACATTTATTGTTTACATTAACGTTAGGATCGATCTTCTATGAGGGGACACCAAGCTAGGTAGAACCTTCCTAACCTATTTACTGTTACACAACACAAGTATATATATAAGTTGCAACAAATGAATCACTCATTCACCACATTAAGCCACTTAGTAATAATGAGGACTCCAAATAGTGACATGAAAACAGGCTTAAAGAAAGGTACGTGGAGCCATGAAGAAGATCAGATGTTGATCGCTTACATCAGCAGATACGGCATCTGGAACTGGTCCCAGATGCCAAGATTTGCGGGTAAATATTCAAAACCCTAATTGGATATTATGTATATGTTTTGTGATATGGCGGATATTGGTGTTGAGTTTGTGACTAATTTTGGTTTGTTTTTAGGGTTGGCGCGAAGTGGGAAGAGTTGTAGACTCAGATGGTTGAATTATCTGAAACCTAACATAAAGAGAGGCAACTTTTCGAAGGAAGAAGATGAAATCATACTCCATTCTCATTCGGTTCTTGGCAATAAGTACGTGTATATGTTGATTCGATATGATCATCTTTGCTAACTAAACAATATGACGATAGTCACGATATAATCAATTAATGTAAACATGCTCTACAAGAGAAGGGCTTTCAACAACAATTTATCTATTAGAAATCCTGGTGAAAGTAGGTGCTGTCAGTAATCCGTCATATGATTGTTTACCAAGAAACATAACATGGGTAAAGAGTTCACCGCGGCATTTACCTAGGGATCGACGGATTACGTACTGATGGAAGTAATGTAGTCTTGACAAAATCACCGATGAATTGCCAACAGACATAATAGATTTTACTAACTTGGTGATACTAACAACTAACAACTAACCTGCCGTTCAAAAAAAAACATAATAGATTTTATGTTGTACTATTTTTTTCGGGAATTTATCTTACTTATCAGTGATCTCTGACGAATTACAAATCTTGATACAAATATTTAAATATTTTACCTTTATGAATTTCACAAATCTGTACTTAAATGTTGTTTATATTTTCATCACTGGAAATCCGTTTCCTCATGTTGATATTGATGATCTCATTCTTTTAATCTACTTAGGTGGTCCACAATTGCATCAAAACTTCCTGGAAGAACAGATAACGAAATAAAAACCACTGGCACGCTCATCTAAAGAAACGAGCAGTTCATTACAACTCGAATCCCGAAACACAAGAGCAAAACAATCATAATTCATCATCAAAGTTCGAGCACGATAACATCGACGAAATAAAACAGCCTGCAGCTGATGATATTGATAAACTCTTTGAGTCTTCTTTGACTTCTGAAGATGATATCTTCTCATCCAGCAGCACTACATCAACTTTCAGAGTTCAAGAAGTCGATTTTCGATATGATTATTACGACACCGGCTCACCGGGAACCTTTGGTGATCTTCAATCTTTCTGGGAACATCTTTTGCCATTTGAGAGCTTAGAGCTTGAAAACAATAATCAGCTGAACATGTTTTCTAATGAGTTTTACTAAAAGGTTGTGTTCCCACTTTTATGGGTCCTACTTATCGATCTACCCATGTGGTTTTTAGAATATTTATTGTTTTTAAAGTAGGTTGCTTTTAATGTTTATTTTTCAGAGCTTTAAAGTTAGCTAGAGGTACATGTGATGTTGGGTTTAAAATAGATATAAGTTGAATATAGTAGGCTTAAATTAGGATAGTAAAAAATAGAGCTATTTCTATATATGTACTCCATGTGGTTTTTGCAATGTTTATTGTACCCTATCTTGAGAGAACCAAAATTTGAGCTGTCACACCCTCGTTTAGAGCGAAAACACGAGGATGCGACGGACGGGATCGTCATAACACTTGGTTTGTTTACAGAGACATAATACATGCAAAATCCTCGTGTCATGACGTCGCCCGACATAATGGTGACTTGTGTCGTGGTTAGTCAGTTCCACGACTATCATAGTCTTATTGATTCTAAATCCAAAATACACAGAGTTCACAAATGAAAACAAATGATATACATTACTAATGCAAAACTATTGAAATCCTGAGGGTCTCTGCTAAGGCATCAGCTCTAGCTATCCTGTTTGATTATGTTCACCTGAAAAGATATGCTCAAAAATGTCAACACATAATGTTGGTGAGTTCCGCAGGTTTAAATTGAAAACATGTAATTGATGCTGTATAGAATTTGATGTGAAATCATACTGCAAGCAAAAACCACATAACATGTGTTTTAGACAACCAAACCTAATGACATTATGCATATAAATTAGACGGAATATATTCACCCTTGGCCTGATTGCTGGCAGCTGTGTTGGTAACTCACAAGTTAACCAATCGTCGAAGGGGGGGGTGTCAACACAGTAGTACTACCAATACCTAACCATTGGTTCCAAACCCGGAATTGATGGTTGTAAGAATGATCCATAGAATAACACCATGTATGCATGCAAAACAGTATCACGTTGATTCCAAGTATGAAAATTGAATATATAATGTACAGCATTGAAAACGGGTGAGCATACTTTTACCCCATTGATTGAAAACATTGAAAACTTGTATAAGCATAAAAAGGGGCCACGAAACTCACCTTGAATTGAATTGATAATGAAATGAACAAAAGCTTCACAGAATATCGCAATGCACGATCAAACACGATCAATACCTATGTAATAATTGTATTTAAGTCTTTAATATGTATTCAATACGAATAGATATATTTGATCGGATCTGGGTTGGTTTAGTTTGACGCACACGATTTGTTATATATATTTGAGTTTAATTATAAATTTATTGATTTATATATTAAATTTAATTAATTTAAAGTATATTTTATAACTTGTAGTTATATTGGTAAATAATTTGTGAAATTGTAAGTTGCATAATTTCTAAAATTTTCCATGCTTATTTTATAGTTACACACGATTTAGAGTCCATTTTTATAAAAATAATAATTTATAATATTTATAAATAATATTTTATAAAGATTATTTAGGGTTTTTAAATAAAATAAATTTACAGAAAATAATTATGTAAGATTTAAAATAAAGAAAGTTTATAAAATTTATTTTTATGATTTTTAAGAATTTTTCCATAATTTTTAGAAGCTTAAAAAGCTTTAAAAAAATAATTGCAGGTGCCCGGGTTCGAACCCGGGACCTCCTGTTGGACATGAAGCGCAGGAACCAGTGAACCAAAGGTCGTGGCCGCGACAGAATCCGGTTTCCTTTGTTTTTAAGCATGGTTTCCCCATTTCCCCAATTTCCTATAAACCCTAATTCGATTTACCCGAAATTGAATCCGAATTTGATAATGATTACTGAAATAAACATGGGGCTTTGATTCCCCATGTGTAAACGAGTAGAATGATGTGTTTAATTACCTGATTTGTTTCGAATTGATGATAAGAACAATGAAGAACAGGTCGCGGTATAAGTTGAAATCGAATGTTGATCAAACACAGATGAAAATCAAATTGATTGCACGGACAGCTTCGAATGAGGATAATGATTGAAAGCCCTATGTTAATTGCAGTGTATATGGGTCGGAGGGTGATGGTTGATTGAGTTGCAGGTTCGACGAAGACGATGATTGATTTCAGGGTGTTTATGTGTTTGTGATTAGGATTACAGGCTGCATTCGATTTATAGGTTGTTAAAGTTCGAGTGGTTCGATTAGATTTGATTAAATCAGTATTTGAGTGGGTGAATTAGCCGTTTAATTTGGTCGGGAATAAAGTGAATTTCATAGCCGTTATCCGACTGTTTGAACGCGTGTTTTTGTTGGAATCCAGTTCGATTTGGATCCAAGGAAGAATTTGGTTTAGTTGTGGGATTCGAAATCGAGCAATTTAGCTGTTTTGGTCGTTGCCGGAGAGTGCCGGAGTTTGGCCGGAACAGTGCGCCGGAATCACGGGGGCGGGGTTGGGTTTTTGAAAAATTACACAAATGGTCCCTCGGGTTTAGGTTATTGTTATTTTATGTTATTAAACTTCTTTTGAAGTTTTAAAAATGACAAAATGCCCCCTGGACTTTATTATTATTATTATTCTTATTATTATTATTATTACTATTATTATTATTATTATTATTATTATATATTATTATTATTATTATTATTATTATTATTATTATTATGATTATTATTATTATTATTATTATTATTATTATTATTATTATTATTATATTATTATTATTATTACTAATACGAACGTGTATACGATAGATTCAACTAAAACGATATATATATATATATATATAAAATAATAAATACGTAAGGATAGTTCACACACATACGGAACGAGAACACGTAGATAATTCGGTTAACACGATAAATAGATTATGAACATACGTGAGGATCGTTAATACATACCGTGGGTTAACGAACTTAATGTTGATCGACGGACTGGTTAGTGACAGATGTTACACACCATCACATTCACCGCATGATTTTCAACAAGAAGAATCTTAGGTTTCCTTTCTGATTTGGGAATATCTTGAATGTTTCTAAAACTTTGTTCATTAAATCCATCTGTATCATCTGAACTGTCACACTAATGTGACAGTAAACCCACAATGTTCTTTGCTTGATATTGTGAGGTGTCACAGTATCCCCCAGTTGAGAGAATTTCGTCCCGAAATTCAACTGGTGCTAGGTCCAAGAGTGTCATCCTCGAATAGATGTGAGTATTTGAGTCTCATCTGATCTTCACGTTCCCATGACAACTGGTTCTATTCAAAACTGACTAGTTCAAATATAATATTAATTTTTTTTATCACAGTGACGTAATATTTTTCTAAATTCTAAATATAGCATTGCTCTATTATTATTTCTACGTATATTTTGATATGAACCTTATTTAAAACCAAACGGCACAACAGGTGCCTAAACCTGTGGCCAAATTTTTAATAAATTCATATCGTAATAAATTTTTAAATTTTGAATACACCATTACGAAATACCTATTTTTACCTAAATTTTAACAAAAATTTCGTTTCAAACCATACCATCATAACTAGGGCTGTAAACGAGTCGAGCCAGGATGGGTTCGAGCTCGAGCTCGAAGCTTATCGAGCCGAGCCGAGCCGGCTCGAAAATTTTCACGAGCTCAAAACACCGGCTCGAGTTCGGCTCGTGAAAAGCTCGAGCCGGCTCTTGGCTCGTTCGAGCCGGCTCGATTTAAAATGTGTTTTTTATTTTTTCACATCAATTTATATAAAAAACACAAACAAATATATATTAGGGCTTTTAGCTTTTGTTGGGTACTCCGTACTTAGGGAAACAAAGATCATTATTTTGAATATAAATAATTTACTATCAAATTATATATTTTTTTAAATAAAATACTTATAAAGAGTTCATTTTTATTTTAAGTAAACCTTTTTCAAATCCTAATATAAAAATAATAATCATAATAATAGTAGTAGCATTATTATTATACTATATAAATATATATACATATATTATAGGCACCGAGCCACGAACCGAGCCAACGAACCGAGCCATGAGCCGAGCTCGAACCGGGCTAACCCTGGCTCGAGTTCGGCTCGTTTAGAATTCGAGCCGAGCCTAGCCGGCTCGTTTAGGCACGAGCTTTTTTCGAGCCGAGCTTTTTTCGAGCCGAGCTTTTTTCAAGCTTTTCTCGAGCGAACTTCGAGCCCTGAACTTTTTGTACAGCCCTAATATTCATAACGAAGGGATAAAACCCACTAGTTATATAAAGATTATTTATAATTGCCTTAAAGGTGTGTATTGGTATTGAAAATGTACAAACTACACCAACAAATGGGTAGGTGTCAGTTCATATAATAACCATAAATTATTACGAGAACAAGTCCAAATATATATGTTTTGTTAATTAAACAAATTGCGTATTATATAATGTTAAATGAAGTCTATGTCTTGTTATTTAATCCCCTACATTTTGTTCTCTTTCTTTTGCTCATAATAAATTTCGAATACATGCGTTGGTTAGATAGATATAGTTAACCTGGATGTGTGGATATTTCTAATATATTAATACACATAATTAGCACGTTTCACTTAAAAGATACACACATAATAATATTGTATTTAACTATTCACTTTAGGCTCTAAAATAAATACACAAATACATTTCTATTATTTTTTTCTGTGACAAACTGAGTTTTCAGGTTAACATCACAACTTTTATAAACCTCTTTCTGGACAATTGACAATAACATTTATATATATATATATGTGTATATATATATATACACACATATATATAGATACATACATATATATATATACATACATACATATATATATATATGGTCAGGTTCTTTACAGGACTCCTATTAAAATGAGAACTCGCAGAACTTTTCTTTGCTATTGATTATATTAATCTACGGTTGAGATTGAAAAGGGTAATAATATAAGTCAATATATTAAATCATTTATGTAACTAAAATATTAAGGGTATATTAGTAAAATGAGATCCTTATGTTTTTTGGAAACCCCCAAAAAGATGGAAGATCCCATATTTTACTCTCTTTCTCACATTTATTCATAAATTTTATTAACTAAAATATAATTACACATAAATTTAACTAAAAATCACTTACATAAAAATAAAAATGTATGATTTAGATGCATCAGATCATGATTTGTATAATTTATATAATTTAAATATATGTAAATAACACTAAATGTAATAGCAACTACAATAAAAATTCTTAATTCAACACTTGATTTATTAAAAACTATAAAAATAATAACAAAAATCTGCTAAAATAACACCCAATTTAGCATAAAAATATGCCAAATCAACTAATGTAAACTAACTTATATATATGATAATAAGTTACATATACATTAGTTTTGAGATTATTGTACAAACTTAAACAATTTACATATATGTAAGTTACTGTATTTTGAAAGATATATGTTATCAATATGCAGGTTATGTATATGTACGCTTATGTATCAAGTTTACATATATGTAATCAAAATTACACAATCAAACTAAGCACAATAACCAATATTTCATTGACATAACTATGATTTACATAAGTGTAATCAATGGCTATGCCATTTATGATATGTTGACAAATTTAAAAATATGTTTACATATATGTAACCAAATTTACATATAGCTTTATATACATGTAATTAACTTTACAGACATTTTACGCATACGAAAGTCTATATACATATACGTTAGCAATACTACTTCATACTTTGTAAAAGTTTCAAAAGCATCTGCATAATTAATATTAAAATTATGCATCTAGAACAAACCTAAATAGCATTATCAAGTAGACAACTTCAGAAATGATATGATCTTCATCATCATTGTTGTCTTCAAAAAGTGGAGAACCTAAAACCCTTTCTATTGTGGTCGTCATCTTCATCATGAAACTATCTTCATTGTAGCATCATCTTCATCTTTTATTTTCAGATATACACATCAACATGGTGATTGTTAACATAGAATCAATGATGATTGTTAACCAAATTTACATATAAATGATACGCATCAACATAGAATCAACACTGCTGTTAACTAAGGTTTCAATACTTTTATTTTCAGATTCACTGCAAACAAAGTTATGATGATTGTTAAAAACTAAATTGAACTATATGAATAAATATACTACCCAATGACATAAAATGAATTATATATGATTAATCAGGAATGATTTCAAATGAAATCGACTAACCTTGATTCTCGATTAAGATGATTTCAGTTATTACTTCTGAAATTTCGTATTAAAGATTGTAATCCGTAACTGATTTCAATCGCTCCTGGTTAGAATGTGAGGAATCGATTGGAACATAATCTTGTCAAACGAATTGCTTTGATTGTGATGATTCAATACAAATGAATACATGATTCTTTAAGAGAGTAAGCGATTTTGGTTTCAGGGTGACGAATCGAGGAAGATGAATATCAGATTGTTTTCGCAGATTGGTTTGAGGTGAGGTATCTGGTCAAAATTAGTGACTAAAATGTACCATAATTAAAGGAGTTTATAAATGGAAGACAACTATTAATTAAACATTAAAATTACTTTAATACCCTTTAGGAATAAACTAAAATAAAAACAAAAACTATATCGTTCAATGGTCAGGATTAGTTCTCGTAGTTCTCGAGATCTTTAGGAATCCTGAAAAGATCCTAACCCTATATATATATATATATATATATATGTATGTATGTATGTATGTATGTATGTATCAACTTTTTCATTGTAACTAATAATAACTAACCTCAAACTTAATAAACCAAACACAATTTAAGTAAACGTTAGGGGGAGCATTATGCAAATGGGCTGAACTCGAGGGACCTGGTGGGAGATGTGTGGGCTCATAACCGACCCACCTTCGGTTCTTTTCCATAAACTTCGACAACCTCAAACAACCCCACATTCGCAACCCTAAACCATTGAACCCCCCCTCTGCCGTCAAAACAACCACCCTACCACACTTGAATAATCATCCTTGGCAGCACCCGTACCCTCGGCGATTTCTTGCTCGCGATCACCACATCTCCGGCAGCCTCCTTTGTTATCAAACAACACTGCGATCAACCGTGAGTACCCGAAGTTAGTGAACGACAATTTTAGCAACATTGTACCTTGTTCGGTAAGGTTCTTCGATCAATAACCATGTTCATATTGTTACGGTTTCGAGATTCGGGTTACGGTTTAGACATGGCTTTGTTCCCGGTGGTCGTGTCAATGTTCGAGTCTCGATGGTGTGTGTTTTCTTTATATGTATGTGTTCTTGTGCATAGGTTGATGTATATACTCTCAGTTGAATGTTCTTATGAATACGTATGCATGGAGAAGGAGAGTGCTAGTTGAATGTTCCTGTGAATACATATGCATGGAGAAGTTGAATGCTATGGAATGTGTGTGTATGTTCTGCGTGTGATGTATGCTTTGTGTTAGTGTGTGTTTTTGCCATGTGTGTGAAGTATGGATGTACATGACTAAGTTTTGGGTGCAGGTTCATTGCATTGTGTGTGTGGGTTTTGTTGGTGTTTTGGAGTTGTTGCCATTACGTGCACTATTGGTTATAGATGTATGGATATATGTATCGTGTGTTCTGGCAGATTCTATTAGTTAACTTGTGCACGTTGTAACTTAATGATAACGAATTCAATCACTGCGTTTCTTGGGTCCAAATTGTGTTTTTTGAATCTAGTTTCTAGAAAGCCCAACAACACTTAAATTGAACATGTAAAAACTCAAGTTATTGTCTTTTTAGTAAAGGTAGGTCAAAACTATTCTTTTTGACAGCAAACAAATGGTCAAGTGTTTTGGTACATGGTTTGTATTTGATGAAGTTATAGTTAAAGTAAATGATTTCGGAAGTAATTCCATGAGTCTTTGAGCACCTCCAAGTGGTTTCGTTTCAAAATAGTGTATAGATTTGTGTTTAGAGACATTATAATAAATGGATGACATATGAGTTTATTATAAAAACTTTTGTTTGGTGTGTGTGTGAATGACTGAGTTTTATGTTTGTGTGAGCTTGTGTATGTTAGTACTTGTTTGTGATTGGGGAGTCAACCGATAATCGGCACCGTAACCGAACCGTGAACGTGAAACCGTACGACTCATTGTAAATAACTAAAATTTAATATTGATTATATATATATATATTAAATGACGTTAAGGTTAACCGGGAACTCTAATATTTATGCTTTCGTTTACTGTTGCTGTGCATTTAAGGAGAGTTCTCAGCCCCGGTTTTAACTACTTTCTTGGGGTGAAAGAAACGTGTGAAACAAATTCATTTTCATTGATCAGTATTACTGTAGTATCACTTGTTTACTAGTGTGATACCACTTAAGTCCTCATTCTCGAATCGTTAATATATGTAGTATCGCGAGGTAATTCTGAGTAGATCTACTGGGTTTGACAAACCCCACCCGGGCTAGTCGCGCTAGCACAACGTTCATCAAACGGGTGTTTAATTGACCTAATTTCTGTTGCTGTGACCTGGTATTCACAGCCGAGGCGTTCATTTACATTCTCAGCTTCGGTTGCGAACTTCATACACTCAGTAACTGGTTAAGTAGACTAGCTATCTACTGATATTACTTTGTTTATTGTATCTGTTACTTTATGTTCTATTTATCAAAACCTGTGAACTCACCAACCTTGTGTTGATACTTTAGCATGTTTCTTTCAGGTTTACAAGATGCGCACGCTTAGGAGCATTCCATTCATGCATTTATCATCTCACGCGACTTACTTAACATTTTTCAATAAATTTCATTTATTCGTTTTGCGCGCGCCATTTCAAACAATTAAGATTTACTATGCTTCCGCAACTTCCGTTATGTTTAAATTAAAAACTTAGTCTTTGGTAATAGCAAACTTTATAAATAAATTATGTTATATAATTACGTGTCGTTTGGTGTAACTAGTGGCTGAGATCCTGGAACTCACACGTCTAACGGTAATACCCCGTTTGTGGAAATTAAGGGTGTGACATTTCCGATTCTTGAAATGTCACTATCTTTAAAAAGAACCCTCCCTTTACTGTATGCGTTAAAAATTTTGAATTTGTGTCTTCAAATTTGAAATAGAGTATTGAAATGTGTTTTAACTGTTTGATTCAATTTAAAATTCAATATTCAAAAGAATAAAAGATTTTATATTTTAAAGCATCTACCGGACTACGATTATCAAAAAGTTACATCTATGGTGTGTGTGTGAATGGTATATATAATTTATAAAGATTTTCTAACAAATTCAGTTTTAAAATGTTTTCTTTTACACTGAATTACATACACAAAGACAAGTCTGTCTATCACGAGGTAGTATAATAATGATAAGAATTAAGTATCAATCTATGGACGCAGACAGGATCAAAGGCACAATCTTCATAATTGACTAGCTGGTTAGTTTTTGTTTGTTTCAGATAACCAATTTTTAAATTTTCAATAAATGATTTTTAACTAAATAAAAAGTAAATAAACGATAGTGACTTTTGATGATTTTAAGTAAATTACATACACAAAGGCAAGTGTATCATACTAATTTGGGTTTCACTTTGAAAACTGATATGTGTTGCGTAATGTGGTTGAAAAATATTGATTAATAAGTTTATGTTAATGTTTATAAACATGAGTTAGCGTGGAGTTATCGTAAACCGACTCCGTAGTGACAAGAAAAGCTACAATAGGTATCTTACAAAAACAATTACCAAGCCACTAATGAAGTAGGTAATAATTATGCATACTTTTAATTTACAATGCCTGAAAGTGTAATTTAATGTGAACAAGAGAGTTGATCAAGTTTATTTTTAATATAACACTAATTTAAAAAAAAACATAACAACTACTATAGATTTCTTAGAAAAGTAAAAAAGGAATCCGCACTTGATTGATAGTTAAGATGGTATGAATTTTAATAACCATTTCTTGTTATTAGCTATGAGTTTATTATAAAAACCAATTTCATGAATAAAATTAAGTGATACGTTGTTCAACATTGTATGACTTCACAATTACTAAACATAAGCTTTATAACTTTTCATTCAAATATAAATATGTCAATCAAAAGATTGACACAATATTACCATAACATTAACATAAAAATTAACACACTACTAATTCATCACAAATTACACAAAGTTCATCAAATTAAGATTATAATAAAAGTTTAGTTTATAACAAGTTTGAACATTACAACAAAAGCAAAAGTAACTGATGAGTTCATTAGGTAAAACAAAACAAATAAACGAATGAGCCCAAATGGGTGTCATTAATCAATCCTGAGTCCTTTCTAAGTGTAACGCCCACCTCCCATAACACATTATGAGGGAGTTGTGAATTGGATATATAAAACATATGGTAATCAAATAATACACTACGTAGGTCTAACTATAATTATACATCATAGTGTATTATACTTCTGCAATATTACATAATAATATTACATCATTTTAACAATACTAGAGATTCAGATCTTCTCCAGAACTCTAAAACGTTATTTTCTCATAAGCTAGCCCCTAATCTTTAATCCTTGTAATCACTTAGAACCTAAAATGTGTGCTCATGAAAATAAAAGTAAAAAAATAGCATAAAGCTAGTGAGTTGATAAACATAGTATTATTCAAAATTCAAAACATATTATTATTGACTATTGCATCAAATGAATATAGCTAAGGAAAATAAATATAAACATAATATGCATATTATAAATTCACATAAACAGACTATATATCCAAACTTCACTGGCTAAAGAGGAATCACACAAGCAACCCTTGAGCGTCCTATCAAGTATTATCACATATCACAGATGCTATTGATACTTAATTTTACAATTATTACCAGTTAGCAGAATATCATATACCATTTTAAAAAACAGTTTAAAATAACTCATTTCAATCAATTAGGTCGGTGAACTTGTATGCTTAGATTCACCACTATCTGCTACTATCTTATAGGCAATACATGCTATGTTTAGTTGGTATCTTTCGGGCATTTCTTTATACCCGTACCAACCCTCAGGGTTGTCCAATGTCTTCCCCAATAAAAATCATAATAATAAGAATAATAATTAAGTTGATATTAATCAAAATATTAAATAGTAACAAAAAATAATTTTATTATGATACTGAGTTATAAGAAATAATTTAATTGCCTAAATAATGAGCCTAGAATGTTTAGGCAAAACAAGTTTATTGATGGACTCTAAAGTTACGCCATATGTTCCTTAGAATTTTTATTTATTAAGTAGTATATAATTATGTACAATATATTTTATATGTGTGTGGGTGTGGGGGGTTCATATGGAATTGATTTAACATGAATAAAAGTAATTTTATAGTAACAATTCATAATATTTCAAAACAAAAAATATGTCTGAATCTTATGAATTATGATGAATTAGTTAAATATTATATAATTAATGATATATTCAAAGAAGGAAACTAATGGTCAATTAAAAGTTGTCCTACGTTTAATGAGTAAATCTAAAATCATAATAAATTTGAACATGTTTAAATGATATTTAATCAATTTAGAAGTCAAATAAAATAAACAAACAAACAAACAAACATACCCAGTGTCTTCCGCTGAAGAGCAGGGTCTGGGAGGGGTATATGGTGGCAAGTCTTCCTCTATCTAGAAAGATAGAGAGACCGCTTCCGAAGAGACCCCCGACTCGTTAACACATGCAATAACAATAACAATCATCATACAACGCATATACAAAGCATATAACAAAGCATATAACAAACATATAACAAAGCATATAACAAAGCATATAACAAAGCATAACAAAGCTACCGAAACCACTAAAAGTCCTTAATTTTGATTCTACGCCTCCACTCACTCCTATCCTCGATCATGTGCTCAGAGAGGTGCAAGTGTACCATATCCTGCCTAATTCTCTCTTCCCAAGTCAACCTAGGTCTTCCTCTACTCTTCCTACCCTCTATGATGATGTTCTCCACTGCTCTGACCGGAGCTGCCATTGGTCTCCTCTTGACATGTCCATACCGTCTTAATCTTCCCTCTCGTATTTTATCTGCAATAGGAGCCACTTCTAGCTTCTGTCTAAACACTTCGTTTCTTATCCGATCCAGTCTTGTATGGCCACACATCCACCTTAGCATTCGCATTTCCGCAACCTCTATTTGTTTCTCGTGTGATTTCTTTATGGCCCAGCAGTCTGTTCCATATAGCATAGCTGGGCGTACCGCCACTCTGTATAGTTTTCCCTTGAGTTTTGCTGGAAACCTCTTATCACATAGGATCCCTGATGCTGCTCTCCACTTACACCATCCTGCTTGGACACGGTGAGCTACATCGCTGTGTATCTCTCCGTCCTCCTGCAGGTACGAGCCCAGGTATTTGAATCTAGATGTCCGTGGTACCGGCATACCCTGGATACTGATTTGGGGTCCTCTTCCTCGTCGCCACCAAAGTTACAATGCATGTATTCCGTCTTAGAGCGGCTTATCGTTAATCCTCTGCTCTCTAGCGCTGCTCTCCACTGCTCTAGCTTGTCGTTAAGCATCATTTTAGATTCTGATATTAAGACAATATCATCCGCGAAGAGCATGCACCACGGGACTGACTGTTGTATATGCTTAGTCATCTCATCCAACACTAGTGTGAAGAAAATGGGCTCAATGCCGATCCTTGGTGTAGTCCCACTTCCACTGAGAATGAGTCTGTGTCTCCTACCGGTGCTCGCACACATGTTTTTGCCCCGTCATACATATCCTTAATAATTTGATATACCTCTCTGGTACTCCTCTATGTCGTAGGCTTTCCCAAATTAGTTGTCTCGGTACACTGTCATAGGCCTTTCTAGGTCTATGAATACCATATGGAGGTCCCTTTTCTTTTCTCTATATTTCTCCATTATCTGTCTTATGACGTGTATGGCTTCTGTTGTAGAGCGTCCTGGCATAAATCCAAATTGGTTTATTGCTATCTGGGTTTCCCGTCTAATCCTCGTGTCAATAATTCTTTCCCATAGTTTCATCGTGTGACTCAGCAGCTTTATTCCCTGTAGTTTTCGCAGCCTTGGATATCTCCTTTTTTCTTATATATGGGGACTATGACACTGGTTCTCCACTGGTCTGGCATCTTCCCTGTCTTAAAGATAGTGTTGAATAGATCTGTTAGCCATTGGAGACCCTCATCACCCAGGCATTTCCACACTTCAATCGGTATTTGTCTGGGCCCACCGCTTTAGCCCTTCCCATTTCTTCATAGCTCTTTTTACTTCGTCTACTGTGATGCTTCTACAATAGCACAGGTTTTGTTGCGTTGTTTGGGTTGTTCTATCCATCTCCATTTGTTGATTTGGGTTGGTTTTGTTGAATAAATCATCGAAGTAAGTTTTCCATCTCTCCTTGATATCTTTCTCCTTCACCAAAACCTTTTCATCCGCCGCCTTTAAATTAAATAAAATAAATCATCGAAGTAAGTAAATTAAATTAAATAAAATGAAAAATATTTAGCCGGGAAACAAAAATATAAAGACTTTAAAATAACTACGTGTCAACTTAAAACATTTGCTTATTAGAATTAACAACATTTGCTTTTGTCTCTTTTATGGAGTTGGACACTGGGGCATACTGGAGTTGGGCATGGGGGCGTGCACGAGGGTGTGTTGAGGTTCTGGAACTAATTTTCTTTTTCTTTTTTTTTTTTTTTTGCTTCTTTAATCAATCTTCTTTTCTTCACACCTGCAAATATAAATTAAGAAAATTGAGTATCAAATCATCACTTTTGTAAAGGTTTCGGAGATAATTGATGTGTAAATGGTATGATTTATATATCTAATCTGGGACGCATCAATCTTTATTTTGCAGGATTTGAAATCTCAGCCCTTTCAATAGAGGAAATGCACCTTACTGTTATGATGTTCATTTGGAAACAACACAACTTGCTTTGTGTTTTCAAGAATTAAGCTTAAAATGCCTCATACCAGCATGAAAATGTGGCTAGTTTGAATAAAATGCTTAAATAAGAATTAATGATATGTAGTTTGTCTCAAATTACTTGGTATTACTTCAAAAACTACTATAAGATCTTTGTTAACGACTCATGAAACTCAAGAACTAAAAAACGAACTAGAACAAGACAATGTTTAATATACCACATGGATTAGCATGCATACTAGCTACTATCTTCGCAAGATGCACACTACATCCGTGGCCACGAACATCAAACGGTTCAACAGCATCATTCATGCTTAATTACTATCTTTGCAAGATGAACACTACATCCATGGCCACGAACATTAAACGGTTCAACATAGGCATCATTTGTAAAAACCCAAAACAACAAAAAGGAGTGGTGACTTCTTGTATCTACGACTGGAGTTCATTGTGAACGTTGATAACCGGTGAGAAGAAAAGAAATGTGAATATATACCTATTTTCTGTAAGGCAATGACCTAATTTCAGTACTTATAATCTTCAACGTAAATATTGCATACAACTATAAAATAGATAAAATATTAAATAAGCTAAGAAAAAAAACTCTAAGAATTTATATCAAGAAAAACCCTAGAATATTTCATTCCGCCCATCATTACCGCATACCAAACACTACCTAGTAATCATTTAAGTATTCCACCTTTTAAATGTCCTTCTCAAGAGATGTTTGACTTTTAAATGCCTGTTTAAGGGTTGTTCCCCTTTACAAAATACCCATGTATCATTTCAAGTGTGAGGCTAACTTACATGGTATGAACACAAGCAGATCTCAGGTTCTAACCCAGACAATGTGTAATTTTAGAAACTTAGGACCGTTCAAAAAGAAAGTGTGAGAGTACATTTAGTAGGGATACCTTTAATGCAGCCCAACTAAAAAAACATAAATTTGTGATAGAGATTGAACATCTGATAAGAATGTCACAGATTTGACAGTAATTTTACCAAATAAAATAAAAAATATAAAGCAATAAACAAAACTGCTGACGGAGATCAAACAGCACAAACTGACACGAACCAAAATCAGCAACAGGTTCGGTTATGTCCCGGCCTTTCTACGTCCGACAAGAGCCACAAAGCCAGCCTTGATTTGAGCCACAGACCGTCCAGAACCACACTACATGATACAAAAAGTGGAAAATTTTATATAGTGATATTATATAAATCATGTAAATGCAAAAGCCTAAAGTAAAATGCAAGTATAATGCATGCAAAAACATATCTACCAAAGCTCTTTGGATGAACTACCTTTCTACAGATTAAAAAACAACGTTTCAGACAAATAAGCAAATGGTAACAACTAACACATGCATATTTAAATTTATACTATATTGAACTATAACTTCAAAAAGGGCCTCAGAATTCTTAAGTTTTCTCTTCTAATTTAACAATCAGACAATGTAGGCCACTATCAATAGATTATTATACGCTTTTGTACGAAAATATATCCGAAAATAGCTTAAAAATCTTTAGTTCCCTTTATAGCACAGAATCAAGCGATATCACCCTATAACTTTTTTATTGATCAATGTAACCAGATATCTTTCAAAAGGGGAATCGATAATCTTCAGTTTTGTCTTCATAACTACTAATCAGACAATGTAGACAAGTTTAATCATGAGTAAATTACCATTTGCAAACCTGAGGTTTGGTGATTTTGACCATTTGCATCCCTACAGTTTAAAAATCCTCGTATACCCCCTAACGTTTCATTTTTGTTCCCATTTGAATCCAAAACACTAACACCGTTAACTTATTCTGTTAACTTTTGTAAAAAGACTAATTACCCTCTCTCTTTATCTTTGGCAATGGCAGCTAGTTCAGACTCCATTGAAGATATTCTGCAACAAAGATTTCTCTTTTGAAGATGAAGCTCAGCATTCAACCTCCTCAACTTAAAGAACATCTACCTCAACACTATTATTAACAACCCCTTTTTTTATATTTTCTTGCACCTGCTGACAATTCAACTGCTCAGAAAGACTAGTGTTCTCCGATTCGAGCAAATCAATCTTGCTTTTAAGAGATTCGATTTCACTAGTCTTTGACTCAACTATCCGTTCAAGATCCAAAGCCTGAAGATTTTCTTCTTGAAATCACACAACTCAGCTTGCAACTTAGCTTCTCTATCTTTAGATTCTTGAAGCAAGCTTCTGAGCTGATCAAGCTCAGCAAACAGATCACGAGAACCCGAAGAAGACGATGACTTATACAGCCTCTGGTTCTGTTCACAGTGATGATGAACCCCTTGCGGATGAACCTGTGTAGCAGTGACAGAACACGATAAATCTCCAATAAGAGACCGTTTTGCTCGATTAGAACCAAAGGGGTTTCTTGAACTCGTGTTGGACACTGTTGTAACAGGTTGCTGTTGAGATTTCTTCACCACTTGTTGTGATCTTGTTTTCTTATCACCCGAAAACCCTTTAACAATATTCGAGCCCCAAATCGATCTGGGCTTCAAATTCGACTGCACATTGTTGTTTCTACACTTCAACGGCACCTGATTCTCATCAGAACACTTGGTCGATGGCTTCAATCTGTTCTCTGATGTCGATTTCGTTTCCCCCATTTGAAAACTCTATCAGGCAATTCGTCGAACACCTTGGTTGCATTGGGATGTGTTTGATGCGAGAAAAGGGGCGAGGTGTCTGACGATTGCATCAGAAAGAAGTGTGCTTATCGTTTGAAAATTTGAATTTCGAATGTGAAGAAGCTTTTTTGAATGTAACGATCGGATTCTTGAAGTGGGCCCTGATGGATTTGGGTCATGTGGGGTTCTTTCTGCCATTGATGAGTCTTGAGTTCACCGCACTCATAGAGTTCACCATCGTCCCCGGACGGATAATGGGTGCACTTCCGGCGACATTGTCGGAGCTAAAGAACCCGCGGTTCCTCGCCGTCAGCCGGAACTTCATCTCCCACGAAATTCCGGCGGTGGTGGTGGATGACGGTGGTGACGGCGATGGAAGTGGTGACGGTGGTTGTGGTGGTGGATTGGGGGTGAAGCAAACGATTGGGGGGTGGCTTGTTGGAGTGGGTGGGGTTGTGGGTTAAGGGTTAAGAGATAGAGATAGAGAGAGAAATAGATAAAGAGAGAAAGGGTAATTTAGTCTTTTTACAAAAAGTTAACAGAATAAGTTAACAGTGTTAGTGTTTTGGATTCAAATGGGAACAAAAATGAAACGTTAGGGGGTATATGAGGATTTTTAAACTGTAGGGATGCAAATGGTCAAAATCACCAAACCTCAGGTATGCAAATGGTAATTTACTCTTTAATCATCTTTGGCCTTTATAAATCAACAAAAGGGAAAAATTCATTATCCCCCTTAAAAGCATGGTATAATACCATATTTATCAAATAAATATCATAATATCAAATATACACATTTTCGAACTTATAGCATTTATACCGCTTCTATAAATTCGTACGGTAGGATATGAGAGTTTCAAGTGTCAGGATAAAGAGAAGGGTAGAAGTTCTTATTGTAAAATGTACAAATCTGTACATATGAATATTAAGTATTTTGAACAAAGATTTCGATATTAATTTTGATTGAATAAAAATGATATTTGCAAGTTTTCGACATGTATGCATGAAATTACTGATAAACCATGTCTAGTGTTTGTATATGTCCAATAAGGCCTCAGAAATCTCTTGGTTTTTCTTCATTGTAAACAATCAGACAATGTAGGCAAAACTTCTATTCATCACAGGCCTTTACTAATACATCATGCAGCAAGCCATACTTTAATATATTCAACAAAACCTCAATACCTCTGGTATGTTCACAACAAAAATAACGTGTGGGGAGGGGGGGGATATTATAAAAAACCCTAAACTACTATGTGACAATCAAACATAATTCTAAACCAAAACACTTACAAAACCAAAATACTAAAAACATAAAACAAAGCATACGCCATACCTTCTCGCATCTGAGAAAGAAAAGACGATTTTCCTTTGAAAGAATTGTGTCTGGACTCTTGCAACCATTGCAGATGACATACTCATCTGTAAAGTTTAACAGTTATCAGAAAAACATGCAAAAATTGAGGTACAAAGCTAAAACTTTTAAAAGAGAATTTAATCTGCAATATCAGGGGACAAAGACCATTCAAAAGTTTTAATAACTTACTGACATATCGCCTCAAAATCCCTTCAAAAGTTTTTGGGTGCAAATCTTCCCTTGACTACCAATCTTTGCTGGCCATCAAGGGAGCCACTTGTACCTAACTCCGCCAGCAAGAAGGTCATAACATGGTCTGGCTGCCTGTGCATTCTGGTAGATGTAAAAAGTGAACATTCAGCACAACCAACAGATGTTAAAAGCACCAAAAAATTTTAAAATAAAAAGTCACATGATGCTTTGTGAAATTGGATTTAACAAATATTTCTTGTTACGTCCACAGATAAAGATATATATGTGTAAATCATTGGAAAGGAAGAATTAATCAAGCACACATACGATTTGCAAAGGTCCATAAAATTCACAAACACAGTTTTCTTTGTTCCTTCACGGAGAACTTGTGGTGGCCTCATGACTGTTCTTCGTCTATCTCCAGCAAGCTCAGGATTATTCTCACGAAGAATATAAAAAACTCTGTCCAATAGCTGCACAAATATGTAAATCAACAAAAAGAATCTAGCAAAATAATACCAACAGAAAAAATAAGAAAATATAATATTCCAACATCATAGAATTAGATTACGTGCACTTCCACAAAATCAAATACCTCTTCATATGTATAGTCACGATCAGTCCCTTCCCATGGAAGCTTGTTTTCTTCTTGAACAGTCCCTTCTCCTTCCTTATCTTCTCCAATAGAATCTAGAAAACATACAAAGCACATGTAATGCATTTTAAATTAGAAAAAAAAGGATGGATCATAGTATTGTGAGTTTCTTACGGTCAAGGTTAGCGCCATTACTGTCATTTTCTTCATCCAAGGGCTCTGTTTCTACCTATATAAATTATAAGATTCTCACATCAACAATCTGTGGAATCACATTATCAGATTTTGAAAAAAACTGGATACCTACCTGCTTCTTTTTCTTCTTTTTTAAACCAGTAAAAGTCGGTTCAAGACCCTCAGAAACTGCACATCAAGGATACACCAAATTATAATTCAAATGAAGATTAAAAAAAACCGATAAAAGTTTGAAATGATTGGCTAAATATAGCCCCTATTGATTTGATTAGTTTAAACTCTACACCTTTATAAGACCCATATACATAAGACCCTGCATAAGCCCATACACTCATGTTCACCCTGTTGTACCCATATAAGGCCTGCCATTCGCCCTTATAAGCCCAATTGAACTTTTTATACAGCCGTATACTATTTTTAAACGCCCACATAACATGGATACATTGAGAAAATCATAGGTGTGGGGCTACATTAAGTGCAACCCAATACTTAATTAAAAAATATGTCTGCCAAATTGATCACCAGATAAGTTTTCAGTCTTCTCAGCTAGCTGTTCCACAGAACCATCAGCAGGATCATGAATAACAACCTTTTTCTTCTTCTTCTTTTTTGAAGGATCAAAAGGAGCAAGCTGTATCATAATTAATACATCAATGAAAACCCTCTTTCCAATAAAATTTCCTGCCAGACTAACTAAAAACAGTAAATAAAAAGATGAAATACTCACATCAGCTCCTTCATCCTTTATCTCAATCAGATTCTCTCCATCCGCCATGCTTATCAAATGTGAAGAAACCCTGGTTCAAAATGACATTAACAAAAAGATTAAAAAAAATGCATAACACAATATCATATCTAGAGGTGTTCATAAACCATTAAAGCAGACAGAAGTCACAGAACCATCAAAACTGGTAAGTAGACCAGTTTCGAATGTACACGGTCCGGTTTTGCTGATTTTATGATACGGAACAAGAAACCGCTGTTTGACATTTAACATTTAAAGAAATATATAATTATGTGTCATATTCATTAACCATGCTTTATCCTACTTAAAACAGCCAAACCATCAGAACCTGCAAGTCCGGCCACCCAACCAAACTCGCCGGTTTGGTTCGTGGTTTTAAAAAAAAACAGTTAGCAGTCCAGTCAGAATTTTCACCACAGTTTTTTTTCAATACGGCACTACCTGCTCCTGCTCCTACCTACACCTTTTAATTACACTGTTGCTTAGGATTGAACCCAGGACCTCCGCTCGACCGCTTTACCATGTAAGCTGACCCCACTATGGCATTTCTATCACAATTAGCAGAATAAGACAGTAATCTATCAACATACTAATGAGCTTAATACACATTATCCATCAGTCATAAACTACAAGACCATCTCAACCACCATTAAAACACCCTAAGATCTAATAAACATCAATAACGTTAACAACAACCTTTTTACTAATTAGAAATTCTAAAACAAATCGAACAACAAAAGCAAAAGGAAGATGATAACAGCACCAAAACAAACAATTAACACGTTATTGAAAACGCATAACAATCTTCCACTAGTTTCAGACAACAAACCCTAAATTGACAGATTTGATATGAATTAACAAAAAAAAAACATGTGTGTGAATCAGCAGGTGTTAATGGAAATGAAAAATAAGAAACTGAATCGATCAAACATACCGTCAATATTGAGATCTTCTTCGATTTGACGATGATGCTGAAATCTATCGACGATGTCGAATGCTGTAGCTTGTGTTCAACTGCCATCTGCGGCTCCGTATCGGCGACTTTTATAGTTACGATGAGTTAGGGCAACCATCTCCCTTTCAAAGTTAAAAGTAAAATGGCTCTTTGAAAAATAAATTTTACATAAATTATAAACTTAATTAGTATCATTGAAAAATAAATTTTACATAAATTGTAAACTTAATTAGTACCAGACTTGTCGGGACAGATTGATATACGAACTTTTCTTTGAAGACAAGTCGGCATAATGTCCCAAGGTTTTGTATTCAAGTAATAGAGATGATCGGGGTGACATAGCAATCTATCAGTAGTCCAAATAGTAGTTTTAAAAATATTAAACATAGTCTATCTATTATAATAAACAAAGTTTTATGAAGACACGTGACGTGTTTCTCTGTATTCTCATCTTAGTGTTTTCGCCGAAGCCGTATGTACGTTTTAATTGTCACACAAATCTGATATATGGTTATAAATGAAACAATTTTCAATACTTGCAAAAATTATCTTCTCATTTTCTTACATGAATTTACCATTTCCTTCCCTGCAATAATTTCTTTCATTAAAGAATTTTTTTTTCTTAATACAATGAAGCAACCTAAAAATCTTTAATATTCTAATCTATAACATATAATAAAAGAAGGTTTATTTAACACACATGCCATCATTCTAGCATATTAAAAGACACGTGTCGTCATCATAGCATATTGCAAAAATTATTTTCCCGCCTCTTTCTCATAATAAATGCAAAAATTTATCATTTGACTTTCCTTTTTTAACTAAAATATGTTAAAACAAATATATCTTTATTTATGTTTCTGTCTCTCTCATGTTAAATTATAATTATTTTAAATAAGCAAACTAAACTATTAAACATTTAAAATATAATATTCTTATTTTAAAATATTTATTAATATACATAAATTATATGATTTCAGACATATTTTAACTTTCTATATAGAGTAATAATTTCTAATTTCATTACGTGTTATAACTTTTTAAATATAGTATATTTTTATTTTACCAATGGCTAATAATATCTAGAAATAAAATATTTATAAAACTAATAATTTTAATATGTTTTATTTATTTCACCCATTTAATACATGGGATCTAACCTAGTATATTATAAAACTAACTTTAGTTAAATAAAATATATTAGATAGATTAAAACATGATATGATTGAAATTATATATAAGTAATAGTTATAAGAATAAAACAATAATATGAAATTTTAATTTTTTTTTTTTCAAAGATAAATTAAACATTTGTTTTAAAACAAACATTAAAGATTTTTTTAAATTTCCTTACTATAAATCCCTATATTAGTTATTTTTGTTTTATTAAAAAATTACTTTAAAACCCAATTTTAAAATATTGCATAAAAATAATTTTATTTTTTAGAAAAAATATTTGTATAAAAAACTATCTATATAATAATAACATTAATAAAAATCTATCTTTCTTAATTTATTAAAAAAACTAATTCTAATGTAAAAATAAATAGATAATATTATTAGTAATTAATGTGGTTATTTAATATGAGAGAGAAGCGGGAAAAATTTGATTAGAATGAATGTGGTGTTGACACGTGGTATTAGATGATTCTAAAAGTGACATGTGGCAATTATAGTTACCCTTTTATTAAAGTAGTGAGATAACAGTGTTTTTTTATAATGTTGTTTATGCGCGATTAGTTTAGTACACGAATGTCCCTCTATACATTCAGATATCTTCTAAGTTAATAGAAATTATAAATAATTTTATTTTAATCAACCATATAATACACGAGTACTAATCTAGTTAGTTATAAGTTTATAACGACAAATAACGACAAACAATATATAATTAAGGTTGTAAAATAATTTAGTTTACTAAGGGTGTGCAAAAATACGAAAACCAATCCACATTTGTAAGGAAAAAAAAACGAATCAAGAATTTGGTTTTTGGTTAGGGTTCTAACATAAACCAATTGTGAATTCGGTTTTCAGTTATATATTATTTGTTCGGTTAACCAATTTAACCGAATTCAATATGTTATAGCCTATATATTTTATAGTTATAAGTTTAGCTTAAATACGAAAGCCTAAACTTTCCAAAATGATTTGATTATAGCCTAATAAGTAAATTGTTATATGTTATTTTGTCCCTAAACATCAAAACTAAATCTTAATTTCAACTCTCAAAGGGTCAAAGTCAAACAGTTGTATTTTTAAGAAACAATGTTTTTAATATTTCAGAAGTTTAATTATTTTATACGTATTCTTAGGAAATGTATTTGAAGAGTGATTCTAATAAAAATAATTTAAACTCGGTGATATTGAAATGAAAAATAAAGGATGAATTCGGTTTTCAATCTAAACCGAACCTAATTGGATTTAGTTGAATTCGGTTTGGTTTTCGGTTATGCCTAAAAAAATTTCAAAACCAAACAAACCGATACCGAACCGATTAACACCTATATAGTAAGTTTAAGGAATCATAAGCCTCTCCTAACATTTTGAAAGGAGAGTAAAAAAATTTTCAAAAGATAAACTTATATACATAGAAAATATAAAAGTCTTAAATCTCTACATGTTGTTGATTAACATTATTCTTAAAAAAAAGTTAAAAATACATTATAACTAAAATCATAATCTAATACAAATCTCATAGCTATAATTAAATCATAAAGAATTAAATTAATCCGAAAAAATATAAGTCAAAATTCAAATTCTAAATAAATTTTCATTCAAAAACCTGCACTTTGCAAGTTTCATAAATCAAACAACAAAAGTTACCGATCAGGATTTGTGCTTCTTGTCCTCAACTCTCATGATGGTTTTAATCTTAAGGTCGATTGACGTAAATTGAGTTTAGATTTTCACTGCGAATTCTTTTTATTTTTTTGTTCATTTAATTTAGACTAAATTATTATTTGGGTCGAATGGTTTTTAGATGAGCTAGTTTGGACGTTCAAAATTATTAACATGTTAAGTTTAAATAAGTTCGAATTATATTGTCAATTTAGATTTTTTACAAGTTTCCGTTTTAAAATAACTTTATATATTTAAAAAATATGTATAATTTTTTAAAATTGTGCACCCCTTGAAAAATGGAGCGTGTGCGATCAGACACCTGAACCCTCTCACGGGCGCCCTCGTTATTTCACATGTTATTACATTGTGAGCCACCTCTGTCAAAGTGGTGTAAGTTATGTATATAAATAGAGCGATTAAGAGAGAAAGAAAATAACTAAAAAAAAAAGAAAAATAATATAAATAGAGCGATTAGAGCATCTCAATTGTTTTTTTTTAGCAAAAACTCCGGCTATCCCAAGCATTTATTGTGAGGCTTGTTTTTTTAGAGTAGATGTTCAAGGGGATGAACATCAAAACCATATTTTCATTGGGTGAGCAGGGTTGGGGTTTAATATTAAAAAAAGAAAATAATATATTTATATTAATAAAATATTTAGTTTTTTAATTTTAATTTATTTAAATTTTTAAAAAGTTATAATGTACACATAACGGCTATATTTAGTTTCATGTTTTTAAATTTTAAATTTTTAAATTTTAAATTTCCCTCTAAACGGCTATATTTTTAAATTTCAAAAAAAAATTTAAACTTTTCTGTAACGGCTATATTTTTACTATAAATACAAACATTCATCTTCCGTTTTTCAACACCTTCAATTTGGTCTACCTTTCATTTTTTTTAATTTCTCATTATTTCTAAACTCTACATAAAAATGAGTTCAAATGGTGATGAAAGTCCATCTATTTCACCCCCTGATTCATCTTTTTATAGATTTTATGCATGTGACGTTAAAATAATTGATAAATAATGATGTTGACAAAGCGTATGTAGAAGCGATGAAAGCCCATGCTGCTAAAAGTTCTCAAAAGCATAACAAAAAAACATAGAATTATATAAGATTGGTAATTAAAAATAAATGTAAAATGTGATAATGATGTGGGAAGGTTTTAAGTATTTTTAAGTTTTATTATTGAAGAGGTTTTGGGGTTTTTGAATAATGGGTGGTTTTAAGATGTGGCTACTTACTAGACATATTTTTTAATGTTTTTGATTTCACCATTGGTGATTGATGATGGTCTTAGTGTCACTATCCTCAGTCCCTAGTATTGAGGTACTAGTAAGGAACCCGCGCGATGCGGCGACGACGACATCGACATATTTCACAATGCGATATTTGTTTTCTGAATACATGCGTGGCTTCTATTGTATAGTTTATTTATGTCATGAGCATTACAAAACTCAATTAAATAATAGCACACGAATAAAAATAATAACATTGTTTAGGTGTTGAGAACATATTTGATGAAAATCCACTTGCCTGCCCCACTGTAACAGCAATGTCCAAAATGTTTATCTTCTTATCCTGTAGTATCTCACAAAAGTGGAAAGATGTCATCACCTTCATCATCCATGTCAAGATACTTGAATCCAAGAGTAGCAGCATTACCATTTAGATCTTGATAATTAAAGGATTGATTCACATAGCATTTCATTTCATGACCCGTTTCAACCTGCACCAAACATATCATCTCAAGTTAATCTAGGGTGTTGTCAACTCAGATATAAGAACCATAAATGTGTAAAGCTGCCTTTCCCCTGTAAACATGGCATATGCTACTGCAATTGCTGAAAGCGTGTGATAAACAACCCGAATTCAACAATTTGCATAAAGAAATAAAAGAGATCAATTAAATTGAAAGCAGATATGAATGAACATTTCTCTTTTCAAAATGCATATGTGCAATTTAGACTATGCATAACTATAACTAATTAATCTACAATTTGCTTACTCAGATTAAGATGCTGATTGTTGAGGGAGCTTTAAGATGTAAAGAATGGAAATAGTATACCTGAACTATACAACTTCACACTAAATTTTAAATTAATTAAAGTTCAAGTTGGCCGGTCTGCCCAGATCATTTTAAGAACTTCAAAACATATTAAGGATTTTGAAAAAAGAAAAGATAAAAGAATCAGTTCAAACTGCCAAACCACCAAAATAGGTAGGTCCGGCCGACCCACCCAACTTGGACGTTTGTTTGTTGTTTTCCATTTTCTAGTTAGTGGTTTGACCCATAGATTTTTTCAAAACCAGACGAACCACTGATGATGAACTTACATATTCTAATCCACCTAATGTAGGATATAGCCAAAAGATCATTCCAAGGTCTGATAAAAAACAGCCAACAGAAACCTGTATACAAGAATCATGCTACAATAATTATGATGGCCTGACAATATTGAAATACATAGCAATGCATAAGTAGTTGTATCAACGATGAGTATCTGAGCAGAACATGCAACATAACCCTCTCTGAATTTTACATTGTACAACTTATTTGAAGAAGATCAAAAAACCAATTACTGTATCATCAATAATTTACAAAGTTCAATTTTTCAACAAAGAGAATGTGCATTATACTTGTCATGTTATAAAATTTTAATCATATTTATTCATTAGGTATTTATAAAGAAGGTAAATAATTGTTTCGATCACCCCCAACATGTCCTCACCCCCTTTTTAAACAAACCCATTTCAAATGGTAACCGTTTTGACCCCATACCCAACCCCAACTGATCAAAATGACGACTTAACATGGATGGTATAAATGACATATGGAAAACATAAGTTGAACTATAAACACAACAGCAAGATCGCAATTAATTATTCGACTTGAGAAGAAACGTACCTTCTTTGTCTGGGTGGTAGAAAAAAGAGCAGTTTGCCTCGTCTGCAAATTATAAAGACCTCATTTAGTTTAGTTCAGAAATAATGCAAGGAGAAAAATATCAGACTGAGTTACTAAAACCAAATATTATAGTAATATACAAAATGGTAATCCAAAAAATAACTGAAATAGTTCAGTTTGCAAAAACTCTAATTGCCACAAACCATACATTTGGTAAGATTTTAATTATTTGTTTCATTTCTTCTTCAAAGTTGGCTTCTAAAATTCTATCAGCTTCATCAATCACAAAGCACTGCAAAATCAAATTTAAACTCTTTACTACAAATCAAATCGCATTGTCATAACTACTTACATCTTAAGAAAGTTGGACACTTAGAGACAGAAACAAAATACATGTATGGTGTACCTACCTTTAGGTTCTTATAGATAAGCCTTTAGTATTTTAGAGATGGTCAAGAAGTCTTCCAGGAGTAGCTACAAGCAAATTAACTCCCTTCACAATCCGCTCTGCTTCTCCTCTTCGAGCTGCACCGCCAATAACCAACCCAAGAATCTGTGAGTGATACTTGAGAAGGTCACTTGCAACGGCATGAGTCTGCACATCAATCAAGATCATACACCATAACTAAATAAAACTCTCGATAACAATAAACTAATAAACAACAGACCAATAGAACAAGGTGTAACCTGAATTGCAAGTTCCCTTGTTGGGCAGATGACAACAACAGCAGTCCCGTTTCGAGGAGCAAAGTGAGCATGATATAACAACTCAACCGCTGGTACAAGAAAAGCTAAAGTCTTACCAGAACCCGTTCTTGCAGCACCAAGAACAGAATCTGCATCAATCATAATAACATCCACAAGTCTTAAAACAATAAGCTTTACAATAAGCTACTCCATTCACATCTACAAACAATAATTCAACTTTTGAATCCTCATATTTACCTGAGTCATATACTGAAACCCCATCTATGAAATAGCCTTCATTGTTGGTTCAGACAATGGCAAAGCAGTAAACGAATCACTACTCATAATCCTAGAATCACCGCCACTCTTCTTCACCTTCTTCGTCTCCTTTTCCTCTGTGTTTAACCCTTGTTCATCTTCTTGTTTGTTTTCATCAACAGCTGTTTCTTCATATTTTTCTTCTTCAGTTGCTTTCTTTTCTTTCTTCTTCTTCTTCCTCTTCTTCTCTTTCACCTCCACTTCCTTCTCCTCGTCTTCCTCCTTTTCACTGTACCTGTAGCCGGCGACATATTCTCCTCAATTTTGAATCCCCATCAATTTTGACGCCGGCGGTACCTGTAGCCGGCGACATATCCTCCTTTCCTCCGTTGAGATCGTCTTCCTCCGGCCGGAGGCGTTTCCCTAGTATAAACGGCGCCGGAAATATCAACTGCTGGTGGTGGTGCGATGGTGTCGTTTTGTGATCAAGCGCGACGGAGAGCGACGAATTCGTGTGCTATTATTCATTGTCGATCTTGTTACATTCACACACACAAATGACAAACCCATTCAAATCATCGATTTCCCATTTCAATCAAACGACAAACAATCACACTAAACTACTAACCATCCACGTGGCGTGATCTTAAGTGAGTTTCCGATGAGACGTCAGAGACGAAGCTCTCTAGGACTCCACCCAGGCGTTGATCCTCGCACCACCGTTGATTTCAATGTTCTGAAGCAGCTTCTCCACAGGTCCGCTACTGTTAGTCTTGACCACCAAAACCACCACGTTGTTGTCCATGGTGGAACCCTAACCGCCATCGCTACTATCCATGGTCGAAATCCGCTGCCCCAAGTCTTGCCTGGCTGCGAAGAGATGAAGGAATCGGAGGCCAACGGTGGTGGTATAGAGCTATGATGATGAGAGGGTTAGGAGTGTCGATTGTGGAGCAGAGGAAGGGAGAAGCTGCAATTTGAGATTTGAGTTTGAAATTTTGAATTGAAGATCCGACAAAAAACTTTTGTACAGTTGTCGAAAGCAACTTGCCCTCCATTCCATATGCATCCAAAGCAAAGAAAGTTGTACATTGTGCATGAATACATGTACATCTCTTAATTTAAGAGATTTTGTAAAATTACGTTTTTACCCTAAAGAGATGCTTATATATATAGTAGTAGATTTTCACACTTCCCCACCTCTCCCTCTTCCACACTTCCCACAACCTCTCCCTCTTCCACACTTCCCACAACCTCTCTCTCTTCCATATCACATCTACATTGCCTTCCCTAATCTTTTTGTTATCCTTCCAAACTTTATTTTCATTCTTCTCTAACTTTACTACTACTTTTAATGCATAACAAAAATGATTTTAGTTATAAAAATAAAAATTAAAAATGCATTTTATTAAAAACTAAAATTACACAATAAAAAAAATACTCCCCATGTGTAATGTTTTGTGATATCCTCTTTATTTGTAGTATACCTTGTAGCTCAAGTGCTGAAATATGGTTTTCAACTTAGTGAATAATTGTTGATCTTTCTCGTTTCTTGTTTTGTTTCCAGTTCATGTATGTCCCATGAAATGAAGTGTTGCTATCAATGGCATATTCGATCTTCAAACTCATTTTTGATGGTTTGGTTCATCTCGCCAAAATTCAAGCCTATCTTCATGAGTTGCTTTTCCCTGTTTGGAATTTGTGGTTTTCGTCTATATTGTGGATTTGGGTTTGTTCGGATCTTTTTGGTATTGGTTTGATATTCTGCTTCGGATACCAAGTTGCCACGTGGCATTTCGATGGGGATATCTATCGAAACTTTTAATTAAGTGTATATAGAATTTCATGTTTACTTGTTAAGGGTAAAATATGAAACCCATCTTTTTCCCCAATTCATCCCCTTCGTAAGCCATTGAACTTTAAAAAGTTTTGTGACACGTGTATTGAAAGAACACTTTTAAGTTTCAAATCATTTTTCTATAAATTTATGTTTTTGGGGTGATATATAGTTATAAACATATCAAATAAGTGAACTTGATTTAAAAAATCCAAGAAAGAAAAATACACATGTAAAACTTATCAGCCGTTGCTAATCGCATATCTAAAACCATAAACACACCCTAAATACATATTATATCACAAATGATGTTATATTATAGAAGTTTGTTTGGTATGAGGTAACGGAATTGACTAAGGAATAAAATCAAAAACAAATGAAATAGGCCAAGGAATATAATGGTGGCGATGATGATGATCTTTGTTGTTATTATTGTGGTGGTGGCAGTGGATGGCGGAAGGCGGTAGTCGGTGGTGGTGAACACGACGAACGTGGTGTGGTGGAAATGGTTGTGATTGGAGGTGGTGGGGGTGGCGACATTTGGTGGTAAACGTCATAGCTTATTCAACTTTCAGTCAATTAGGCTATATGATCTTTGCTTGTGGCATCTCTAACTATTCGATTAGCGTCTTTCACTTAATGAATCACGCCTGCGGTTGGTGATGATTGTTGTTATTGGTGGTGGTAATGGTTGGTGATGGCTGGTTGTGGTGGGTGGTGGCAGTTGGTGTTGGACATGATGGTGGTTGTGGTAGTGGGTGGTGATTGTGGTTGGTGGCGGGGTAGTAGGTGGTGGTGTGGTGGTGATAGTGGTTGGTGATTGCAGTGGCCGTGGGGGTAGGTGGTGGTAGTTGGTGGTGTTGGTGGAAATGAATGGTGAAAGAGGCAATAGAATGGAAAAAAAACAAGGGTGAGCATAGGAATGGTTTTGGGTTGTTTAGAGGAAATGATATTCCATGTGCAATCGATAATTCATTCCATTGACCAATCAAACATATTTTTTTCATTTCCCAAAATGGTCCATTTCATTTCATTTATCATTTCTTCATATCAAACGATAACTAAGAGAATAATGTTACGTTAGTATTTCTTTTAGTTATCCTAACAAATGATTTAATTATCTACAAATCGATCTAATTCAACACCATATCTATAGCTTATGTTTAACGTATGGTTATATGTGAATACTAGTTATAGTTCCGTGTCTTACACGAGTTAAGAAAAAGTATTAAAATTAATGAAAAGTTAAAATATATAAAACACTATTTATAATACCCATCATCATAATAATAATAAATAATAATATAATAACAACAACAACAACAACAACAACAACAACAACAACTACAACAACAACAACAAACACAACAATAATAATAATAATAAGGGATATCAATTAAAATATATTAATAACTTAGTAATATAATTTTAGGAAGTCTAACAACTTTCGTTATATATGAATGGGATAATAATAATAAATTGAAACAAGGGATTTAAATGGAGGCAACCACAATCACAACCACATGCAGCCATACAGATACAATCGACCCATGTGTGACCCAAGAGTCGGTTACAATTTGGCCAATTCCTTTTATCAACTCGGCTTGCAAATCCGCTAACAAACTCCCAAGAGATTTGGAATGTCGATCTGAAGCTTCATCATGATCAGAATCGTTGTTATATAGCCTTCAATCTCCCAATTGAACGTCACCAATTCCTTATCGACTTGTAATCTGCCTTGGTTTTCTCTCTCGATGTATTGGCGACGACACAACCTGTTGTGAAACATCACTGTACGCTACTGGATCTGCTACGTTGTGAGTGTTCATAAGCCAAAAAGCTTCGGTTTGTCTGGTTTCTATAGTTCCAATTCAGGTATGAAGTAAGTATGTTCTTAATGTTGAATTTAGTTCTATAAAGGATGCTAACTCGTTCCTAAAACGTCCGTAGCCGCCGTCATCATCATCGCTTCTGCCTTAAATTGGTTTGGCTTGATAATTCTCCGGCTCCAAATCACCGTACCTAACCGCTCACTATGAAACCAAGGTACCGATTTGACCCGTTCTTGTTCCATGTCTTATGTGGTTCTATTTCGTTTTGTTTGTTCCGGCGACTAGGCATTATTGGAAGGGTTAATAATGATCTTAAAACCACAAGATAACTACTTATTTATACAACGTGTCTTGTTTTGGTATACACTTCTGATCACCTCAATGAAGATTGATCTTCATATGTGAGTTGGGGAATGATTTGTAAAAGTTACTATGAAGAAGGAAAAGTGCACAGTAGACTTACAATATACTAAAAACTTGAGCACATAAACAAATCTCATGTTTGATCTTTCAGTTGAGTAGTTCAACTGTAACGCCGCCTCCCAGGGCACATCCTATGGAACGTTACGCATCGGATATACAGAACACATAGGAATTATAGAGTACACAACGGAAGTTTAACTTTAATTATACATGAAAAGCGTATAATACAACTGTTATAATAGATAATACCAGTATATCAGTTTAGCTATACTAGAGATCCAAATCTTCAACAACATTCTAGAACTTTATTTCTCATAAACTAGCTCGAAATCTTCAATTCCTGCAATCACTTGGCACCTAGAATGTGTTCCATAAAATAGAAAACATTTGGGACTCAGCATAAAGCTTGTGAGTTCATAAACATGGCATTCTTCAAAATTCAAAACATGTTATTATTGACTATTGCATCAAGCAGATACAACCATGACAAACAGATAAGAACAGAGTAAGCACAATATAAATTCACATAACCAGGCTATGTATACAAACTCCACTGGCTAAAGCAGAATCATACAAGCACCCTCAAGCATCCTATCAAGCATTGCCACATATCACAGATGCTATTGATAGTCAATTCTTCAATTATTACCAGTTATCAGAACATCACATCCCGTTTTAGAAAAACAGTTCAGAGGAACTCACCTCAATCAATCAAGTCAGTGATATCGTCTGCTCAGGTTCACTGTTATCAGGTATTATCCTATAGGTAAAATAACATTATTTAAGCTATATTCTAGCTAGTTACAGTTTCAGGGATGATTCGTTATCTTTTTCTATTTATTGGTTTTACTCAGGCACTTTCTTTTATTCTATGTCACCCTTTGGTACAACCTTTACTAGTTGGCATAACTCGGACGTTTCCATCATACTCGAGCCAACCCTCGGGGTTACCCAATACCTTCCCTAATGATAACCTTAAGTCTAATAATAATAATAATAACAATAATAATTACTACAACACTAAAAATAACAAATAATAAAATAAAACTAGAATAATAATAATAACTATAAAGAGGATTATAATAATATTAATAAAACTATATTAATAATAATACCTACAATGATGATAATAATAATAATAACGACTATAATAATAATTAACATAACCTTAAACAAGGGCGTACCTGAAAACTATCTACGACAATTTGATGTAGAGTCTCCCCTACTCGCGCTCCTAGTCGCGCTCCTACTCGAGTACCAAAACGACTACTAGCAACACCAATGGGGTATTGAGATCTCGGGATTCTCTTTATATTAGAGCATTCCCAAAGAAACTTATACTCTAAATCAAACTTATAAGCTTATATTTATAACAAGAAGGTAGGCACTTCTTTCTTTGATGAGTCGATGTGGGATGAGACTCTTTTGTGAATTCGATGTGGGATGTATGCATTCTGAAGTTTCAATTAGCAAAATTTTTAATATTATATTATTATAATATTATATTATTATAATTAATTCAGCTGCTTAACTCGTTTTTTATAACTTTTAAAATATAACGTATTATGAAATTTTAAATATGTCGTTGTGACGAGCTTATTTTTCTCTACGAGTCAACCTAAGTTTCATAAAAAACGGAGCAGGTTCGAATATAATATTATTATATTCAAACGGTCTCTTATAACATAAAATTTCATCTAAAAACTTCAAACTTTAAATAGACAATTTACTCATACCTACTCGTTTGACAATATATGAAATGCGAAGTTCATATGACTCAAACGCTCGAGATGTTACATTCTACTCCCCTTAAAAGAATTTCGTCCTCGAAATTCGAAGGTTACTCGAATAGTTGAGGATATTTGACTTTCATTTCTTCTGCTAATTCCCAAGTCTTCTCGGGCCCTTTCTGACCTTGCCACTGGACCAATACTAATGGAATTATTTTCTTTCTTAATTTTCGTTCTTGAGAATCAAGAATCTTTATCGGTTTTTCAGTAAAGTTTAATTTCTCGTCTATTTGCACGTCCTCTAATGGCATTGCTTGAGTCAGATCTGCCAAACACTTCCTTAGGTTCGATATATGAAAAGTATCGCAAATACCTTTCAAAGTTTCAGGTAATTCTAGCTTGTATGCTACTGGACCAATTCTTAAGATGATTTTGAACGGTCCATATACCTGGGACTTAACTTCCCGCGTTTACCGAATCGCATACTCCTTTCCATGGTGAGACTTTCAACATCACATAGTTTCCTCCTTGAAATTCTAAAGGTCTCCTTCTGTTATCTGTATAACTCTTCTGTCTATCCTGAGAAGCCTTTAGTCGTTGTCTGATTTGTTGGATTTTCTCAGTTGTCTCGAGAATAATTTCGGTTTGGTCAACTGATCATCCCCTACTTCTGTCCAATAGATGGGAGTTCTGCATTTCCTACCATATAAGGCTTCAAATGGTGTAGCTTTAGTGCTGAAATGGTAGTTGTTGTTATAAGAAAATTCAATCAAAGGCAAATTATCATCCCAGCTACCTCCAAAATCAATCATGCAAGCACGCAACATGTCTTCTAAAGTTTGAATTGTTCGCTCACTCTGACCATCCGTCTGAGGATGATATACAGTGCTTAAACTGATTTTGGTTCCAAGTTCCTTTTGGAAACTTGTCTAGAATCGGAAGTGAATCGGCTATCTCCATCGGAGATAATGGATAAAGGCACTCCGTGCTTACTAATATTTCATCAATATATATCTTGGCTAGTTTTTCTATTGGATAGCTCTCACTTATAGGTAGAAAATGTGCTGACTTGGTTAGCCTGTCAACCACGACCCATATAGCATTATATCCTTTTCGTGTTCTTGGAAGTTTTGTGACAAAATCCACGGTCACTCTATCCCATTTCCATACTGGCAACTCCAACTGTTGTAACTGACCGGCTGGTTTTTGATGTTCAATCTTAACTTGCAGACATGTTAAGAATTTCTCAACGTACTGGGCTATGGATCTTTTCATTAGGCCACCAGTAGTGATTTCGAATATCCTTATACATTTTGTTTGCTCCAGGATGCATTGTGTATTTGGATTTGTGGGCTTCATCTAATACTTTGCCCTAAATACCTCCAAATTTTGGGATCCAAATTCTCTGACCAAATCGTAGGACTCTATCCATTCCTTGAGTCAATAATTTCTGGTTACCCATCATTCTTTCAGCCTGAATATTCTCATCTTTCAACGCTTCAGTTTGAGCATTCTTGATTTGGTCTTTCCAATCAAGCTTGACATCTATCTTAATACTTTTACCCTAATCGGTTTAACTCTTTCTTTTCGACTAAGAGCATCAGCGACTACGTTAGCCTTTCCTGGATGGTATTTGATTTCACAATCATAGTCATTGAGAAGTTCCATCCACCTTCTTTGCCTCATGTTTAACATCTTTTGATTAAAGATGTGTTGTAAGCTCTTATGGTCTGAGTAGATTACACACTTAGTACCATACAAGTAGTGTCGCCAAATCTTTAAGGCAAACACTATGGCACCCAATTCAAGGTCGTGCGTATATAGTTCTTTTCATGAACAGTTGTCGTGATGCATAGGCTATAACCTAAACCATTATATGAGGCATCACAGTATATTACAAAGTCTTCATTACCATCTGGTAATGAAAGTATAGAAGCACTACTAAGCTTTTGTTTTAGAAGGTGAAAGCTTCTTCTTGCTTTGGTCCCCAGTCAAACTTTGCATTCTTTCGGGTCAAAGATGTTAAAGGAGTAGCAATCTTGGAGAAGTCTTGAATAAACCTTCTATAGTATCCTGCTAATCCCAAAAAGCTCCTAATCCTTACTGGGATTCTTCGGTGATTCCCATTTCATCATAACTTCTATCTTAGCTAGATCTACTTGTATTCCCTTCTCATTTATTACGTGACCAAGGAATTGAACTTCTCTTTTCCAAAAGTCACATTTAGAGAATTTTGCATAAAGCTTTTCTTGTCGAAGGGTTTCTAGAACCATTTTTAGATGTCTAGCGTGATCATCTTGGTCCTTAGAATAAATAAGTATGTCGTCTATAAAGACAATGACAAACTTATCCAAGTATGGCTTGCAAACTCTATTCGTCAGATCCATGAATGCTGCAGGAGCATTGGTTAGTCCAAAAGACATAACCAAAAATCATAATGCCCATAACGCGTCCTAAATGCGGTCTTGAGAATGTCTTCCTCGCGCACTTTCAGCTATGATAACCTGATCGTAGATCAATTTTTGAAAAGTAGTTGGCTCCTTGAAGTTGATCAAATAAATCATCTATTCTTGGTAAAGGATACTTGTTCTTAACAGTTAACTTGTTTAATTCTTGATAATCAATGCACATACGCATTGAACCATCTTTCTTTTTGACAACAATACTGGCGCTCCCAAGGTGAAGAACTCGGTCTAATAAACCCTTTCTCTAAGAGTTCGTCAATTTGCTTCATAAGTTCTTTCATCTCTGAAGGGGCTAGACGATAAGGAGCCTTCGCGATTGGTTTAGCACCAGGTACTAAATCAATACGAAATTCTATCTGACAATCAGGTGGAAGTCCTGGTAAATCTTTTGGAAACACGTCTGGGAATTCACACACTACAGGTATTTCATTCATCTGCATTTCCTTTTTAGCATCCACCATGCATAAGAGAAAGGCTATGCATCCTTTTTGAATACATTTCCTTGCCTTCATTGCTGAGATGATACTGGTCTTGGGTTTCCGTCACTTCCATGAATTAGTAGCTTTTCCCATCTGGCTTATGTACAGTCATCGTCTTATGTTCACAGTCGAGCCGAGCACAATTCTTATTCAACCAGTCCATCCAAGAATAACATCATATTCACTTAAAATGGTCGACATTAAGTTTACAGAGAATTCGGTGTTAACTAAGGTGATAACACAATCCCTAAAGATTTGACTTATCTTATCTCGCTCACCACTGGCAGTTTCTACAATATATGCACATTCTAGAGTTTGTGGTACTAAGTTCAAATAAGGTACTAAGGCAGTTGAAATGAAACTTCTATTTGCACCAGTGTCAAATAAAACTCTAGCATATATGTTGTTAATGAGAAACGTACCAGCTATGGTTTCATCTCCAACTTCTTTTAACACATACACTCGACCCTTGGACTTGTTCTGATTCTCCCTAGGTTGTGCTTGTGGGGGGTTCTTGCAATCACTTCAGAAGTGTCCATACTCCCAATAGTTAAAGCATCTAATTTCCGGGCAGTTCTTTCATGAATGATCACCTGTTGGACATTTAAAACATCTGGAATCTTGATACTTTCTCCAAGCCTCATTTTTATCGTTCCTCCACGGTTTGTTGACATGGTTCCCTACATTTCGTGTGATCTTTTGTCCTTTCTTGGCATCTGGTTTTCCACCCTCATTTCTCTTTTTTTGTTGTTATCAGTCATTATGCCTTCTTCTTCATATGCAATGGCACTTAATGCAATTGCAGACTCATAGGTTTTGGGGGCAGACATCTTAACTAACTGTCGAATATGAGGGGGTAACCCTGCACGTATCTTTTTATGCGCTTTGCTTCAGGTGTTACATGCTCAGGAAGCAGTCGAGCCATCTCATCAAACTTGGTCGTGTACTGACGATGTGTCGTGGCCCCAGCTTGTAGTTGTAAGAATGCTCTTCAATTTTGTCCCTTTCAACTTTAGGACAAAATTTTTCCATCACAAGCTCCTTCAGTTCATTCCTGGTTAAAGTAGCAACAACTCCAAGTCCTTTAGCCTACTTAACATTGTCCCACCAAAACAATGCCTCGGACCTAAATGAGTGGGTGGCATACATGACAGCTTGTATGGCTGTGCATCCACTAATTTCAATAACAACTTCCATCTCATGGATCCACTGAAAAGTCGCCATGGCATCTCTTTTGCCATCAAATATTGGAGTTTCACATCCCTTGAAAGCTTTGTAGGAACAACCCTGCTTAGGTTAGTTTCCATAGCGGTATCATCATTACCATTGGTGTTATTTATATGATCATCCTGCCCATTACCACCATTGCTCACATACCCTCCAGAGGCGTTCATAACCTCAGCTATAATAGTTGGCAAAGCATCTCTAATTATGCCAGCTACAGCTGCTTGGAATTGTGGTCCAACAAATTGCTATGACTCATGTTCAGCATGATGAGATTTCATGATCATCGTTCCTAGATGACATGATTTGTCTTCTCTACCAAGAGGCCTACCACGACCCCTACCATGAGTATTTCCTCCTCTTGGCATAGTCAAAGCCTACATGAGGGAGCAAGGATTTAGTATTCACACGATGGATTATGATCCAGAACAAGATAGTATTAATAGACAAGAAATAACAGTGGCAGGTGGTGTCATTGCTTATCTATTGCAATTATAATGTTCTAGCCATTATCCTCCGTGGTTCACCAAAACCCATTACCCAATACCTATGCAATTAATCAAATTATCTTAAAGCATCTTCCTAGTTTAAGTCTAGATACTATCTTTGTACCTAGTTCACTTAAATACGGCTCTGATACCAACTTGTAACGCCCGCCTCCCAGGGCACACCCTAGGGAACGTTACGCATCGGATATACAGAGCACATAGGAATTATAGAGTACACAACGGGCACCCTCTGGTGGTAATACACCACCACCCCTTGATGGTATTCAAGTTTGGTTGGAATGTTTCAGAAGCAAAGGCCTAAGTTTTTCAGTACTTCTAGTGATCGGTCAAGGTGCAAAATTGGATCAGTCATATTGAGAAATTGTTTGAGGTACTTGGTGTGAGGATGTATACAAAGTAAGGCTGGCTACATACAAGTTAAAGGATGATGCTCATAGATGGTGGACGACTGTGAAACAAGCTAGAGGAGGAAATGAAATGCAGCTACACTTCCTTGGGATGAATTCCGAGGATTGTTTTATGAGGAGTATTTCACTGCTGCTGACCGCACTGAGTATCGTAGACAGTATGCTAATATTAGACATAGGAATGATGAGCAAATAACAGATTTCAAGACACAATTTACGCGGTTAGTGAGTTTCTTGGTGCATCTGCAGGCTCACGCATGATCAGACAGAAAAGTTTCAGTGGGCCGTATGTGAAAGAGATCAAAAGTTTATATTAAATCATCGGTTTAAAGATATTAATGAAGGGTTGATGCTGTTAAAAACTTATATAATGATAAAAGAATGGAAAGAAGTCGTATGATGATAACCGCAAGCGGCTAGAGAGAATGACCAGGATCAGCCTTCTTCTCATACGAATAAGAATCAGTCTTCACCATCACGAGACCGTCGAAACGTTTTGATCGCAACAGCAACAATAACTCCCGATCATGGAAGAATCGAACCAGAACAAAAAATCTACTCATAATCAGACTCAGCAGGCTCCTACTCGTGCTCAACCACAAATCAGCAGCACCCTAATCAGGATCTGAATGCTACCCCTCAGTGTAACACATGCGGGAAACTTTATAGGGAGCTTGTCGTTTGGCCGGAGGATTATGTTTCAGATGGGGCATGCAGGACACATGATGTGGATTGCCCTCAGCGCGACCCTCATAATGATGCTGGAGGAATCAAGGTAAACCTGCAACTGGAGGACGAGTTTTTGCACTCATGCAAATGAAGCAGCTAACACACCAGGTATATTTCTGACCCCTTTACTTAGGGATGTATTATATACATATATGCTTATCCGATGCTGATAGTAAACGCTCCAGGTATGGTCTCCGGTACCCTTTGCATTAGGAAGCGGGATATTTATGTCTTATTTGATACAGGCGCTACGCATTCTGTCATATCTCTTTTGTTGCTAGGTACTTGATGACTGCACGACTACTTTAGAGCACGCTTTGGCTATTACTACTCCACTAGGAGATTCGACTATCATCTCGCATGTTTACAGAGATTGTCCTATCAGAATCGAGTCTATTATCGTGAAGGATTTGTTTCCATGCAAATGAGTGACTTTGATTTCATACTGGTATGGACTGGTTAACTCGACATCACGTTACTATTGAATGCCAGACTCGTCATGTTTTATTTGGAAATCCTCAATGCCCTGAACTCGTTTATCAAGGGACTCAGCCTCGGAAATCGTTGAAAATCATCTCTGCGTTTAAGGCTCAGAAGTTCTTATCGCACGGTTGCGTGGGATTCCTAGCTTCAGTGAAAGCTACATCTTCTGATGAGCCGAACATATCTGATTATCCGACTGTATGTGATTTTTCTGACGTGTTTCCTGAGGAGTTACCCGACTTCCACCAGATCGCGAGGTAGAATTCACTATGATCTTATCCTGATGCTGAGCCGATTTCTAAGGCACCGTATCGTATGGCACCTATAGAGCTTAAGGAGTTAAAGGAGCAGTATAGGAGTTACTAGATTTGGGATTTATTAGTCCAATCGTCTCGCCTTGGGTGCACCGGTCTTATTTGTGAAGAAGAAAGATGGTTCTCTGAGACTCTGCATTGACTACAGGGAACTCAACAAGATCACTATCCGTAATCGTTACCCTCTGCCTCGTATTGATGATTTATTTGATCAACTTCAGGGTGCGAAGTGTTTCTCTAAAATCGATTTGAGGTCCAGTTACCATCAACTAAAGATCAAAGATTCTGACGTCCCTAAATTGCTTTCCGTACTCGGTATGGTCACTATGAGTTCATGGTTATGCCGTTCGGGTTAACTAATGCCCCGGCCATATTCATGGACCTAATAAACCGAGTCTTTCGCAAGTTCCTCGATAAGTTCGTCATTGTCTTATTGATGACATCTTAATTTATTCTAAAAGTAAGGAGGAGCGTGAAAATCATCTTCGTATCGTGCTCGAAACACTACGTGAAAAGAAGCTTTATGCTAAATTTTCAAAGTGTGAATTTTGCTGAGTCAGGTAGCCTTTTCGGGTCATGTCGTTTCTGCGGATGGTATTATGATGGACCCTGCTAAATAGAGGCGATCACTAAGTGGCCTAGACCTACCTCAACCACAGAAGTCCGTAGTTTTCTTAGCCTTGCTGGTTACTATCGCAGATTTGTCGAAGGTTTTTCTGTTATAGCTTTACCCCTTACGCAATGTTGAGGAAAGGGTTAAGTACTCTTGGAATGATGAACGAGAGAAAAGTTTTGAAGAGCTCAAGAAAAGATTGGTGTCTGCTCCGATTCTCACACTTCATCGGGCACGGGTGGATATCAGATTTACAGCGATGCCTCTAAAAAGGGACTCGGATGTGTGCTAATGCAGCATGGTAAAGTCATTGCTTATGCTTCACGGCAGTTGAAATCTTACGAGGTTAATTATCCTACGCATGATCTTGAACTTGCTGCTGTTATTTTCGCGTTGAAAATATGGCGTCACTATCTTTACGGAGAGACTTGTGATACTTTACTGATCACAAGAGCTTGAAATATATCTTCACACAAAAAGAATAAACATGAGGCAGAGAAGATGGTTAGAGTTGTTAAAGATTATGATGCCAACATTTAGTATCATCGGGAAAGGCCAATGTGGTAGCCGATGCTCTTAGCAGGAAGAGCTTAGGAATAGTAGCTCCCTACAGCTACAGCCTCAAAATATTACCGATCTTGATAGATTGGGTATGGCTTACATATTGGCAAGAGCGACGAGTATCTCGCTAGACTTCAGATTGAGTCAGACTTAATATCCGGATTAAGAACGCACAGAAAGAGGATGGTGAACTCTGGGCAATCTTACAAAATGTGGAGAATGGTAAACAATTAGAATTCAGAGTGGATGAGCATGGAGTAATTTGGTGTGGTAAGTGGTTATGTGTGCCAAATAATTCGACTCTTCGAGAATTTATTAGCTGAAGCACATAGTTCGTCATTCTCTATTCATCCTGGATCTACTAAGATGTATCAGGATCTTCATCAAAACTTTTAGTGGAATGGAATGAAAGAGGATGTGGCTAAGTATGTTAGCCGTTGTTTACTTGTCAGCAGGTCAAGATTGAGCATCAGATGGCTAGTGGTTTGCTTCAGCCACTACCTATTCCTGTATGGAAATAGGATGATATTTCCATGGATTTTGTGACAGGGTTACCAAGAACATTCAAGAAGAATGATACAATATGGGTCGTAGTCGACAGATTGTCAAAGTCGGCTCATTTTCTTCCAATCAGCAAGGATTTTCGGTTAGCAAACTATCTGAAGTGTTTACACAAGAGATTATCAGACTTCATGGCACTCCGGTCTCTATCGTGCTGATCGAGACCGAGATTCACTTCTGCTTTTGGAAGGGTTTGCAAGCTGCATGGGGTACTAAGTTGAGGTTTAGTACAACGTTCCATCCTCAGACTGACGGTCAGTCGGAGCGTACTATTCAGACACTTGAGGACATCCTTCGAGCTTGTGCCTAGAGTGGACTGGGAACTGGGATGATTAGTTGTGTTTGCTCGAGTTTGCTTACAATAATAGTTGGCAAGCTAGCATTGGCATGGCACCTTTTGAACTATTGTATGGTCGAAAATGTAGAGCACCTATTGTTGGGAAGAGGTAGGTGAAAGAATCATTGAAGGACCCAAGTTAGTTCAGATTACGAATGAGAAAGTTGCTATTGCTAGAAAAACGTTAAAGGAAGCTCAAAGTAGACAGAAAAATTATGCAGATCGACACCGTCGGCCTTTGGAATTTAAGGTTAGTGATAAAGTATTTTAAGAGTTTCACCTTGCAGAGGCGTACGTCGTTTTGACATCAAAGGAAAGCTTAGCCCTAGATTCATCGAGCCATTTGAGATTTTAGAAAGAGTTGGTGAAGT
Organism: Flaveria linearis; assembly: GCA_024085815.1. Lineage (NCBI taxonomy): Eukaryota > Viridiplantae > Streptophyta > Magnoliopsida > Asterales > Asteraceae > Flaveria > Flaveria linearis. The sequence goes on from CM044003.1 coordinate 7,091,183, forward strand.
CTCCTAACGTTTGGCCCTACCATCTCAGTTATTACATATGCATAATGTCTTTCATGTATCTCTTCTAAGAGGGTACAATTATCATCCAATTCATATGGTAAACTATCCGCTTCATTTGATTCGTGAAGACTTGTCGTTCGAAGAAGAACTAGAAGTTATTCTTGATCGGCACGAACACATTATGCGAAAGAAGACTATTCCTTTTGTTAAGGTGTTATGGGAAAACCATTCTGAAAGCAAAGCCACATGGGAGATAGAAGACTAATCCGTTCTCAATATCCGTATCTATTTGCCTCTTAGTTATTATCATTTATATGTTTCTGCTATCAGTTATAAGGTTATCAGTTATCTGTTTCTCGAACATCACATTAGTCATCCCTTATATGATTTCGTCTATCGGATCGATTCCGTTTCAGAAATTGAATAATTATGATTTATTTTGTTCACTTGTTGATTTCATTACTTCGTGTACGTTATGTCATATCTTTGTTCGATCCGTACCTAGCAATTTCGTGGAAGAAATTGTTTTAAGGGGGGTAGAATTAAACTACCCATAATATAATAATAATAATAAATAATAAAATAATAATAATAATAATAATAATAATAATAATAATAATATAGGGATATCAATTAAAATATATTTAATAAAACTTAGTAATATAATTTTAGGAAGTTTTAAAAACTTTCGTTATATATGAATGGGATAATAATAATAAATTGAAACAAGGATTTAAATGGAGGCAACCCACAATCACAAACCACATGCAGCATACGGATACAACCGACCCATGTGTGACCCAAGATTCGGTTATAATTTGACCAATTCCTTTTATCCAACGCGGCTTGTAAATCCGCTAACAAACTCCCGAGAGATTTGGGTCGATCTCAAGCTTCATCATGATCTGAATCGGTGTTATATAGCCTTCAATCTCCCAATTGAACGTCACCAATTCCTATCAACTCGCAATCTGCCTTGGTTTTCTATCTCGATTATTGGCGACGACACAACCTGTTGTGAAACATCACCGTCGCTACTGGATCTGCTGCGTGTAAGTGTTCATAAGCCAAAAAGCTTCGGTTTATCTGGTTTCTGGAGTTCCAAATCAGGTATGAAGGAAGTATGTTCTTAATGTTGAATTTAGTTCTCTAAAGGATGCTAACTCGTTCCTAAAACGTGCATAGCCGCCGTCATCATCATCGCTTCTGCCTTAAATTGGTTTGGCTTGATAATTCTCCCGGCTCAAATCACCGTACCTAACCGCTCTCACTACGAAACCAAGGTACGATTTGACCGTTCTTGTTCCATGTCTTATGTGGTTCTATTTTCGTTTGTTTGTCCCGGCGACTAGGCATCATTGGAAGGGTTAATAATGATCTTAAAACCACCACAGGATAACTACTTATTTATACAAAATGTCTGTTTTGGTATACACTTCTGATCACCTCAATGAAGATGATCTCATATGTGACTTGGGGAATGATTTGTAAAGTTACTACGAAAGAAGGAAAAGTGCACAGTAGACTTACAATATACTAAAACTTGAGCACATAAACACATCTCATGTTCGATCTTTTAGTTGAGTAGTTCAACAATATTATATGATTCTTTTAATTTCACCCACACTAGTGTGAAATATAGTTCATCAATAGCTCTGTCGAACGGTGGTGTAAGTTTTGTGTGTGGTATAGGTATATGCAGCCATCCACTCCATTTATGAGTTTTGTAGTTTATTAATTAGTAAAATAAGTTAGGTGAATGTAGTATTAGTAAATTAGAACTTGTGAACAAATTGTGAAGCCTTCCGATCATGTATAAAAATATAGAATTTAAATAAAATAAAATAAATTAGGTTGTGACTTTCTGTCATTAAACTTAACATATGGTAGTATTTTGGGGCTAACCGTGGTACCACATCAAAGCATTTTAAGATTAAAAATAAAAATTTGGGGGAACACATGATATTAAATAATGATGACTATTTTATTTGAGTGATAGGTAAGTGAAGATATATGAGAGCGTTAAACATTTTGAATAGACAAGAAAACAAGTATGAGATAATAAAACATTCATATCTTTTAGAAGTCAAAAAAAAGAAAAAAAAAAGATGTTAGTCGCTGGAAAATTCAATATAACTTATATCAAGAGTTGTGAATCTAACTCATATATAATTAAAGTGTAGGTTCCCTTCCGACCTGAGCTCGACTTAGACGTGATTGCTTTGTTAAGATAACACTACTAGAAAAAGAGACTAA